>JAMXBB010000007.1:113512839-113716666 GCA_024138015.1 Lumnitzera littorea | reverse complement strand
ATATATATATATATATATATATATAATGTTCACATTAGTTATTTAATTAGTATATAAGTATATACTCTATATAAATATCACATGTAATATATAATTTTACTCATATAATTAATTTTCTAATATATCTTTGATTTTTAGGATATGTTCTTTTAATTAATTTTATGAATTCAACGCAATATATATATATAATTACGTAATTTAGGGATAATTTATGGGTATAATTATTATTTATACTGGGTATACTCATAAAATTACGTGTATATTCATAATTACTATATACTTTATGAATATACACGTAATTTATACTATATTATCTCATTTTATAGCTCAATTAACTTATCTCTAAATTCTCGTTGTAATCTGAGCTCGATTTTAGAAGTTTCAAGTATTTTAGTGCTATATCGAATATTCCTACTTCTAAGAGTAAAATTAGGATTTTGAGTCATTATTTCTAAAATCTAACTTTACTGTATCATCTTGACTAACTTTTTTATCTTAGTCGTAAAATTTGGACTCAATTAAATAATTTTTCCTAAAAGCCTTAAATTCAGGCTTAGTTGTCTTAAACTCAATTTTAGGGGCTTACAAATAGTATAACAATAAATATATTTTTACAACCTTTTTTTGACTTGGTATACATAGACTTTTACTGAGAGAAAAAAAAAATCTTAACAATGTAGCATTAATTTTTGTTTTTTTTAACTCTTTTGTAATCTTTAAATCTTTCTTCTCATATTACTAATATGGCAAGTGAAATTTGATATGAATATATATAAATAAATGTATATTTTAAATATCTATTATATAAAATGGGTTAAGGATTACATTTGTCTTAAGCTTAATATTTTTATTTTAAAATTTTATTTATTTTTACTTTTTTTTAATTTCAACTTTAAAAAAATGTTAAGGGTGCTATGGTTTGACAAGTTTGTGTTGAGCTAATCACAGTTCTCCATTTGGAGAAGAGTGACTCAACAGGTCCGGCCTTAGTTTTGGATCGGGTTGAACTCATGCATGGGTCTAATTATCAACTTAATTTTTCTCGACTCGTGAATTATTCATTGAGATTACATAGAAATTTAAATCATCTTATAACGTATATTGTAATGTTATTCATTTTTTTATGATATTAATTGATGATTATGTTTAATAATATTTTAAAGGAATAAATAAAAAAAAAATTAAAAGGTTACAAATGGAGAAGAATCCTTCTTTCATAATTTAGGAAAGTTTAAGAAGCTTGAAATTCGAGAAGTTACGTTATGGCTTTATTATGTCGGAGATGTGCATATTTTTGCCTTGTAACTCTTTTAATAAATATCAAATGTTGCAAAGAAATCGAATATTTTCCACATGTCCTAATGATATAAAATAAAGAGAGCAAGTTAAAAATCATAACGTTTACCGTTTCCGCACACGGCGATTGATCTGGGAAAAGGACATTGGAATATGACAAACGAAACGATATTCTCTCTAACTTCAGTGTTGCTAGCAAGAAAACAAATTAGCCTATCCCACTTTCAAATATCATATGACGTTAAGATGTACACGTCCATATTAGGGGTAAGGTGGGATATGGGTTTGAAAATACTTTTTAATAAAATTTATTGACTTTGCGTGAAAACTCAAACTCAATATTAGATTTCATGTATTTACATAATCATCAACATGTTATAATATTAGATAAACTTATGACTATGTAAATACCAAGTAATAGGATTACATTAAATAAAAATTAATTACTAAACAAACCGGACTCAACTGCACCGAATATTCAGTTTTTCTCTTCTTCTTCTTCTTTTTTTTTTATTTAATATAAGTTTTTGTTTTAATGAAATTAAGTATATTGTTTGCTGTTCAGGTTGAATCAACAAACCAAACCAAATCCCTATTTAATAAAAATTCACTCTTCCATGTAAAACAATAAAATAATGCATATATATACACCTTTTTTCATAGTAATTCATTGATAGCTTTAGTACAAAGAATTCCGATTCGGATTTCACATAAACAGCAAAGAAAGGATAATACAATCACTGATTCTACTATTGTCTTTCAAGATTTATCGCTAATAATGGAATGACTATAACATATGTCTGTTCCTTCACGGTAGAAATTACCTATGTTTTTATAATAATTTAGTTGTTGAGTGTTTTTCCTTCGTAGTAAAAATCATATATCAAAGGAAATTATCGAATGTATAATTATGATTGTGACTTATCATCAACAAGGTATTGATTTTTAAATGAGTGAAAATCGTTCGAAGTATAAATTGACTTGAACTCTCCTGCTCTCTTTTTGTACGATAAAATTTATGTGATTGAACTACATATCAAACTAAGCTATACCCACTTCTTGACACACCACTAGTATATTCTAGTGTAGTGTCACGGAAACGTGTTAGTTAGTTACTCCAGTAAGTTCAGCAATTATGGTGCTCTAATCTTAAATCCTTCACGAAAAAATGCCCATGCCTTTCACATAGCATAATTGTCTCAACTAGGGGTGGATGTAGACCTCAATAACGACCGGTTCAAAATCTTGAACAGGCCCAAGCGGCTCTTGAACCTATTGGGCTCAATAATGGTTGGACTGAATCGTCAGGTTTTAAGGGTTCAGGTGGTTCACTTGAGCGAAACCGCTTGAATCAGTAGGCTGCGAATTGCTAGGCCAATCTGCCATTAAATTGGTGGGTCGACCCGACCAGTTCATCCCCTTAAAAAAAAAAAAAAAAAAAAAGAAAGAGAAAAGAGAAACCATTAAATTGGAAAAAAAATAATTAGATAATATCTAGTAAGTATTTCATATCAAAACTGTTTTATTTGCGATGGTGAAAGATAATTTTTGAAAAAATAATATTATCAAATTAATGATAATTAACAAATAATAAGTTAATTATGTGTTAAGGATAGATAAAAAGTTTAATTTCAATTAATATAAGTCTTTTTTATAAAACTTATTAAATGTTAAGGATTTGAATATAAGAAAAAAAATAAAATTTGAGTGAAAAAAATAAAAAAAGTTGGAATCATATTAAGTCGAAAATTAATAAAAAATTAAAAATTAGTAGTGAATTAGTACACTTAAAAGAAGAGAGAGAAAGGATATCACATTATTAAAAATTATTAATGTATTTTAAAAAAAATTAATATAAAAAATTAATTATTAAAAAAAAATCGGTTCAAAGGTCTCGAACCGGCCTTTAAACTACCAGGCCTAATGAATCGACTTAGAACCACCAGCTCATAGGTCGGTCACAGTTCACCGTATCACCAACTCATGAACTGGCGATTCAGGACCAGTTCGGCCTGCTGCTTAAGTCTAGATGAATGCAGTTCGATTCGATATGATTCGATCCTTTTTACGAAATCAAACTTACTATAACAATTTGTTTTTCTTTTTTAATCGAACATAATCATACGATTTGGTTCATAAATTTTTTAAATCTAATTAAAACTGGTTCAGTTTGGTTTGAATCGTTTATATCAAATTTTTACTAAACATTTTTTGCTTTAATAACATGTTTCATATGTTTCTAATTGATTTCTCATATATTTATCATGTATAATGAAACTTAGTAAAAAAATATATAAGATCTTAATAAACTTGAGTGAATGAGGATAAAAGACTCTATTTTAATGAATAAATAGTGAGGAGAGATAATTAGAGTGGTCTATAAAAAACAATATAAAAGAAAAAAAAAAAGACACACTAAAGATCGAAAGAGAAGCGAGAAACACATAAAAAACACCAAAATGAGACTCTTAGTTTGAAAATATATAAGAAAGTGGCAATTTAAAAAATGAAAATTTCTAAATGTGAAATTTCATATAGAACTCACTTAACTTAATCTTAATAATTTACTTAAAAATAAGATAAAGAAAAAGAAAAAGAAGATATAAAAAATTTAATAAAATTCATAAAGATTGATGAAAAGAATAAAAGGAAATAACAAAACAATTACATGATTTTTTTTTTAACTAAACAGTTTGATTTGGTTTGAGAAACCGAATCGAATTGTAAACTATTTATATATAACTTAATCGAAACATGATCGAACAGTTCATAAAAATAATAGTTTTGTGAATTAGGTTTGGTTTGATTTATAATTCCATCAGCGATTCGCAATTTTTTTTGCTTAACCTTTATCTTAGGTACGATGGTTCTTCATGTAGCACAACAATTAGATAGCACATAAGGATGAAAAAAAAAAAAAAAAAACAATTAAACAACCTTATGAAACTTTTTTCCCCTTAATTTGGTTTGAAGAATCCCTAACTTACCATAACAAGAAGGGGCAAGCCAAACTAAATTGTTAAAAAGTACGACATAATATTTTACTAATGAAGAATTATTTCTTTTTATTATAACATAATACTTTGAAGAAATTTTAGTTTATACTTGTAGAAAATATATATGTTTGAATTTCATAGTTATAATTAAAACCGTTGTAATTTAATGAAATGAATACTAATTTTCTAATAGGATAAATCATGTTCAATTCTCTCATCATCCTAGAATTGTATAATAGTTGAAAGTGTAGATATATATAGGTCATTGGATTTGGTCATTAGATAATACAAATGGGTTGCACAAAGTTGCAATGATATGCTAACTCTATGAATAAAATCGGTTGTTGAAAGACATTTAAAATATTTTAGTTGCATGATTATTGACTTTATTAACCTCTTTTATGGTGTCAATAGATATTATTGATTTTATTTAAAAAAAAAAAAAAAAACTGAATTGCATTTCGTGATGTTGTTTGGTTGGAAAGAAAATCAAACAAAAAGGAAACAAACCGTGCCAGTATCACAGTTCAGTTCGAAATTTGATTATTGAAATGAAATAGAACTGAGTTGAAAGGTTCAACATAATAAAACAAATGCAATTAGAATTAATGTAATTATAGAATAGCTTAATTATATATATAATACGTCTAAATGACTTTGATAATATCGTAACAAGCATAAGAGAAATGCTTGTTATGCCAAAATCCAAATATCGAAACTAGAGTCCGAATGAGCTGATATGCAGCTCGACAATTTTCCCCTGTTTCTAGATTTGTGCTTTAAATTATTGCTTGGGGATTCTAATTTGTTCACAATGCAGTAAGATACATTTTAATATATTTATAGATATTATTAATAAAAGGTCGTTATTCATCGTGTGTATGTATGCTTCTTTTGTTTGTATATATTTTAGAAAAAACTCCATAAATAGTTAAACCATGTTTGGAATAAATATTATTAGTGAGAATTCCATTACATCAAAATGTCATCTTTGATTGAATAAATAATTAAAGAAAATATAGATATTTACACTAACTAACACGTGAGACGGAGATCATTATCATTGAATCAAGGGAGAAATATCCAAATTATATAATTTGGTCACTGAAAGTCAAGTAGATATATTGCATATGAGTTGTCACTATAGAATATCACATATTTAAAGATATTAGTTCATTCTCTATATGAATTTGTAAATAACAAGTAGACTTGAGTTTTTCATAAATCCTATATATGGAAATCAAACTTTATTGTAAATAATATATGTTTATTGGATATAACATGAAATCTATAGAGAATAACGATTAGGCAAATCAAAATTCATCTCTCTTAGGGAGTCGATATAACTGTTTGGTTGGGATAAATAAGTGACACATTGACCACTACAGAATTTATTCAACTTTAAATTATCTTGATATATGATTATTTAATCAGAATATTATTAGATGAAAAGATTTAATTATATAGTAATTATATCACTCACAACCTTTTTATTAAGTTGCATTGATTACCTTGTTTTATGTCAGTATGATTACTTTCTTTATAGAAATAACACAGAATAACACGATTAACAAAAGTAAGATAATTGAATAGAATTTTTCGTAGAGACTAAAATGATATTAACAATTAGTCTCGGCATTAAAATTAATAATTATTCGGAAACATTTAAATGGAAACAGTTATGTGGTTAATGAATATTGAAAAGATAATTTAATGCAGAGCAAGTAAATGATTTGCCTTTTATATATGTATTTAAAAGTTTACATGAGAAAAAGATACGGAATTCCAACCATTTTTCTGCAAATGGATAACATAAGGTTATGCTGGCGAAGATGGTATTTTTGTTTTTTTTTTTTTTTTTTTTTTTTTCCCACATGCACGAAAGGAAATGGAAGAGTAGTTCATTATTGATCATAAATTGAGAATTCAATAGCCATCAATGAAAAAAATTAGTGTGTGCCCATAGACATTTTAGACATGTTCTCTATATGTATTATATATACACACAAAAGACTACAAGGAAAATTTCTTTCATAATAGTATATTTTTCTTGTTATATCATAAAAGGATTAAAATTAGCTTTTGTCTTGCTAACGTCATTAGAATGACTACATTTAAAATTCTTGCGGTGAATGCACGTTTAGGAGAAGTAACATGAGTTTTAGCTCTTATTTGAAGTCCAATGGAACGGACATTTGTTTATACAAAGAAAAAAGGTTTTTCTTTTTCTTTTTTTTTTAAAGGCCATAACTTTTATTTTTAGTTTATGTAACACGCATGGTCATAAATTTTACAAAAAGAGTATTTTTTTACGATAATATTAATAATATAGTGTCGCCATAATACTAATTAAGATAAGCTGCTAATTAGGTTATCTTTTCTCTTATCCTCTCCTATTTAATTAATTATTTATAAAAATTATTATCTTATTATTCAGATAATAAGTTAATTTATTTTAATAACATAAATAGTATAAATTAAATTTTATTAAATTAATTATTTAGATTGACTAGCATTAAAATAACGTATTTTTATTAGTATTATTACCGTAGAAATCTCAACTACAAAATTTAACAAAATATTTGGTCGTAAACTTTTGGGGCAATTATTTCTTTGCACCATCTATCATTTTTGCATGGACAAAGACACGTTATTGAAAAGGTATTTTTTGGAGAAGAAGCCGAAAGTCATCCGGAGCCTTTTTTTTTTTTTTTTCTTTTTTTTCCTTTTCCTTTTCCTTTTTTTAATGAAAAGTTGAGGTAACGTCCATTATAATGTACGCTTTCTTAAAAAAAAAAAAAAAAAAAAAAGGAAAAAAATTGGAGGTGGCGCGAAGAAATAGAAATGGAGGCGCATGCAATGGCATTCATAATTTTGCTTTGCCTCGTGACACATTCCCCTAGCTTGTTTAGGCGTGATGATGATGATGACGACGACGTATGTCACGTTTTCTTTTCACCACATCCTCCAGCGGTACATAACGTGGGATTAGGAAATTAGTTGAATTGCTATAAGATGCTATGGCATGATATGATATAAGATGCAGTTCCCCGTCCTATATGCTAATGCTTCCAACCCAACACTAAGCATGTCAAAAGAACGCATCTTCCAAATTCTCTCATAATACCATACGATTGAAATCCACACAGAGGATTCTCACCGACTTTTTAAACGTTATAGGATGTATATATAGAGGGGGGCAAAACTTAAGGTAGCAAACTTCGTTTACACATACATAAATTTCAAATTCACAATATCATTACTATCTATACATTTGGTAAGGTTAACATTGCTAAATCTCAAATTCATTTGGTACAAACAAAAAGGCTTTGTAACTCTTGATCATGTAATATTTTATAACATTCTAAGCATTATTAGCACTTAAGTCATAACTCAAATATAACCTATACAATCAACGACCTATATTTAACACCCCTCACTAGATTACTAATATTTAATGATAGTACCATTTAATTTGAACCAATCCTTAGGAAACATTTTGGTTTACAACTTCTAAAAGCACTAACAAGGTAAAACCTATTATATCATAATTGGTTTACGAAATAAGCTTATTAGGAAACAAAACTCCTTTCTAATATTGGATAAATCTCAAAGGAGAAATTATTCAAGAGATAATATACACTACCTATTATACATATATAATATATAAATACCAATAATTATTCAATATACACATATTGTATGCAAATCATGCATATTAATTTATTTGAAAATTATTCCTTTCTTAATATTTATATCAATATTTTATTGATATTTACATATCACGTATATATATATATATATAACATATGACATGTATGTAAAACATATTGAATCTTTTTTCATCTCAAAGTGGGTTGAGTTAAGTTATTTATTTATTTTACTCCTTTACGGTGCTAGGTTAGGTTCTATAATATATGATCTTGCCAATTGTACAATAAATGGGTTAATTTTGCTGTATCTATATAAAAGTTTAATGTGACTTTTTTCCCCTCCCATTTTAATATCCCAATCAACTATAATTTACACAAAGGCAACCAATATTTTTTTTTTCTTTAAAAAATGATTCATGCTTGTATCGTTGCCTAAGTGCTCAAATTCAAAATAGCTGGATGTCTATATAAATTTTAAAGATTTCAAGATAATCTGTGCAATTCACCCTAAATAAAATCTCTTTACTAAAAATCCAAACTAACACTTTTTTTTCAATCACCATATTCTTATTACCACCGACACCATCATCATCTCACCACCTTATGATCACCACATTGACCTTACTAACATTACTTTCACTACTATTCCTGCCAACACATTATTAGCACTATCACCACCACCATCTAAACAACACTTGCACTAAGTTGCCACTATTATGATTGGATTATTATTATCTTACCACCAAAACTGTTTATACCACCAATAGTATACCACCTTTATTACTTTTGTTATGATAGGAATCAACATCTCGAACCAATTACACGAAACCGAGCTAGAGGCCTATATAGACTTGTCCAACAAATACTAACTCAAGAACCAATTGTAGATAAGGATTCGATCACCAGCCTAGGCTTGCCTCATCTTATTCAACTTGAGTGCTGAGCTTTAACCATGATTAAGATAGTTTCCGAGATGGCATGCACTAAACTTCTTATTAAGCCAAGTTGTCTAGCAATTCAACCTGAAGAGGCTTCAATCCATACATAATGCCTGAGCTTAGACTTGACCCAGATCAGGTTAGACATGACTCCTACCTCCTTTCAAATCTCTTTTCAGTTATCTCCAACAAATGCCAAGTTACAAGAGAATCTACACCTATAGGAGAAGCTTAACATTCAATCACCAGCAGCTGCTTAACACGTGTCTCCTAGTACAATATTCAAAAATGATGTAAGCCCTACAACTAATCACTTAAGGTTTCAATCGGCTGAAAAATTCGATCAAGCTTAAATTATAAACTACTGAGAGAAATATTAATAAAAATAACCCCGTAAACGTGAATTTAAAAAAATAAGTAATAAAATAGGAGACTATAAAATTTTTAAATTTTAAGTATAATAATTGCTAATTACCGAAAAGGCAAAAAGTGTAATCTAATAACTAATAAATTACTAGAGATAGATTATATATATACTAAAAATAATAGAACGACCTCAATAATATTTAAGAATATTTATTTGTACTATATATGAATTTACATATAAGTATAAATACGCGTAATTACTTAAAATACACGAAATGTGCTAAAATAATACTAAATACTTAAAGAAAATTCATAATTAATTAAGTAAAAATAAGGAAAAATCATGAATGATCCAAAATTGGGTTGTGGCAGCTGGAAAAAATAAGAAAAAATTTGGCCAATTAAATTAAGACAACACAAAAGCCAAAAATTAAGGGAGAAGGTAATTGTCTTGTTCTATTTGATGCACAATAAATCCCCTAAAGCCCTATAAATAGCAAGAAAAATCACAAAGTTCATTTGGGCAATTTGGAAAGTAAGAAAAATAGAGAGAGGTGAAAATTGATAGAAAAATTCGGGTTAGAAAAAAATTAGGAAAAACTGTACAATTAGGGCCTTTAAAGGGAACCCACACCAGACGAGCAGTTGGGATTGGACGGCCACCACCACCACACGGTGGTGGCAGGGCCCAAGCCGACCGATAAGGCTATGATGGCTGGCGGTGGCCGGAGCTACCCAGATCGGTGAGTCCGATTTCTAGCCAGATTTTATGTAATTTTATCAAAAATAGTAAATATTCTTAGAAAATTATGAATTTTGTTATTCTGGAATATTTTTGTATGTAGTTTTTAGGAAAAATATTATTTTGATGAAAATATGTCTCGTAATATATAGTCCTTAAGAAATCATGCAAAACCGAGCATATTTTGGTTTAGAAATAAATGACCTTAGAAGTGTAGTTTCAAGCCCAAAATTTTTGTGTAAATTACTTAGATGATATATAGTAGTGCTATGAAGCTCGTTTTCAAAAATTAATTTTTGAAATTTTTAGATAATTTTTAGGCCCAAAAATGAGGTATAAAATGGGTAATTTAGGGTTAATTAAGCAATTAAATGGTTAATTAATGATTTAGTGAATAAGTATATATTTTAAGATGTTGAAATCTAATGGAGTATGATACTTGTAGCATTTAAGGTGTTAGATGTAATTATTAGGTTAATTATGTAGTAAATGAGTAATAGGGAAAAATAGTTAATTTTAAGTTAATTTTGTAAATTAGGGAAAATAGGAGTAAAATCTGATCTAGGATGAATTTAGACATTTTAAAATGATAATTGATGTTTAGAGATGATAATTAGAGTGATAGAAATATTAGAAGTATATGATATACATAATAGATAATAATACATAATATGTAATTATTGGAAATATAATAAATAGAAAATATTATAATAAAAATTGATATTATGATAATAATAAAAATGTATAAAAAAATCTGATAGGAAACTTGAATTTATTGAATTAGATGAAAAACATAAAAAATTTCTCACATCAGGAGTGAATTCGATACACTAATGCAGATTTAAGTGTACCGGTGAAATAAAATACTGACTAGGGGTAATGATGATATTTAGGAGATTAGGAAGTAATGTGATTAATTTCACATTATGGGTCGAAACGAATTTCTAGGGCTGGAGTATAAAATACTACTTAGAAAATCAAACTAGAACTTAATTTAGAAATCGATGCGGAAACCGAAACTGAACCCGAACCTAACCCCAAACCTAGTATAATTGTAAAAGACTTAAGACCTAGATAATTAAGCATATTAAACCCTAAACGAAATATAACAATAAGCATTATAGAATAAAACGAACATATAATAGTTATATGAAAAACTGAAACCACGTTTATGTTATAGGGATGATCGACGATGGCCTGAGCAAATCGGATCTCGAGTTAATGAGCGAGGAGTCGAGGTAAGTTGGGATTAATACAATGCTGTATTTTGGAGGCTTAAAATTATGCTTAATTGTGCTTGTTAGATAGTTGGATGTGTGCATGTGCTTGATTATAGGTGATACTATAATTCTGTTTGTTGCTCTGGCATGTATTGTATGGTTTGTATGAAATGATTGATCACCCTAAACTGGACTTAATCAAATATATGACCAGTAATCATAATCGGACATGCATGGCAACCCGTTAGGGGAACTTAGGACTCTCCGACCAAATACCGACCCCTTCGAAAGGGATAGCGTAGGATTGCAAAATAATCCCTTATTCATCCTTAGTCGAACTAAGTAACAGGAGAGGAGGTCACGGCGAGGGTAAAGACAGTGGTTCGAAGGTAGTCGCGGGAGGAGCAAGGTCTCCATTACACAAGCCTGGGTTTGGTCGTGAACTGTTGCATTAACGGCAACTCCTTAACCTAGATTAAAGCGGGCGCAATTTCTCTAATCTCACGACGGGCCGGACAACGTCGTGCGATGGCATTTGCTTGCACATGCATTACACTTGATAAGTGATTGAAAACCTTGTTGTGTATATGGTATAGTTTTAAGTCTTCCATCCTAACTTACTGAGCTGTGGTTGCTTACATCCCTATAGACGTCGTGCAGGTGCTGGCTAAGAAGTGGCAAACAACTACTCTAAAGCTAGCAACTGCTAAATCCTGGGGAGTGAGGAAAAACATTGGAGAATAAACACATATTTTTAAGGTCTAAGTTTTTATTTTAGAATTATTTTTTATTTCCGAATGATGTAATAACTAGGAAATATACTATAGAGAAATATTGTAAACTTTAACTGCAATAACTGAATTATAACATATATATATAATTCCTCACTTTTATAGGTAAATGATTTATTTAAATTACAAATTGTTTACTTCAAAGTGGGTTAGTCGTGGATGCCTTGTGTAGATCAGGTCTAAAATAGCGGGTATAAGGCCAACTTCTATCTTAGGATGGTTTACACGGCGGGGCTGTTACTACTCTGTCGCTTCGGGGCGTGACAAATGATTTTCTACTTTTTCATACAAAGTATTATTTGTAATTTTTTCCTTTTTTGGGATGTTTAAGGAATCTTTTGTACATTCTTCTTTTTGTCTTTTCCTTACCTATTGTAATCTTAATTGAGATCATATAAATACCTTACTTCTACACAGATATCATTCACTCATTGAATTACAAAGTTTCCTCACAGAGTAACCTTTGTATACTCTTTTATCCTTAATTCTTATCTAATACTTTTAGTAAAAGTTAGAGGCGAACAACCTTAATACTACATTAGTATGTCATATCAAGGTTTAAGATTTGGCCAAGTAGGACCGATTGGTGTGTCATATACAATTGATAGTTGCTTGAGTTTTGATAAATGTTCTTTATTTTCCTTTCATTCTTGTTTGTTGTGTGTTTCTTTGTATGTACAATCTCGAAGACGCATCATACTATCACCTCAAAAACCTCATATATTAATACCACCATAACTACCATTATACTATATTACTATCATTATTACTACAACTTTATTACTATCAATACTATTGCCGCAATTGCTACAATCATTACATTATTAACACTTCCTCCATACTACACCACTATTACCACTATTGCACCTGTAAAGCTACTGTCCCATTATCATTATTCCTACCATTGATGGACCAATTTATGCTACCATCACCAAAATGATGCTTTGTTGTCGGCAATTAGTAAAAAATGTTGACAATTATATATATAGTGGTAGAGGTATAATGGCTATGGTGGCAACCATAATTGTCAAAGTCATAATTCTATCCATACGATTTGACGAGTTTATAATATTAAAAAACACTTTTAAATTAACTCTGGTATAAAATTATTTTTATTTAAAAACTTACGTTTTTAATTGATGTTACATGTTAAACTCAGTAGAAAATACGTTTTTAACTAAATTTATTGATTTTACATATCTAAATTGATTGGGCCAAAAATAAATAAATAAATATATACAATTTGGCTTCTACTAGTTTATTGACTATAGAGCGCTAAATCATCTTTCCTATCTTATTCTTCTTCTTTTTTCTCTTTTTCTCTCTCCCAATTCTTTGGTCGATATTCATAATCTTTATTTAAGTTTAACTTCAATAGAAAAGTTTATAAAGAAAATTATATATTTAAATTTATACAATTAATAATTCAAAATAAGTTGAAACATTTAATTTTCTTTAATTCATCATTTTTTAGAAAAAAAGAAAGTGGAAAAAAGATTTAATTTCGGCTCTTATTGTCCTTCTTCCATAAATGTTAGATTATAAATTAAGATTTTTTATGGAAAGAGAATTTAGTTTATTTGTTTCTTTATTTCTATCATATATTTCAAGTTTCTTATAACTATTATAAGTATATATATATAGATATATGGGATTTCAAAAGTTATTATACATAAATTATAAAAACTTATATTTTTATATTTTAATTTTAAATTCTGATTCTAAAGACTTTTATAACTATTCTAAATAGATTCGTAAGTTTAACAACATTGGTAACAACATTAGAGATAGTAATGATATGAGAAAATGTAGTTGAAATAAGTACAAGATAAATTTGATAGTATAATTTATTAATTATCAAAGATGATAGTCCAATACAATAGTTGTGCATAAAAAAAAAAAAAAAACAATACATAACATAAAATAATAAATAAATAAAAATCTTATGTTATACTTAGTATACCTAATATGGTACAAGAAGTTTTATATCATTTCATGATATATAAGGTATATGAGACATTTTATATTATCTCATGATAAATATAATAAATCTCAGTAAATATAAATAAAAGTGATTAAAAATTCTAAATATTAAAAAATACAAGAAAAATAAAATTAGTTAACCAATGTGGTAACCATTATTCAACCACCACAATTGTAGGTTGCGACCTCACATCATAATGAGCAGTCACCCATTGCTTTACGGGTGGTCACACTTAAACTTGGTAGGCAATGTTCCTATCATATAAGTTGACTTTGACCATCATATTTTAGTACCTCTTTTCCTTTTCTTTTTAAAAAACTTTTGCAATGGATAGTAGCCACCTACCATCTTAACGGGACAATGTACATGACCCACCTTTAATTATAGGTTACGATCATGATTGTGGTGATTAGCTTTTGACCACCATAAGGCTTGGGAGTGGTTGGTAACTACTTTGATGCAGTTGGACAGTATATGAGTCAATCGATTTCCCCATCTTTTACTTAAGTTTCTTTTCCTTTTTCTAATAATTTTTATGTATATTATTGAATTAAATCTACTAAATATTATTATGAGCTAATAAGAGATTGTCACATGTCCTACACATGAATAACACAAAATAAAGAAATACAAATAATATATTTGTTAAAAAACAAATCTACAGTCACTTATTTGTAATAGGCTCAAAACATAAGTTACTTTTTGTAAGTTTCCCAAAGCATAATTATTTTATATTCTTTATACTACCAATACTTATTAAATTTAAAAATTGTGAATTATATATTACAAATAATACAACACACATTGATACAAAATATATTGATCTACATAATATAGCGTAATAAAAATATATAAATTATATATAATTGAATATAGTACATATTATGAGTATTGACATTTAAGATTAATTTCAAATAAGAAATTGAATTTTTAAGCGGTTAAACTAAAGTATTAATATTATGTTATATGAGTCATACAAAGAATCAAAGTTATTGTAATACTGTTAACTTAATCTGATATGTGGCTGATATAATAATAGATGGCACTATTGTGGCGCTTATATAGCTATTTTATTGCAAATAAAAAAAGAATAAAAAGTATATAAAATCATAAAAAAAAAAGTATTTGAAAATTAAAATTTTATGAAAGGAACAAAAAAAAGTACAAAAAGTAAAAATTAAGTAATATAATTATAAATGTAAATTGATCTAATTAATAAGAAAGTTCAAAATAAATGAAAATAAAAAAGATTTAAAAATTTAGATAAGAATCTAATCAATCAACCTAAGCTTAAGAGATGACGAACAACCAAATTAGAAGGATTGTGCAACCTCCTAATAAGTGGTCATGGGCTACCCCATAACATTGGAGGATTGGAATGGTTACATATATATGGATGCATTGTTACTCACTAAAACTAATAAGTCATTTGACCTACCAACAATAATAGGTAGTCGCTCACTACCTTGAAGGAGTGATACTTACTGGTGTATATTTAGTTGTTTCAAGCACTCTAAGGCTTAAAGGTTGCTAATAGCCACTTATAGGAGAGTTGTACGATCTTATTAGATGGTTACTGGTTATTAAAGCTATGCAAGTGAGTTAAGTAAGCTAATTCACCTCGCTACGCATTAATTTACGGGTTAAATGGATCAACTCGCTTAATTTGCATGTTAAAATTTTCAACCCAATTTGCCTTAAGCGAGTTAGTGGGTTAAGCAAGTTAACTCTCCAACCTGTAATATTAGACGTATTTGCATAATTTTGTGGGTTAAACAGCCAAAATGCGAACGTGCTAAGAATTTTTTATAAAAAATTTAATATTTTGAAATAAACATGCTAAAAATAAATAGTATATTTTAATATATTTTTATCTTGATTTAATTTATTTTTTCCATTCTGATTTTTTTATTTTTTATCAAATCAAATAATAAAACAATTATATAAGTTTTCAATTTCTAATTATGATGACATATAGGTGTTATTGTTTTTGAGTCATCATTGATTCTTATATAAAATGCTTTGATGGCTTTTGGATAATTGTATACAATATCAAGTTTTTAGAATTTCACCTTTATCAAGCATTGCAATATAAATCAAACATACATTTTATATTTGAAAATTAATGATGTTATTTGTACATAAAACGTGAAATATCTGCAATATGATCACCTAAAGTAGCTTCCAATGAAAAGTAAAATACGTGTTTTCTTCTTTTTTTTTGTTTTCATGGGTTAGAGGGCTAATTCGCTTTGTAACAAGTTAGCCTACTTTAATTAGCAAGTTAAACAAGATAGGCTAAAATGATTGGTATTTAAACGGGTTAAAATTTTTTAGTTTGATTTGCTCATTCTTCAACTTTAAGATGATTATTTTAATTTTTTTTAATTTTTATTGCACTTTTTTCTTTTTTATTTTTTTTGTAATTACATTAATTGTTATATATAATTATATTAATTAGTTTTATTTTCTACACTTCTTCTTCTTCTTCTTCTTTTTTATAATTTTATGCATTTTTCTGCTTTTTTCCCTTTTCTTACATTATATGTAGCAACGTGTCCGATAACGGTCATATTGGATCAAGTTAACACCATTATAAGTAGGATTATGATAGGACGATTTTTATTTTAATCACTTAAGATTTTGATGTATTATTTCACTTAGGCGAAATACCCATGGTTACAATTGTCCTTCTAACCGTTTACGCAGCTTCCCAGTTTCGAAACGCGTCGGGAGTGAGAGTGGGAGAGAGAGAGAGACGACCCAAAAACAAATCGCGAATCCGAAATCCACAGCCTCCGCACTCCCAGCCCCACGGCCGACAGGTGGACAGAAAAGGAATCAAAAGTAGAGCCCAGCACTCACCAGCAGCTCCCAATTAAAAATAAAAAAAGAAAAGAAAAATTAAAAGCAGAAAGTATGAATGTGAGAGAGAGAGAGAGAGAGAGTTGCCGTTGTGTTAAAAAAGGAAAAAATATAAAAAGAAAAAACACTAGAAGAAAGAGGAATGATGTGAAAACAAACAAAACCATCTTTGTTCCATCACTCCTGTCCTGTCTGGAATTTGGGGTTTCAGTTTCTCTCTCTCTCTCTCTCTCTCTCTATCATTCTTATGCTTATATTTGGACAAAACAAACGTACAACCCCCACAACACATGATATTTCATTCACCAAACCTAAACGTCTCTTCTGAATAAGCTTCTCTGCATTCCTCCCATTTCCACAGCACAAAACACTCAATTTTTTCTTACTAGCCCACATACATACATACTTACTAGTGTGTGTTCACAAGTGGGTACTTCTGGTTATGTGAATATAATAAAGGAGAAGTACGCTATTGGGGTTGTGGTCCTGAGTCCTCCTGATCTATTACTCATATAATTTGCAGAAAGTTCCTTTCCTTCTTTATTTTATCTCTTTGATAATTTTATATGGTCAAGTAAGTGTTGGTGGAGGTGGAGAAACACTAAGACCATGAAACAAGGCTCTCTTTAGCCTAACTCCTGGGTCAAAGTGGATTTGCATATCCAATCTTCAAAAAAAGAAAAAAGGTATTCAAAGTTCTCTGCTTTGTTGGTTTATCGTTTCTGGGTCATCAACTTACTAATATTTGAACCATAAAGATTGGAGCTTTAGAAAAAAAAAAAAAACACACTTGTAGTTTCCATGAAATCGTGTAAAATGTTTGTGCTTTGTAGTTTTTTCATGGTTTCTTGTGTGGAACAGTTGGTGCCGCGACCGAGCTCATAAATTTACTTGTTTTGTATCTGAAGATGGTGTTTCTCTGATTTGTATCTGCAATCAAAATCAATAACAATACCCGAAGAACCGGGGGGAAAAAAAAAAAGAAGAGAAAATTAGATCTTGTACGTTCATCAGTCGACCGGCTCTTCCATTATCTTAATTCAAGTTTTTTGAATCTGTAAAACGTGATCTAGTCCAAATTAAGTGTGGACTGAATACACGATGATGGAAATTTTCCATTCTTCTAACTTGACCGAATTTTGTACGATAAAATGTTCTTGATCAGCTCAACAACTTCTTCTTCTTCTTCATGAACTAGTAACTTATGGAGCGAAGATGATATTTTAAAAAATCTGCGGTTTATCAACATGGTTTGATTTTCCTTTTTGTTTCTTTTTTTTTTTTTTTTGTTTTCTTGGTTCTGCTTAATTGTGAAGTGATGATGGCGGTGACTTCGGTCTGTAAGGACAGCAGCAAGATGGCTATGGACAACGGGAAGTACGTGAGATACACACCGGAGCAAGTTGAAGCTCTTGAACGGTTGTATCATGAGTGTCCTAAACCCAGTTCTCTGCGTCGCCAACAGCTCATTAGAGAATGCCCGATTCTCTCCAACATTGAGCCTAAGCAGATCAAAGTTTGGTTTCAAAACCGAAGGTATGATGTTCAAATTGAATCGATGTTTCATCAAGAAAACCTGATCTACTGGTGCTTGTTTTTCCATAATATTCGAATATGGCTTTAGTTTGAAAAATCGAAAAACGGACTACGATCTCTAGTTGTTTTAGACTTAAATGGTGTAGAAAGTTCTGATCTTTTGGCTTCTATACTTCATGAAATATGTCACCATATGTATTTATCATCTTCTCTTCCAAAATCATGTACGTTCCAGATTTATTCTATCTTTAGGTGTTGTTGAGAATTGAGAAGGCTTCTTACTTGCGTACGGCATCTAATATTATAATAAGTTTTGGTATTCCATTGATGCTCAAGGTGATATTCTTAATCTCGATTTATATTCAGCACGACAACAGATCTATTCCTGATTGTTCAGATCTTAATCTTTTCAACTTTTAGGAATCTCGTACAACAAAAATGCCTCGATTTCAAAAGGCTAGTCTTCTTTGATGGGGACAGTCACTTGGACTGTGTTTCTATTTTTCATTTGGGATGTATTTTTTTCAGTTTATACTTCTAAAATACATAACTTAGTTAACGGTGATAAGAAAACGATCCCGTTTATTCTTTCTAAGCACTAAATCTTGATTTTGATTATTTTTTCCTTTTCTCTCAATCGTTTGCAGATGCAGAGAAAAGCAGCGAAAAGAGGCATCACGCCTTCAAGCAGTAAACAGGAAGCTGACGGCCATGAATAAGCTTTTAATGGAGGAAAACGATAGATTGCAAAAGCAGGTGTCTCAGCTGGTGTACGAGAATAGCTATTTCCGGCAGCAGACACAGAATAACGTAAGTGACCAATCATGATGTTCTAGTTAGTTATTATTACCATTGGCTGCTGTATTCATCCTTTTTTTTCTTTTTCTTTTTTTTTTTTTTTCATTTGTAGTGTAATAATCTCAATCATGTTATTTTGTTTTTTCATGTTTTAGCAGACAACAATTGCCACTACAGATACGAGTTGTGAATCCGTGGTGACTAGCAGTCAGCACCATTTAACTCCTCAGCATCCCCCAAGGGATGCAAGCCCTGCAGGGTCAGTGTTAAAAATGCCTATTATTGTTGTCTCTTATCTTCTCTCCTCTTCTCATGCTTTTTTTTTTTAAATTAATATGTTCAATGAGTTTACAAGGTTGTGCTTGCTATCTATTTACAGACTTCTGTCCATAGCAGAGGAAACTTTGTCAGAGTTTCTTTCAAAGGCCACAGGAACTGCTGTTGAGTGGGTCCAATTGCCTGGGATGAAGGTAAAGTGTAGTGGATTCCATAATGCATAGCCTTTTATCATACCGAGCAATATTAAGTCATTCCGTGCTGATTTGTTCACCAATCTTCTATACTTATTTGTGCAGCCTGGTCCGGATTCCATTGGAATCATTGCTATTTCTCATGGTTGCACTGGAGTTGCAGCACGTGCTTGCGGACTCGTGGGTTTAGAACCAACAAGAGTATGTCCTTGATCAACCTTTAATTTAATTTAATTGTATCATATTATACCCATTGGGTCCACAAGTTTAATTGATCAATGGTCACTGTTACAGGTTGCTGAGATCCTCAAAGATCGGCCTTCATGGTACCGTGATTGCCGAGCTGTGGATGTTCTTAACGTGCTGTCGACTGGTAATGGTGGAACCATCGAATTGCTATATATGCAGGTGAGTTGCTGATACAGTCTCTGGCGTATCATTTTGCTCAATTTTTGAAAGGGGAATAGCATATCGAGCTGTGTAATTTGGTTTGTTGAACCAGCTTTATGCTCCAACCACCCTGGCACCTGCTCGTGACTTCTGGTTGCTCCGATATACGTCTGTCATGGAGGATGGAAGTCTTGTGGTATGGTGCTTCATACGTATACTGAAAATATTTTGTTTTGGAAACAACCTGAAATTCCATCTGCCTTCTCTTTTAATTCTTTTCTTTTCTTTTTTTCCCTTTCAGAGTTTTTCTCCTTGATGATGTCTGATGTGTTAAAAATTTACATTGATGTGCCTTAGGTATGTGAGAGATCAATAAACAATACGCAGAATGGTCCGAGCATGCCTCCCGTGCAGCATTTTGTCAGAGCAGAGATGCTGCCAAGCGGCTATCTGATCCGACCCTGTGAAGGCGGTGCTATAATTCACATAGTTGATCATATGGATCTTGAGGTAGGTTGTTCACCCGTTTCCTCAATCGAATCGATGTTACTTTTATCATCGATTTAACAATTTGTGGAAATTTCAATAGCCTTGGAGTGTCCCTGAGGTGTTGCGTCCACTTTACGAATCATCAACTTTACTTGCCCAGAAGACAACAATGGCTGTAAGACTTTAAACTCTTTTATCTTCCCATTTTGTCATTTCTGTGTTTTCAATTTTTATTTTTATGTGCAGATTCTTCCTCCATAACCTAACCTTCCATTACCCTTTTTTTTTTATTTTTTTTATTAAATCTTTGTCAAGGCTTTACGCCATCTAAGACAGATTTCTCAAGAAGTATCTCAGCCAAATGTCACTGGTTGGGGAAGAAGACCTGCAGCATTACAAGCATTGAGTCAAAGATTGAGCAGGTATTTGTCCATTGACTTATCACTACATTTCTTCAGTTCAGTTCAGGTGCTTCCCTTAACCCCATTTGCCTAAAGGGATGGCTTTCCTCATGTGTAGGGGCTTTAACGAGGCTGTCAGTGGATTTTCTGATGATGGATGGTCCATTTTGGAAAGCGATGGCATTGACGATGTTACCTTGCTTGTAAATTCATCACCTGCAAAAATGATTGGTGCAAATCTTCCTTATGCCAATGGTTTTCCATCCATAACTAGTTCGGTTCTGTGTGCGAAAGCATCCATGCTACTACAGGTTAGGACTATTTCCTCAACTTTTGCATGCAATAGATGGAACCCCAAACGCCATTTTTTTTAAGGATCAGTCGCGTTGATGTTTACTCTGTTCAATTTGTTGGTAACAACGTCTAAATGATTCTTTTCCCCCTTCCCTTCTTTTTGTGTTTTACTATTTGTAGAATGTGCCTCCGGCTATACTTCTGAGATTCCTACGAGAACATCGATCGGAGTGGGCAGACAGCAGCATTGATGCATACTCTGCTGGTGCAATCGGAGCAGGCCCTTGTAACATACCTGGCCCTCGTGCTGGAAGCTTCGGGAGCCAGGTTATTCTCCCTCTTGCACACACGATTGAGAATGAAGAGGTGAGTATTTATCACCACCCTTCATTGGATTTGGAAGTAGCCTATTTTGCTGTTTCGATCAGGGATTTTGCTTACAACTAATGTAGTTGTTCAAAACAGTTTTTGGAGGTGATTAAGCTTGAGAACATGGGACATTATCGTGAAGACATGATAATGCCGAGTGACATTTTCCATTTGCAAGTAAGTAATAGTTTCTTGTGGATTTTTCCACAGCATCAAGGACACCTTTTCTCTTTGATTGTGAAATAAGGACTGTGCTCAAGTGTATGCTCTCTACAAGAACTGCACCTGAAATTTTTAAACCCATGGAACTAATGCTTCCATATCAAATTTTTCTTTGGCTCTTCAGCTTTGCAATGGGGTGGATGAAAATGCTGTTGGCACATGTGCAGAACTAATTTTTGCTCCAATCGATGCATCTTTCTCTGATGATGCACCTATTATTCCTTCCGGCTTTCGCATCATTCCCCTCGATTCAGGATCGGTACACGCTTAATCTTTCAATGAGATAAAATAAAATCCCTGCCTTTGCCTTTTCAATGACTTCATTAAAACTTTCCAGGATGCGACGAGCACCAACAGGACACTCGATCTTGCATCCGCTCTAGAGATTGGACCAACTGGCAGCAAATTATCTGGTGATAAGTCCAATCCTTCCACGAGTGCCAAGTCTGTGATGACCATTGCCTTCCAATTTGCATTTCAGATGCATCTTCAAGACAATGTGGCAGCCATGGCACGCCAATATCTTAGAAGTATTATAGCATCTGTTCAAAGGGTGGCATTAGCACTCTCCCCCTCGAGTCTTGGTTCTCACACCGGTTTCCGACCACCACCTGGCACACCAGAAGCGCAGACACTTGCTCGTTGGATCTGCCAAAGCTACAGGTTCTTCACTTTGATTCTTTATGATATGCCAGAATAGATAGATGTATTGTATATGTGAGAGAGGAATTGCCTGGAGATGACTACAAAAATGAAATGAAATTTGTTTCAGGTGCTATTTAGGTGTTGGATTACTGAAGAATGAAGAGAGCGAATCCTTGCTCAAGAATCTCTGGCATCACTCGGATGCAATCCTTTGCTGCTCTTTAAGGGTAAAGCCCCGTATTCCTTTATATTTTGTATTGCCACATAGAAAGCAAGAAGAATTCTTCAAATTTCTGCCAAGTCATTGAGAGTATGGAAGATCAGATGTATAAAATCATAAGACACACACACAATTCTCAAGGATTACATACTGCACGCCTGCCACTTATTCAAGGATTGCAATCCTTCGCTGCTCTATTCCTATTTCAACGATGTTGTACTTTGTATGTAACTTACTTCTACGATGTAACGTGTTCGATTTGCTCGTATTGCTTGCAATTTTTTTCATATTTCCTATAATGTTTTTTTTTTTTTTTTTCCTGACAATGTCATCAAAATATGCAGGCATTGCCAGTGTTCACGTTTGCCAATCAGGCAGGTCTTGACATGCTGGAGACAACCTTGATCGCACTTCAAGATATAACGTTGGAGAAGATCTTTGACGACAATGGACGGAAAACACTCTGCTCGGAATTTCCACAGATAATGCAGCAGGTATGTTAATGCACCGTTTAAGTTAGATCAAATCGATCATGTAATGTGAGGGCTGCTCTGCTAATATATATATAATCATATGCGTTTTTTTTTTTCTTTCCATTTTTTTGGCAGGGTTTCATGTGTCTTCAAGGTGGTATCTGCTTATCGAGTATGGGGAGGCCGGTTTCATATGAAAGAGCAGTAGCTTGGAAGGTGTTGAACGAAGAAGAAAATGCTCATTGCATTTGTTTCATGTTCATCAACTGGTCCTTTGTCTGAGATCCATCTGGATACATGTCATCACATATATATTATAATAATAATAATAATAGATAGATAGAGAGAGTATGAAATTAGGTTAGTACTAAAGCAGTCTGACTCTGAGGATGCAACCTCCGCCCCCGCCCCCGCCCCTCCGAGTGTGAATGTAGAGTAGAGCCCTATTTTTGTCGTCCTATTTATCGTTTTGCTCATACCCTATTTATGGAATGATGGTAGGTGATTATCTTTTGCATATCGTATTTATTCAAAGAAAAAATTTTTGATTATTAGATCAATACTGATCTTCACTAAACAAAATAGTGAAAAACGAAAATGATTAGTAGTATACACGAAGAACATCCTTCTTAAAGAAAGCTTAAATGTGGTTGGTTCGTTGTGTAATGAAGCAGGAAACACGTGATTAGAAAAAAATAATAATAATAATAACACTAATATATATGTAAATACCAATGATATTATTATAAATTTTAAAAATTAATTATTTATATTTTTATATATTGAAATTTTAGTAGTATTTATGTACTACTAATCTATTCTGATGATGTGTATTAAAGCTTTTCACGGTAAAATATTAACTTCAAAGGTCATCGTTATTATACTTTTAAGACATCATGCTTGTTTTTGGATCTAAAACACCCTTACCACATATTTATTAAAGGGTTTTTCAAAGGGGTGTTTAGGATGTTATGTTAATATTTTAAACACCTCTTTATCTAAGTATTTATTCACTCTATAAAAAAAAGTTTTAAGCAAATATTCTTTACCTTTATTTAATTATTTCATGAATCTCAACCAATTTTTTATTTTTTTTGTTAACAATGCTCTACTTGCCTTTATTTAATGAGGCTTAACACATTTGTTATATGGCCAATTGTGTTAAAAAAAAGTACAGCAAAGAACTAATTTTTTTATAAAACATCTCTCTTAAGTTAAGCACTTATTCACAGGTGCAAATTATAAATGAAGAAGGATGCTTGGTATGGGTATTTATGTTGAACATCTCTTGATAAACATACTTTTAGTAGTCCATTTTTCTTGGATGAATATCTCATTTAGTACTTAAACTTTACCTATTTCACCATATCAATTTACTTCTTACATACTTTTAAAGTCATTTATAATACATGAATTAGATAATTAATTGAAAGTGTATAAAGTTTAGGTACACTTTAAAAAATGAGCAAAATTTAGTTAGTTAATTGTAAACATAGGCGAAGTTCTTGTATTATATTAACACTTTAAAATTTCAAGTAGTTCACTACGAAAATTAATAAAGTTTAGATATCAAATGTAACATTCATTTATTTTCTTTTGCAAAACTCAATAAAAGCTTACCATTAATGATGGGATCATAATTCTATTAATACTTTAAAGTGCTCTTTGGTGCTCCAAAAGGGCATACATAGGTGGAGTAGGAACTCTATTTGGGCACTTGAGCATATCAGTGTTGTAGTGGTGTGAAGCATACCTAGTGCGGTAGTTAGCGGTAGTTATTGAACATGTACCGGTGGTGTCTACATTGTGCATGGTGGTTGGTTAAGGTTTGAATTTTAGTTTAAAAAAGCAATATATATATATATATATATGTTGTTGATTTTTTCTTTTTTATATAAATTATGGAGGGACGAATTTGTGATGGGAAAATTGACTAGGAACTTTGAATTTATAGCCAATGCTAATAACGAAAGAGTTAATAAATCCAGGAATTCACTTAAGCAATGATGCATGAGACAATTTAGATTGGTGTGCTGCAAATTAATGCCATCAATTTGAATAATGCAAATCTTGTAAATAATGCTAATAGAGTAGCTGGAATGCGGGTGTCACAAGACAAAACATGGGATCTCAAGAAGCGGTAAATAGTTTGGTTTATGATGAAGTGGATGACAATAGGAGACAATAGAGGTAGGTACGTAAATTGGAGACTATTAAAATGAAAATTCCACAATTTGATAGGGAAGGGAATGTAGGTGATTGTTTTGAGGAGGAAGGCTACGTAAAGAAAATTTTTTTATATTGTTATGATTATGAAGAGATGATCATGAGTCTTTGGATTATCATGAAAGATAGAGTAAGTCATCTAAGAGCACACTTGGTGGATTGAATTTCTAGAATTTTTTGCTTATACCGTTAAATATAAGCAATGGAACTCTAATGTTATTGCAAGTATTTCGCTAAACATTATGTCCATGTTGTTGCTATGTAAGCTAATTTACTAGGTTTGGTGTGATTATTGATCAATAAGCAGTTTTCTCAATTTGTTGATACGTGTAGTAGAAGCATTGCAATGGATGGATTCCATATCTTTGATGGGCTTTTGTTAAATATGGCAAATTATCTAATCCCTCTAGTTCGATACAAGACTTATTTGTCAAAGAGGCTCATTTTGGGGGGTCTTGCAGGACCCTTTGGATTGTAAAGGCTTTACAAGAACATTGTGATTGACCAAGAATAGCAAGAGATGTTCACAAGGTACTTAAGAGTTGTGCTATATATAAGGGGGCTAAGAGTCAACATGAACTTCATGGGATGTTTATGCTAATTCTAATTCTTATTAAGCCTTAGGCTTGACATGAGTACTGGGTTTCGGGGACACAAAGGGGTAATCATTCTATTATAATGGTGGTTAATAGGTTTAATAAGATAGCACATTTTGTTATCTATGACAAGATAGACGATTTAGTTTTTATTGCTAACTTTTTTGTGTAGGAAATCTTTAGACTTCATGAAGACTTTATGGAGGCATGTTGGTTCTAAATTATTATTTAACACTACTTGTTACCCTTGAATAGGTGGTTAGCTGGAGGTTGGGAAACTTTAGGAGCTTTGTTGTGGCGACAATGGGAAAAGGACTTGAAAGATATGACAAATCCATTTATTATTCAGCTTATAGGTCATATATGGGTTCAAACTTACTAAACCCTTAAACTGACTTCCCGTAAAGCCTACTGAGGAAGATACTATGAGTGAAAAAAACAAGGCAAGGTAAGTTTAAAGATTTCATCAGCAAGTTTATGATTATGTAGAGACGGAATGTGAGATGGAGGATGGGGATAGGTAATTTTTAATCTAAGTGACCTAGTATCATCTTCACAAAGATAGGTTTTTAGGCAAGCGAGCATAGAAATCAATGCCCAAAGCAGATGGTCTTTCAAAGTGGAGCATACAACACTTGCAAGATTGAGCTTCCAAGTGGTTATGGAGTTTTAACTACATATAATGTTGAGGATTTATCACCCTACATTCCAAATATAGTTGTCGAATTTGCTGTACAAATTTACGATTTCAAGTGACCCTTTTGTGTTAGACTTGGATATAAAATCGTATAGTATAATTGTGATTCTATAGGTTAAACTCAAAAGAAAAATACTTTTTTTAATCAATTTAACCAATTCTACCAATTTAATTTAAAATGGGCTAAAAAATAAATGATATAGTTAAACTTCTACAAGCCTATCAATTGTTAGCGCACTATGTCATCTTCTTTATCTATCCTAATTTTTTTTTTCCCTTTTCTCTTTCTCTCTATCCTAATCCCTTATTTGATGTTCATAACTTTAATTAAAGTTCCAACTGCAACAGCAAAGTTCATAAGTAATTTATCTATTTAAGTTTATATCATAAATAACTCAAAATGAGTTCGAAAGTTTTATTCTCTTCAATCCATTTTTTTTTTCAAACAAAAGAATGGAAAAAACTTACTTTTTAACCAATTCTACCAATTTGGTTTGAATGAGCTAATAAATAAATATTACAACTAAGCTTCTATAAGCTCATTAATTGATAGGTTACTGCATCATCTTCTCAATTTCATTCCAATTTTTTTTCCCCTCTTTTTCTCTCTATCTAAGTACCTTATTTGATGTTCATAACTTTAAATGAGATTCCAGCTCCAACAAAAAATTTCATAAGTTGTCTATTTATTTAAGTTTATATCATCGATAACTCAAAATAAGTTTGAAAGTTTAGTTCTCTTTTTTTAAACAAAATAATAAAAAAAGAATTAGTTTCGACTTTGTTTGCCTTTCTTTTGTACATATTAGTTCATATATTAAGAATATTTTATGAAAAAAAATCTAATTTCTTGATTTCTTTATTTTCATTTTGGATTTCAAGCTTTTTATAACTATTGTAAGTATATTTACAGTGAGCTATATATTTTATATAGATAGTTTCTATATTTCAATTTTATAGATACTTCATATATTCTAGTAGACTCGCGAGTTTAACAATCTTAATTGTAGATGAGATCAATCAACATGCGAATTTGAGAGAAAATCTTTGCAAGCTTGGGGGTAATGATAGGAATCATATTTTAACTAGTTGTATTATAACGGCGAAGGCTAAGGGACTTTAGAATTTATTTTCAAGATTCTTAACCTATCCTAGTAGATGAGCAACTTTATTTTTCAAAATTATTTGACTCATTTGGAAATTAAAATTGATTAGACTTACATTTTATCGCAAGCTGCAAATACCCAAGGAGCACCATAAACGGTGTGATGCACATGCAATAATATTTTCCATATTTTTATTATTTAGTATTTGACTCATTATTTCATTTTATCTTCTCTAGCTATATGTTTGTCAGTTGAGTCCTTGGTTTCGTAATAACTTTCCTATTTTGCCCTTAAGCCTTAAGTCATTTAAACACTCTTATTAACATTATTTGATTTTGGCATTATTGTTATTGATGCCTATTGTGCATTCTCTACTTTGTTGTTCGGTTCATCCTAATTGCGATGAACAATTGTTTAGGATTTATTTGTTTGTCTTATTAAATAAACCTATAAAGTACTTTAATATTTTCTTGGTATGTGTTAATGTACAATTTTAAACCATGGATTCATAAGGCCTATTTCGACCTCAATGGACTGTAGGCCATTCCATCTCAGGCCATTATCGCCCTATGGCAATATAAGACCTGGCCTTAGAAGATTGATCACAACCTTCATTGTCCTAGGACTTTATGAAGGTTGGCTTGGTATCTTGGTCTCTATATCTAAGTTAGGCCCATAACATCCATGCTAGGGGGACCTTGGATCTTGATGACTCATTTAGGATGCTCTCTCAGATATAAGGTAGTACTATGGAACTATCACTTCAAGGGAATAATAGAGGTATCACGTTACCTCCATGAGAATCCCATGCATTCAATCCTACACAGATTCTGATTTACGTATTGAAGTCGTCATCTAAGACAAACCTCGATGCCCACTACTTGTATTCTATTTCGCTCTCACTTTTAGGCTTAAGGTGAACAATTTCTACTATTGAAATTTAGAAGACAATATTATGTAATATTTGAGATTAGGTTATCGATATCATTTAATTTGATTTACAAATTAAAAACCCTAGAAAACCCAAAATTACCATAATTCAAATTCTTTTCAATTTTCGCTATCTGTCATCCAAATCAATTATTCTCACCTTACCTAAGAAACAGTTTATACTAGCATTACTCCAAATAGCCTTAATTCTTATACAAAAGGTATGTTTGAGGTTTTACTAGATATCTACAAGTATATCTTAACAAACTGGATCATGACCGATTAATTACTCAGTCCAATTCCTTTCCTAAACATGATACTCTACTTCTATGGCAATTACAGACATGCCAAAAGTAGCAATAATTCGAAATTTGAATCATAAAATATCATCAATCAATTGTCCTCAAGCAAATTTATGGGTTTAACGAAAGAGGCAAAACTTTAAGTTATCATTCAATAGAGCTAAAGGGTTTAAGCCCGATATGTAATTAGAGCAAATATGGCATAAATTGAGTTCACAATTTTTAATATGCCTCTTTCTAAACAATGGGAAGATATGGTACTTATAAACATCTCATCTTTATGCCTATTCACATACTAAGCAAGCGATTGCTCATATAAAAGAGCCAATCTATACCTATTTGACATATATTTCAATCACGTTTTCTCTCACATTTATAGATATATTCGTACAACAATGAAAACTCTCTCTAAAAGTACAATGTTGGAATAGTAATCCTATTAATAGTTTTATTAGGTAAGGTTTAAAGGATATAAAGAAAAGGGAGTTAGCTAAACCTTTAAGAAGGAGGGAGTTTTAAAGGCTCTATTATCAATTAGCTCTTGGAAATCTTCTAGAAAATATGGATTTTATTCCTTGTTGTTCAAGAAATGCTAGGATTTCTTAGTAAGTTCAGTAATTTATTTCTTGCATTGAACATATATAAGCCCCACAACCAGTCACTTAGGGTTTCGATCGACTGAAAAATCTAATCGAGCCTAAATTATAAGTAAAGTTAGAAATATTAGTAAAATGATCCCATAAGTTTGAATTTAAGAAAATAAGCAATAAAATAAAATAATATAAAAATTCTAAATTTTAAGTATATAACTTGTTATTTATCGAAAATGCGTAAAATGCATTCCGATAATTAACGAATCACTAGAAATAAATTATATGTATATTAAAAATCATAAAATAACTTAAATAATATTTAGAAATATTTATTTGTACTATATATGAATTTATATGTATGTAGAAATACGCGTGATTACTTAAAATACATGAAATGTACTAAAATAATAAGAAATAATTAAAGAAAATTCATAATCAATTAAGGAAAAATCAAGAAAAATATAGAAAAATGAGGAAAAGTCCAAAAGTGGGGCATGGTAATCTGATATTGAAGAAAAAAAATCAACCAATTAAAATGCAACAAATAGAAAGTGGAAAAAAGAAGAGATAAGGCAATTGTCTTGTCTCATTAATGAATAATAATTTTCCTAAAACTCTATAAATACTCCAAATTTTTCAAAAGCTCTTTTGGATGTCAGGAAGTTTAGAAAAATAGAGAGAGGCGAAATTGAGAGAAAATTAGGGTTTTACAAAAATTTAGCAAAAATCTATGCAGTTGGGGCATATAAGGAGAACCCAAACCCGACGAGTACCTGGGAGTGGACGACCACCACCACCACATGGTGGTGGCAACGCCCAGGTGGGCCGACACACCCATGGCCACTGACGGTGGCTGGAGCCACCCAAATCGGTGAGTTCGATTTTCAGCCCGATTTTGTGTAATTTAGTAAAAATAGTAAATATTATTAGAAATTTATAAATTTTGTTATTTTGGAATATTTTTGTATGTATTTTTTAGAAAAAAATATTATTTTGATGACAATATGTCTCGTGATATATGATCCTTAAGAAATCATGCAAAACCGAGCATGTTTCGGTTTAAAAATAAATGACCTTAAGAGTGTAGTTTTGAACCCAAAATTTTTGTGTAAACTACTTAGATGATATAGAACAGTGTTATGAAGCCCATTTTCAAAAAAAAAATTTTGAAAATTTTAGATAATTTTTAGGCCCTAAAATGAGGCATAAAATGGGTAATTTAAAGGTAATTAAGTAATTAAATGGTTAATTAATGATTTAGTGAATAATTATATGTTTTAGGATGTTGAAATTTGATGAAGTATGAGACTTGTAGCATTTAGGGTGTTAGATGTAATTATTAGGTTAATTATGTAGTAAATGAGTAATAGGGAAAAATAGTAAATTTTAAGTTAATTTTGTAAATTAAGGAAATTAGGTGTAAAATCTGATTTAGGATGAATTTAGACATTTTGAAATGATAATTGATGTTGGGAGATAGTAATTGGAGTGATAAAAATATTAGATGTGTATTATGTACATAATAAGTAATAGTACATAATACACAAATATTAGAAATATAATAAATAGAAAATATTATAATAAAAATTGATATTATGATAATAATAAAAATGTACAATAAATCTGATAGGAAACTTGAATTTATGTAATTAAATAAAAAATGTAAAAATTTCTTACATCAGGAGTAAATTCGGTACACTATTAAGGATTTAAGTGTACTGGATATAATAAAATATTGACTAAGGGTAATTATGGTATTTAGGATATCTAGAAGTAAAGCGATTAATTTTACATTATGAGTTAAAACAAGTTTCTAGAATTCGGGTATAAAACAGTACTTAGAAATCGAACTAATTAGAAATCGATGCAGAAATCGAACTTGAACCTAACCCTAAACCTAGAATAATTGTAAAAAACTTAAGACCTAGATAATTAGATATATTAAACTCTAAACAAAACATAACAATAAGCGTTATAGGATAAACTAAACCTATAATAGTTATATGAAAAACTGAAACCACGTTTATGTTATAGGGATGATCGGCAATGGCTTGAACAAGTCGGACCTCAAGTGAGTGAGCGAAGAGTCAAGGTAAGTTGAGATTAATACGATGTTATATTTTGGAGGCTTAAGATTGTGCTTGGTTGTGCTTGTTAGATAATTAGTTGTGTGCATGTGCTTCATTATGAGTGATGCTATGATTTTGTTTGTTATTCTGACTTGTATTGTATGATTTGTATGAAATGATTGATCACCCTAAGCTAGACCTAATAAAAAATATGACCAGTAATCATAATCGGACTTACATGGCAACCCATTAGGGGAAACCTAGGATTCTCCAACCAAATATTGATCCTTTCGAAAGGGATAACGTAGGATTGCAAAGGATCCCTTTTTCATCCTTAGTTGAACTAAGTGACAGATGAGGAGGTCGCGGCGAGAATGAAGACAATGGTTTGAAGGTAGTCATGGGAGGAGTGAGGCCTCCATTACACAAACTTGGGTTTGGTCATCAACTGTTGCATTAACGGCAACTCCTCAACCCGGATTAGAGCAGGCGCAATTTCTCTAATCTCACAACGGGCTGGACAACGTCGTACGATGGCATTTGCTTGAACATGCATTGCACCTAATAAGTTGGTTGATAACCTTGTTGTGTTTATGGTATAGTTTTAAGTCCTCCATCCTAATTTACTGGGCTGTGGTAGCTTATATCCCTATAGACGTCGTGCAAGTGCTAGCTAAGAAGCGGCATACAACTACTCTAAAGCTAACAATTGCTGGATCCAGAGGAGTGAGGAAAAACATTTGAAGACTAAACACATATTTTTAAGGTTTAAGCTTTTACTTTAGAATTTTTCATTTTTGAATAATGTAATAACTAGGAAATATATTATGGAGAAATATTGTAAACTTTAATTGTAATAACTGAATTATAGTAAATATATATATTTCCTCACTTTCTTAGGTAAATGATTTATTTAAATTACAAACTGTTTACTTCAAAGCGGGTTAGTCGTGGACGCTTTGTGTAGATCAGGTCTAAGATAGTTGTTTAAGATAGCTGTTGTAAGGCCAACTTCTATCTTAGGATGGTTTACATGACGAAGCTGTTATGACTCTGCCGCTTTGAGGCATGACAACATATTTTTAAAACTTAAAAAATACCTGCTATTTCGAATCAGACGCAAGTTTGTCTAATACCAAAGCAATTGGGAGAGAACACAATTAAAATGTTTCGACCAATTGGATTATGTACTGCTTTATATAAGATTATCACAAAAATTTTAGTATTGAGATTACGACCTTATTTTAATAATCTTATTCACCTAGTTCAAGCAAGTTTTATTCTGGGTTGTAAAGCGGTGGATAATTATATATTACTAAATGAGATATTCTATAATTTTCAAAAGAACTCTAGAAATAGGTGGATGATGATTAAGATTGATTTGTGGAACGCATACAACACAATTGAGTAAGATTATATTCATTAGATATTGAAGAGTTTAAATTTTCCAAATTGATTGATAAAACCGATTGATGAATATATATCTATTGCAACTATGGAAATTTTGATTTGGTCAATTAAGTCCATGTGCATTAGGGAGTCGTCGTATAAGACGAGGTAGTCCTATATCACCTTAGTTATTTATTATTATAATGGAGTTCTTTAGTAGAATGATTGAAGAGGAAGTGGAAACTAAAATGTGGGAGCATTTTAAAGTATCAAATAGCAAAATTCAACTTTCTCATATGCTATTTGTTGATGGTAATATTCTTATAGCTAAAGCCAATACTAAAAGTGCAAATGCAATTTGCCAAGTTTTAAAAACCTTCTTGCAACAATCAAGTTTGAAGGTAAATTATAAGAAAACTTCAATATTAATTTTCAGAAATATCTCTAAGCAAGTGTAAGAGGATATTTTAGGAATATGCAAATTTAAGAGAATTGAAGGGTTTGATAACTATTTAGGTAATCTTGTAAAAAATGGACTCAAACCGAGAACATCTCAAATAAACTTTCTTATTCAAAGAATGCAAAGTACATTAGAAGGATGGAAGGCATAACATCTTAATATGATTGGGCGATTGGTTCTAACAAAGTCAGTGTTAGAAAAAATACCAAATTACTACATGTAAGTGATACAAATACCTTCCAAAGTATTAAATAAAATTACGCAAATTATTTGGAATTTTATTTGGAATGGGGTGTCAAATGAAAGCAAAGTTCATTGAATTAATTAGGAGGTAATGACTAAACTTTAGGAGAATGGTGGGTTAGGATTAATTGACTTGAGTAAATGGAATCAAGCTTAGGCAATTAAAGGTTATTGAGCAATGGGTTCAATTATTAAAAGCTAGGCACAAAAGACTAAGACATCACACATGTGAGGAAACAAAGAAAGTGGGATCCTTTCAAGTCAAAGATCTAATAAGCACTCATAAGTAGATTTAACAAGAAAGGCTTTATGTCATAAGTAACGGGAAACATACTAAATTTTGGTGGGAAAATTGAAGTTTATAAAAGGCCTAATTTAGCAACTAATAACAAGACCAATTAACAAGGAGGCCCTAAATTTATTTGTTGAAGATTAGATAAACGAAAATGTTTGGAATGAAGACAAGATCAAATTTCTAATATTAGATCTCCTTATAGAAAATATTGGTCTAATATACAACTGTAACGCTCAATTGTTTTGAGTTGTAAATTAAAGATGTGTTTAGTTGGGAGTGAAAGCTTGGTACAACTTCCTAACATTGTAGCAACAAGCACAAAACATGTTAGGAGAGAGGATACTGTTGATGATATTCCTTTATTGGATGTGAGTGAAAGCTTAGTGTGTCATCCTGATTGTATAACAACTAGTTCAATGCATGACAGGAGAGAGGATGCTATTACTGCAAATCCTTTATTGAATGATGAAGTTTTTGTACAAGACTTGGTATCCATATTAGCTAGACATGTTCGAAGTTTGTAACAGCCTCTTTAACATGTTTAAAAGCCATTCGATGCAAGAAATCTGAAGATAAATTGTGATGCATCAGTAGGTTTGAAGAGGAGATCGATAAGAATTGGTTTTGTGGTTTGGAATAGTGAAGCTCAATGTCTATTTATTGTAACTAAACATATTTCTAAAACAAATGTGGAAGTTTTGGAGGCTATTACAATCCAGGGAGCTCTTCTTTTTGCAGGACAATCTTGTTGGTCACATATTGAGATAAAATTGGATTGTGCTTCTCTAGTAGCTAGTTTACATGATTCAAATAAAGCTTCTTGGAAAGCTAGACATATAATATAGGATATTTTGGACCTTAGGTCTTTCTTTTTTTTTTTCTTTAATTTTATTCCTAGGAAAGCTAATACTTGCGCTGACTAAGATGATCTCCTATCCCCTTTCATTGCTTTGTTATTTATTGATGTGGGTTTGAGACCACTACACATTGTTATCTCTCTTTACTCTTTAATATAATTTTTCCATTTGGTAAAAAAAAAAAAATGTTAGATAGAAGCCTACGAGAGTGTAACTTGCGGTGGCTATAGACATCAACATATTCACCAAAAATAAAATTATATTTATGAAGAATAATGCATGATAGCTTACGCACATTAATTAATTGAAGGCGTAGGCATATCAAGCTAGATGCATTATGCCTTTTCTACTAGGGTTCTGATGAAGATTTACAATATGTATTTATCACATGCCCAATGAAGCAACTAACTTATAAAAGATGGGAGAAACAGTCTTTTGGAGATTATTTGGATATATGGGATTAGATAAAACAAGTTGCTATTTGTCATAAAGTCAAGTGAATCAAGTTTGGCCAACACATGCTTTTTGCTTTGCCATTATATTGTGGTATACTTAGTTTGAACAAAACAATAAAATATTTAGAAACAGTTCATTCTCTGATATTCATCTCAAGGTTAGACAACTTGCAGCTAATATTGGGTATAAATGCAAAAACATAATGAAGTTATACCATACCAAGGGAGTAATATAAGGTAGGAACTACCATAACAAAATCATTTCAAGTTGAATATTGATGCTTCAATAAATCCAACATCAAAACAAGTTACAATTAGAAGGATGCTTAGAGACTCTCGAGGTAGATGGGTATTCGGATTTGGTAAATATATTAGATATGCCGACACAATTAGTGCTGAACTATGGGCTATTTTTTTTTAGCATTCAGTTATGTTTGCAGAAGGGGTTTTTTAATATTATAGTTTCAACTTATTCAACCTTAACACAATTATTTCTAACACAATAGACTTATGTTAAATTGAAGTATTATAATGTAATCCATGCATGTAGGGACATTCTTTGCAAGCTATGGAGTTACTCAATTAAAGCAAAATCAAGAGAGTGTAATAAGATAGCAGATTTGTAAATCTTGTAAATTTTTCCTTTTGAGTATAAAGTTGAATTCGAGTGCTGTAAATAATTTCCTTAAGTTAACAGAGCCAATAAATTTAAAATCGATTAAAATTTTTAATTCAAAACCTAAAACGAATATGAAAAACCCTAACTTATTAATCAAAACTTTAATCGTATGTGAAAACCTTAAACCCTAATTATGTGTAACTATAAGAGATTAGCTCCAAACATGATAAAAGTCTTAATTGCGTATGAAAACCCTAAATTCTATATATGCGTACATACGAGAGATCGAACCCGAACCTAATAAAAATCCAAAACCTAAAAATTTAAACTTATTAAACACATAAAACTCACCCCAATAATGATAAAACCCTAATTGGGAGTAGATATCGATCAATACGTTAAATCGCGTTAAATTGCTAATTAACGAATAAAAATAACTTCCAAATGCTAATAAGTGTAAGAGTTCTAAATTAATTTATAAATTTGATAATATAATTATTAAAAATATACATACAGACAAATTAGTATTATATGAATTTAATTATTTGAATCCAATATTATTATTAATTGTTGTTTATGTGTCATATAGTCTAAATTATTTTTATATCTAATNATATATTAAGTATATATACATAAGGATACACATGTATTTATATATAAATATAAGTATATACATAATTATACTACACTTAATTTATATAACATAATAAAACATATATATATATATGTAATTATGCATAGTGGGCCAAACTCATAAAATAAGAAAAAGCCTACATACATAATAAATAATTAATAATAATAATACTATAAAAGTTAAGGAATATAGAAATAAATTGTTACGTAGACCAATAGAATTATGCTACGTCGGCAATTTATCTAAAATAATTAATTAAATAAAAAATTTCAAAATAATTAAAAAATATTATTAATTAATTAATTACAATACTATATAAATACATATAATAATATAAAATTTAATAAATGTAAAAAAAATCAAGAAAATTCAATAATTACCATGCGAATAATTAGAAAGATGCCACCTCAACAATTTCTCTAAAATAATCAATTAAACCTAAAATTACAATATAATTTAAAAATAATGATAATTAACTAATTAGGAAAAAATATAATAATAACCAAATTAATATAAGTGGTATATTAAGCTTAAATATGAAGAAATAATAAAATATACATAAAATTGAGCTTAAAAAGAGGGTTTCATAAAAATCTGAAGTTTAGGAATTAATTAAATCATAAATTAATAAAGAAAAACTTAAAATTAATAAATAAAAGTATTCGAGTCAAAATAACTAAATTTAAAACAATTTAAGCTCATATTGAAAAATATGGGCTTTAACGTCCAAAATTGACCCCGCTATGTGAGAATACGCCTAAAAACAATAAACCTCAATTATAAGATCATAAAAATCAGAATTAGAATAAAAAAGTTACGTGTGACTAAAGATTTAAAATAAACTGAGAGAAATAAATAAGATAACTAAGTTAATTGATCCTATAAACTAATAATAAAGAGCAATAAGTAACTAAATACATAAAATATTATAATTTACAAAAATTACAAATACATTTCCTATTTTCTCTAATAAATAAGTTAAATTACGTCCAAGCCATACTTGGTTTACAATGAGAAGTTAGGCTAATTACAATAGATATTTAGTTGATCAAGAAACTTAGTTTTTCCGAATACTTATTATCCTTTTAGGTAAGCAATTATTGAGTTTTAGAAACCCTAAAAGCTTGGAAAATGAGCATTAATCCGGGTGAGAAAGTTATGATGATTTGCTATTTGCTTACTATTTGATGTTTGCATACTGCTTGTTGATTAATGTTGAGTGTTTGTTGAAAGACTGTTTTGCTTATATGCTACATCTGTGTGATCACCTTCTTAAATCGATAAATATAAATATCTTACCAAAATAACTAATTATATTTATCGTATGTCTATGACTCAATTAGCATGTCAATAGAGAGTACTAACTTTATAAATTTTTAAGAAGAGCATTTTTGGAAAGCATTTTTCTAATCCTAAATATATTTTTGTAAAGGCTCAGAGTACTCGTGAATGATATTTTATTGTTAAGGCAAAGCTCACGTGGTATCTTTAAGTGATTGCGAGATGACTCGCATATTTGTACTCATGGTGCCTTGGATATATTTTGATAACGAGAGGATTCGCTTAATTATGCTCAAGGGGCTTTGGATGGTGAATGACCTTAATTAGGGTCTATCTATTTAGATTGGTATTTCTTACTTAATTAGAGCAATAGTTGAGTATCGTTTGAAGAAATGGTGCCCCTAGCAACCTCATGCAGATAAGATGAGGTGTCATGTATGGATAAGTACAGGAGATAATCGACATGTAGACGACATAAATCTACAACTTCTATAGTTCCGAACTCCCATGGATGTGTTGCTTACATTCATTTCATATGTAGATAGCTTGTATGTATGCTAATAATGTTTGATAATCTGCTTAAACGATAATAGTGAAAAACGAATTCACTAAGCCATAGTAAGCTCATTTCTCTATTGTTTCTTTTATATGTTCATTTAAGCTAGGATTTGAATAAATTCTAAGTGCTGAGTGTAATTAGAGAAAAGTTTGATAATACTAGAGTCAATAAATAATTGTATAGCTAGTATAAAATATTCTTTGGTAGAACATATTTATATATTAAGTGTCTATATAATTTAATGTTTCTTATAAATTATAAAGTTAAGTTGTCCTATCTTATTATTTGGTAGGAAATACTGATTCTCTAAGGTTTTGAAAAACCATTGAATATAAGAGATCCATAGTAATTTATATGTTATAATAAGTTAATAAATTAAAAATCGGAAACCTTAGTAAATAATTATTTAAAGTCTTGCAATCTTTAATCTACAAGATAATTTTTATATCATAAGTGCATACATGATATGAAAATTTTAAAAAATTCTATTAAACCCCCTTTAGAGTCACGATAAAATTAGATTGCAAGTTATATGCAAGAGAAGAAGTTGATGAAAGTTTTTTAAGAGGATCCACCATGTGATGTTTGGTACTTTTTGCAGGTTGATGTTTTAGGGTATGGAACTAATAAAAAAAATAAGCTATTGTAAACAGAATAGGTTATGCAAGCTATAGTCACATTGAAATAAAGAAGTAAGATGTAAATGTAAATATGAATGACTCTACAAGTTGTAATCCTTTTGTTATAGAGTAGCAATATAGGCTATTGAACTAATGTTATTTGTTATTATGTGAATGAAATTATCTTTTTCCATCGAAAAAAACAACGAAAACTCTCTCTCTCTCTTTCTATATATATAAGTGTATATATATATATATTATATATACAACAACTTGTACTTCTATTTATGAGAATTTAAATATCCATCCATACAAGATAAAGAACTCTGTTATTTGTTTTAAAAATATTATATTTCCTTAATCTTAATATGAATTGCGGGGTTAAGAAAGGAGACACAAATGTAATGTAATGCAAACCCTAATGGCATTAAAACCCACCACATACCCCAATTAGCTTGGAGTATGCTAAGGTACTAAAACTCACAATTTTAATAACATATCATGTTGCTCTAAACATGCAAGAAATATAAGATTTAATTTATAACTATCTCTTCATAAAGGTAATCATCCAAAATCATCTTAAGTTAAACTTAAGTATTTAAGGAGTCTCTCATGCTCCTACATTCATGCATAATGTAAAAACCACAAAGGAGTCTTTTACGCTCCAAAATATCTACATAAAAAGATAACATAACCAGTAAAGTGTGACTAAAAGTTCTCAAATAACTAAGTCTCCAAATTAGATCGAGTCTCAACTCTTAGGAACTCTCCAAGTCATTAATCTTCATAAAAATAAAGATAATCTACTCCATCCTCTATTTTCAACCCATCGACAAAAGGCTCCGCATAGATGACATAATTCTCACTAACCGTGCATGAAAAAGAAAAGAATGAGACAAATCCCATTATACAATATACAAGCACACACAGATGCTAAACCAAACATGTCACATGTGCTTAATGCAAAAATAAAAAATCAACTGGTTGTCATCTTGATTTTTAGCCAACATACGACAAATGGGTGTTCATAACCGTATCACACCATGATCTCTTATACATATAGATAGATATAATATTATAAGTTTTTTAAATTACTACCATATACTATGGTGAGGAACTGGGAGCCTTGAAACTCTAGAACTAGCCGTGTCGTCTCATAGGCAAGTCTATTAGGAAATCTTCATGTATGATTAGCAATTATCCCCTTGTATCAAAGGATGGGCCAAGCTAAGTACAAACATCACAACCATGTTATTAAAGCTAAGTTTGCTTTAATCAAATTAGCTTCGTTCTAATCTAACAAGCAAAGCAAACAACCATGTACCACATACCTGATTTATTGAGTAACTTAATAAACCAGCAAGATAACTTGAAGCAAAAATGATCTAAATACCTGACTTAAGAGATAATAGATCACACTTAGTTCCTTTATATTTTGATTTAAGTAATCAATCATATAGCACTATTCCAATCAATTATCAACACTTAGCCCCTCTAAAAGTTGGCATCGATTAAGGTTACCGAAGTCTACCTTCACATTACTCAACTAAATCCAACTTATAATCTCAATGAGTTAAATTACCATTTCTAACTTCCTCTTTTTATTCTCCTATTTGGATTACTTAAGTGCTTCTAAGTCTCCACTTTTCAAAATAATAATTGCATCTTTTGGAAGTGAGAAGACTAAGCAAGGAGTTGGTTGGACTTGAAAAGATGGAAAAGAAGCTTAGAAAACAAGAGGATCTTGAACAAGGTAAGGTGTCCGGATGTTACAGAGTGTAGTGTCCGCATGTCATTCTTCTATCAAACATAGAAGCATAGCATTCGAATGGTATATTGCAAGGTGTTCAGACATCTTGCTTCCATTCTATGAAAATTGTAGAATAGAACACTTTGAATCAAACTAATACTTCCAGCTCCTTGACCAAAATCTTATACACTTCCAATAGAATCTTAGGACATGTTAATATAATGATTTCCAACATTACAGCTCAATTGCAAACCTTAAATTCCAACTCCAAATGATAGAAATTCGATACAAGAATCCAATTCTAAGAGTAAAGGCTTATGAAACTTACTAACAGTACCTCAAGCACTTGGTGTAATTAAAAAAAAAAAGGAGTTAAATAAAACATTCAATTTTTTATTAAACTCCTAATGAAATCTCAAGTATATCTCCTTTAAACAATTTCCTAAATGAGAATCAAACTTAACCTACTAAATCATCCATCTAACTCACTTTACTCACTTGAAAGAGCTACTATTGATGAGAATTAAGAGTCTCCACTTTAAAACACTTAATAATAGGTTGAAAACAACAAGAAATAGAAGGGTTTAGGGTGTCATCAAGCTTAATACAAATTTTCTTAAGTTGTTTCTTCATAGAACTTACTTTAATCACTTCTTAGCTTCCTCCTTAGAGTGGGTTTAAGGTGGCTGCCCTAAGTTTTTGTATAAAGAATGGAGAATAAGCCTTATTTGGTATAAAATAGGGTTTTAGTAACTTTAGGAAATCTCCAAAATATTTTTATATTTTTATAACATTTTTCTAGTGTATTACTCACTTTATGCTATGTTTTTTCTCATCATCATCACTATTATTGTTCTTTTAATTATTACACATGAACATCATCTAGTACATCATTGATTGTGCTATTATTGTCTTTTTCCTTAAAGTAATGCCAGTTGGCATAACTGTGTCCGATTACTACTTTCATATAATCATTATAAATTACTAATAGTCATATACCTATAGTACATGTGTAAACCCAAATAAAATGATATAATAAAATTTTAAACATAATACAACTAGTGAGTAAGTTATTATCTTGTTGAGTTGATTTTCTATTGGAGATGTGACAAGGAAGCGGGCACATGGTTATTTAATGGAGTGATTAGCATTTACGTATCTTATTATGGCCTTTATATGGTCATTATAAATTACTAATAGCCATATACTCACAACACGTGTAAATCCAAACAAAGCGAATTTTAAACATAGTACAACTAGCGAATATGCAATTATATTTTTGTTGAGTTGGTTTTCTAATGGCGATGTGAAAAGTGAGTAAGGATATGGTTATTTAATGGAGATGTGAGAAATTATTTTGGTGTAAATAATTTTAAATTGTGGTTGATTTTTGTAATATAAATATATAGAAAATTTATTTTTATATACTTAAAGGCATCAAAATAGGTTAGCTTACGTTAATATTATAGATAAATTATCGATACATTCATAATATATCTTTTATACAAGGAGTTAGTAAATCTTTGAAGTTTCATTAGAAAATGAAAATCCAAGATGGATCATTTAAGATCGTTAATTATCCTTGAATTTTTCATCGAACCTGGCAGTTCTTTTTCTTCATGGAATACTTTTTATCGTCAATTTGAGTATTGAAATTTGATATTTCAGCACAAAACCAATGCAATTTGTATATCATGTAAATAGTGGTCCTAATAAGTGCCTTTAAATCTGAAATCCACGGATAGTGTCAGATCATTAGGTCACATTAAAGGGATTACGTGTCCAACTAGGTTGCGGCTTGTGCCTTTGCTTTGATTGGAAGCACCACATAATAGGGTTCTAGTGCAGGCTTCTAGCTAGCTATAGCAACTTTTGGGACCATTTGTATATATACACACACACACATATATATATATATATATATACACGTCATTCCTTAACTGGTTTGCTTTTAAGATGATGTGTAATGATTACGGTACAAACCCATTTGTATTCTTAAATATTACATTAATATAATATATTAAAGGATACTCGTTTTTTAAAAAAAATTTATCACTTTATTAATGGATTTCTTCATCAAAGTTTCTTACATATTTTTTAAATATCTTTATGAGTCCCAATAACAATTTCTAACCAATCAAATTTTAAAAAAAATAAAGAAAAACACCTAAAAACGTTTCTTGCCGGAGAAACGTAAGGAACATGCACCAATGGATTGTCGCCAAATTCTGTAAGAAGAGACAACCATTGTACATGGTCTAAAAGCGTGTAAGCGTAACGTAAACTCCCTTTAGATCAATCCATTGCAGTGTCCTTAAATTATTTACAGTGTACATACACTCTTTAAACTCCAAGTATTATATTTTTATCCCAAAATAGAAAAACTCCAAATGTAATTTAATATTCCAATCTTATAAAAAAGTCATCATCCATCTATATATAATAAGAAAACTTTGAATGGTACTAATATATTACGTGGATTGATAAATAATATATAAATACTGATAAAATTTTGATACGTAAAACATAATTGATACTTTTTCAATAAATACAATCCTATTAAAATTTTATTGATATATATTTATACATCACATAAATCGACGTGTTTAATCTTTTTTTCCCTTTATAATATTATCACAAACGGTTTCACATATTAGCACAACATTTTTAATAATGAAACTAATATTGATCACCAATCTCTAAAAGATGAGATCTTTCCGCGTAAAAGAACCTTTCGGTGACAAAACTTTTGTCACTAATTTAGGACTCCAAAATATTTCAATGAAAAGATTACCAACTTTCTTCCCCACCACCATAAGAGATCTTATTTCTGTTTCCACATTGCAAAATCTCTGACTACTGATAAGGTTCTATGAGTATATGCGGTAATCTTCATGAGGCCATTTATCTTAAAAGACCCACCTTATGAGATTAGCAAGAAATAATTACAAAGATTATCATACACGGTTTGGTAAGATACAAATTATTCAAGATAGACAAATTCTATAATAAATTGTACTATAACCACAATGCATGTTCTATAATTACCAATTTTATAGAACATGTTAAGTCTAATTTCGGCAAATGACATATTTGGTATTTGAACTTTATCTATTCCTATAATTACTTACTAAACTTTAGAAAGATTAATTTATATTTGAACTTTGCTAATTTTTATAACTATGTACGCAAACTTTGGCTCATTTCTACAATTACTTAGTTAAATCTTGCTAAATTTTGCAATTAATCCAGGTATTATAAATTATTTGAAAAAGTTTGCACTTTTAAACTTTAGATGGTTAATTGCAAAAATAAGTAAAGCATAAGTATCAAATATGTCATTTACCCTCTAATTTTTCAAATACCTATACAGGAATGTCCAAAACATATCCAAACTAGCTTTTCAAAAGAAAAATCAAATTTTACATGTTTAAAATAGAACTAATTCTTCAAGAAATTATTTTATTACATGGAACACTTTATATCCTTTTCAAAATGTTCAATTTAGTTAAGTGTTTTTCTAAAATAAACACGATTTATTTCAACATGAAAGTTGATATTTTCATATGATGATCTTTTTAAAAAGGGAAACATGGAAAATACAAGTTACTAAACGGAAAATCTTTTGAAATAATACCGTAAAAAATGGAATTTATAGGGATTTGGCAATTATAGTGCTAATGATTGCCGTCACCTAGCGATTGAAGTATTCTTGTATAGGAAGACTTTCAAGACCCTTTCAAGATACAAAATGAAGATAAATTTTCAAATAAAAAGATTAAGTGTACAGATGAAAGAGACTAGAGTAGATAAGAACAAGCAAACTCATCTATACATTTTTGTGCAATCTTCTTAATCTCCCTTATCCCTATTTGTTAGGGTAAACCGTAAATATTAGTGGTGAATAGATACATAGTAAATAAGATATAACACTCTCTCTATACTCTACTTTATAGGGATAGATTCTTAAATTTTGGAATCAAAACTTACCCTATACCATGTTAGAATATACACCATTAAAACTTATAGAATATAAAATATCTTATGAAACTTATAATTTTTTTATTATATTTTTATAATAATAAAGTTCCAAAGTAAATTTTTGACAACCTAAACCCTTAATATTTCTATAACATTCTATTTATTCAAATTACATAAATCACACTCTATATGAGCATTAAAAAGTGATATTACAAAGTCTATATCACATATCATCTTAGATAAAAATGACATTATAAAATAAAATTAATAAAATAAGACATCCATGAAGAAGGTATACTCTATACCTATGCCGAACTTACATTCTATTATAATATTTAGTGCATTTGTCTAAAATATACAACACCAAATCCATTACAAATTCACAATAAGTTTACAAGTACAACTTTGGATGAAAATGAAATAGTAAAAATAGCATCAACAAATGGGAACAAATGAGACAAGGAATCAAAGGAAGGTAGAAATGAGACAAGAGAAAGGTGGAATAAATGATGCGGGAAATTCTCTTCAATGTTTCTTATGGTAGTGGGTATGAGTTATAGCTATATGTTTATTTCTTTGCTTTTGTCTTTTTGGAAAATTTTAGAACATTAAAATATATTACTATTTTACATGATTTATTATTATTTTGTAATTTTTACAAAGTGAATATATATTATCTTGAAACATATATCTTGTATACCTCATGATATAGGTTCTAAGATAAGTACATGGTTTTGGAATGTTATATTTATATTCTACCATATAAGAGCAAAATCTAGAAAATTATACTTCTGGCCTATCTTGTAACTTTTAATATTCATTTGAAAACTACTCAATTGAGTAAAATATTATGGGATATAGGATAAAATAAGGTAAATACAAGTAACCCATTATATTTTTTGTATGTACGCTTAGTCTCTATTTATTAAAACTAAACATCAAGACCTCATATATATATATATATAGAGAGAGAGAGAGAGAGAGAGAGTTTTGGGAAGAGCTGGTTTTGATCTTTAAACCAGGACTAGCTTGCTTGTGGCGAGCCTAAGCCAGCTAAAGATCGATCGGTATGTGGTTCAAGCCCCTCGACCTGATTGAATTAGTTGGGTTAAATTAGAATTTTATTTTATTTTTTTACAATTTACATATATATTTATACATATTATTATGTATCATATCTAATATAATATATTCATATAACATACATATTTTACACATATATTGCACACCGTAAATATATATATTGAAGATCCAGTTCATGAGTCCAAAAAATAAACCTAGGCAAGCTGGTTATGGTTCAACAAAATGTTGAATCATGGCTCGATGATTTTAGGCTAGTTTTGAGCCGATTCAAACCTAGCCTCAAGTTGATATATATATGTATGTATGTATGTATAAAGTTCATTAGGACTTCTATATAAGCATTTTTACTCTTGATTTTATGTACTTCTATCTTAATAATTTTTTTTTTATTTTATCCATGAGCTAAATAGTGTGATAGGGTCTAAAAGTATACTGTTTAAAGATTTAGTAGTCTAAATACTCAATTTTGAATATGGGAGTCAAAATTCACATGAAACAGACATTATGAGGGATATTTACATTTTACCCCATTTATTATTATATGCACATACTTTTGACATCTTGCAATAAAAATAAAAAATAACAAAAGGATTTTAAAAACGTAAAATCTTTCCAACCCCACCTTCTTTTTCAGATTTCAATATAGAGTTTCCCTTAGTGAATAAGCGTGCTCAAAAAAACTACAAATAAGGAGGATAAGATGCACATATGGATGTATACTTGTATGTGAATATATAAGTGCTTTAATCTCTCATATAATTGTGGAGAACCATATAATCAGATTTTACTCTATAGAATGATAGATAGGTGAATCTCGCATAGCCTGCTGCGTGGCGAGCTTCCACGTTACCCGAGGGTTTGGGGTTGTGCCAACAGCAATATACTAAATGATGTCTATCATGGAATTAATGTCCATTCATCATCACAATATTCTAATTCTTAACCTAGGCCATGTTTTCAAGTTCATTAATCCTAATTGATCATGAACTGCTTGTTCTTACTTAAAAATCCTAAACTTAGTTTACAAGAGAAGGAAAAAAAAAAAAAAGAATGAAACTCTCTTATGATACATATGTGTGCACAATTTTCAAACGTATTTTATTTATTAATTAAGATATTCGCTAAATGGTTTCAAATAATTTCATAAGTATAATCTTTGTCTTCAAATCCATCATTTTGCTTATCCCATTCATTCTCGTTACGTGATTAAATCTATCGTTGTGGCCGCTAATGTGAGCATGTAAAATAAGGCTAAAATACAAGTGGACTTTGGTAAATGAATCCAAGATAAAAGAGTGCTGATATCAAAGGAAACTAAATCTCCCATGAGATTTAATTAAAATAAATACACATAGTAATATTGGTATTCATGAAGGATTCTTCTCCGGAGCATGCAAAATTATTAAATTCATTCATGCCCACAACTCTCTGTAACATATGAAATGGCAGCTTGTGTTACATTTGTTTTGCCTATTCTCTTTAGTCTTTTCCTATATGGTCTAAAGCCATTAAGGAGAATAGCTGTCAGGATTATTATTATTTATTTATTGAAGTATTTGATTATTATCAAAAACGTAAAAGGTGCTAGTTTTTGAACTTCTTAACTGATCCCCACAGATCGGATCGAACAAAATTAAGGACTATGGTGTAGTTGTGGTGACATCAGCATGTATCATATTTTTGAGACATCGACATCGATCTTTGGAAAACAGCTGGTGGTTCGCGTAATGGGCATCATCATCATCATCATCATCATCATCATCATGTTGTTCTTGTTGGTGGTTGTCCTCTTCTCCCAGCTTCTCTTTGCTATATCCCTCATGGCACAGGTTAAGGAAAGCTTTGGATTGAGTCTAGTGGTGGTGTTGTATCTTCGGCAAAATTCTCTATGCAAGCTAACGGCTTCTCGCATGTCTTTTGCCTTGGATCGAGCTAGTTTGTCCTTGACGACTTCCGAACAGAGGCCACACACCCATTTCCCAGAATAACCTTCCTTCACCTGAGAGATGTAATGCTGAGTACAATCCTCTGTGAGTCCACAACATTCACAAGCCACTTGCTCAACTTCTTCAATGCTAATGCTAACATCAAGCACACTATCAATTATATTAATATTAAGATTAAGATTAGCGCTCTCTGCTGTCGCTTGCCATTCCAGTTTCTTCTGGTATTTGTCGATTTGAACGGATGCATCCGAAATCGCCTTTCGAAGTCGTTGTGGATGGTCATTATTATTCTGCTAAAAAAAAAAAGTAATTTTTCCATACTGTTTTTTACATCCGTCATAATCAAATTCCTGTAATTATTTAATGTTGCTGCATTTGTATCGAGAGGTTACAGATATATAACTTTTAATGAAAACTAACGATAAAAGGCAATAATCATAGTGGATAGCAGCCCAGAATGATGGTTATTAATCATCATGAAGACAAAATGGCAAAAATAGCTACTTTACTTTTTAAGTTTTCGATTAGCACATACTTTCTAATGGGAGCTAATCATCGTCATTAGCAACTCATTTATGTCATTTCCTTCCATCATCAACTTACCATTACAAAAGAATAATATCCAAAGCTTTTAAGCCTACTTCAATTATATTTGATTTGATTTGATTTCTCACCATTTCTCTTATCTCATATTTCTATTTAACTCTCTTTTTTAGATACTGTTGCTTGCAGAGATTATAATAAGTAAGTAGATAATATTATAATGATGTTACAAGGTAGTTAAAAAAAAAAATTCTCAATTATTATTGATTTAGAACTTGAGAAGATAGAAATGAAGAATCCATTTTCAATAATATTCGAAAGCTATATTGCGTTAATTATGACAAATATCGAGAAAGAAAATTTAAAAAAGAAAAAAAAATAAAAAAAAAAAACATTTGCCGTGGACGTAGCTAATTTAGTCTTTTTTTTTTGGGGGGGGGGGGGGGGGGTGGGTTTGATATTCATTATCTACCACTTTGAAACACTTATTCATTGAACAGCTAGACAGGTCAGAGATTCCAGTTCTTAGAATGTCCTTTTTATTCAACTTCCTGTAGATCACTTGGATCATGGAGGAACCAAATTTTACACAGATAATTTAGTCTTTAAAACGAGAACATACGCCTAATTACCGACGGAACTGCAAGAAAAAATCCTTCAATCTTCTAAAATCATTTTCACTAAAAACATCCATTGTAATCTTCCGGAAACGCAAGCCTTAGATGAGTTCCATGTGGATCGTAATTTCATTTACATCAATGAAAGACGGTTAAAAAAATAAAAAATAAAAAGGATGGGAGGATATCATATTTGAAGAGAGATAATAAGCTGCGACAAGTACGTTACCATGGTTGGAAGCTGATCTTCTGCTGCAAAGCTGCAACTGCAAGCGACTTCGGAAGTCGATCACTTGTTGAAAATCGTAATTCTCCAATAATATATGATAATGCTTTTCCCCTATAATAGTTGCTATACTAGCTACACACACACACATATATGTACGTACAAATACATGGATGCATTGTATGTGTGCATAGTCAAATTGCTGTAGAAGGCGATATCTTGTCTTCCATTGGAGAATCTCTAAGATGTATACAACACACGAAAATCAGAAAGACTAAGAAGCAAGAGGGCTAGCTGGGGGTAATATTATTATTATTTCTTCAGGATTTTTAACTTGGTCATATATATGACATGACAGCGATGATCAAATTGCATCCCTAATTAATGCGACCATGCAATTTGCAACAAATAGGGTAAGCAGTTGTGTCTAAAACGATATCTGTTATTTGCATGCAACAGAAAAGCATGTACGTAAACTTCACAAGCCCATTGCCATTGCAATTTTGCCAACCTTAATTTTTTATTCGTTTTATTAAATAAGATGTACGTGGAATTTCGCTTTTTTGGATTACTCGTGAGCTTCTCACGAGACTTCTGTATATCATCATACCATGCATGCACATAGGCATTGCATGGATTTTCACTTTAAAAAAATATATTTAATAAATTAGATATACATGGCTTCTTCATGATTTTGTAAAGTTTTGGTTTGCATATATGACTCGGGTCAATAACATGATACTTTAAGACAATTAGGGTTTTTTTTTTTGTATTGGGTTAGCTTTATTGTGTGAATAATCCAATTATAGATTTGAATCTCTAAATTTATATTATTTTAATTTTCTTCGTTCATTCCTTTAAAATATTATCACGTGTAATTAATGGATGGCATTATATGTAAATAAAAATGACATCACAATTCTATCATAAAGTTGTTCAAATTTCTATATAATATTAACTATTAATTTATAAACTAAGAGAAATTAAGAAAATATAAACTAAGAGAATCTGTTTCCCTTGGTTACATATTGATGTTAGACACAAGAAACTTAATATGTTTATACTAGCATGCTCTCAGCATGTGGTGGCTTTGAGTTTTTTCTTTTCATTTTTGTAAACAACAAAGTGTTAGGAAATTGGAGGATTTTGGCTTAAGTGAAGCACAAAAAATAAAAATTGTAGTATAATGTAATGAATGGAGTAGTTAGAGAAAGCCTTGAGAGTTAAAATTGGAATTAAAAGGGATAGGTTAATTGTGAAAGTGGTGGAGATGAAGGGTAGGACATGATCAAAGAAGTAGTCTTCACTTTAATATTGCACAACCATTAGTGGATGTCTATTGCCAGTCGCCACTACCATCTAATACTACTCTTGGACCTTGGTAACAAATTGTAATCAAGTTAGATGAAATGTATCCCCACAAAAAAGAAAAAGAAAAAGAAAAGAAAAGAAACAAGGAACAAGAAAACTGTCAATAAAATAAGTATTTGATTTTAAAATAATAAAAAGAGATGAACTTTGCATAACAATGTATCTTTATCACATAAAAAAACGACATAACCTATACAAAACTAATTAGAGGCAATCAATCATAATTAGCATTAATTTCATTAATCATGATACATAGCAAGGAATAACACATGGTAAATAGAGATATTAACATATTTTCCCTAATTACATTGTTTAGTAGGATTCCATCCAAACCCTTACCTCTCCTTCCACCTTAACCTAAACCCCTCACCCTAAACCAAACTCTTTGCATACACATTTATAACTCAAGGCACAGTTTGCTAAATTCTTGCCAAATCCATGTGTTTTCTTCTAGTTTTACCCTCATCCAATTTCACTAATGATAACTTTTTGCCTTTTAACAAAAAATCAAAACCTACATACTCACAACTACCAATCGACACCTTGATCTACGACACTTTCCTTTCGCTAATCCTATGCTACAACCTTTTTAAGAAAGCCCTAACTCCCCTTCAAAATCCACATAGTAGTCATTTTTCCACCATCTCCCCATCTTAACTTCATTACTCTACCACAAATCCTTTCATTGCAATTTTCTATGAAATCATAAGGGTATTTAATGACCCTCTTTTCCTATTGTAATTTTTTTCATATTTTCCACTGAAAAGATTTTGATGGGTTAAAATCATCGTCTCACCGAAGAGTTTCTCTCACGACCTATTTGAAAGTAGTGAGAATGAGTTGTTATGCCAACATTGTTCATTCTCTATGGGCTTATATGCATGTCCTATTTCCTACTTCATTTCATAGTTGGTTTTTTATCCATGTTCATGGGATGAGAAGGAAATTTCAAAACCACATCTCTTATTGTGTTACCTTTGCTTCCCTAATTGTTAGGAAAAAAGTAGTGTTACATATGTTGTATTTATCCTCTATAATTTTTATTTTTTTTAATTGTTTTTTTACTTGTGCACGTGCAAGCTATTCTATGATGCAATGCAAATGAGATGGTTATATTTTTTAGGTTTTTCTCTCCTCATTTAAAGCAATTTTTGGTGGGTAAAATGATTTGCATTATCTGATCTCATTCAAAGCCATTATGTATTCCACAACATAATTGCATTTTAGACCATCATATTCAATTGGCATCTGTGTAGTATCATGTGTGTACGCATTTTTCTATTATATAAGACATCATCAGATACATCTACTCAAATATGCTTTGAATTATTTGTTTCTATGCTATTAGTACTATGGTAGAATTCTTCTCCTTGTTGCACCGATGTAAAAACTATAGTTTTGCAACACACGACTTTCCAATACGTTTTGTATTATTACTTTCACTTGCATGCGTATCAAAAAGTTGCTAAAAGTAGAAAACAAAAAAATTATGATATACTCCTTTGAAATGCTTTCTAATGAAATCTACTACATATATATATATATATTGGATAAATAAAGGCGAATACCTATATTTCTAGAGATTTTAATAATTTTGTCGAGATGTTATTAGTATATATGACATTGAAAGTAATGTTGCTATTATATATGTCGATGGATTATTTTGTCTGTTACTTAACAATTATAGAAACTTTAGATACTAGAATGTTTATGTTCCATGTGGCTCTTCTAGAGTTACCGGATCTTTTAAAGTTACTGTTTTCTTAAAATTTCCCACAATTACAAATTAGTATTCAATGGTTGTTATTGTTTAAATTTTTTTTAAATATCCCGTATCATTTTATTAAAAAAAATATAGGTAGTAACAACCATTAATTTGTAATTTTAGAAACTTTAAGAAAACAGTAACTTTAGAAGATCAATTTCCTTCCATAATTTTCATTTGGGAAAGTGAATAAGTCTATCTTTTGTCTTTTTGTGTTTGTATCATAATTTTTGGAAAAATATAAACGAAGCTAGATAGGTTACTCATTGTTATAACCATATACATATATCATGAACTAAAAATGCTAACAACTGTAATAATCATTCATAATATAAAGTTTATAAATATAGGTACATCTTTTTGGCTATGCTTACAAGAAATTTAAATTGCTAATTTACTTCAATATATTCTTTATATACTTTATATCTTGTATGTGAATTTTATCCATATAATTTGTTTTAGTTTGCGATATTCAATATATAATAAGGTTAATTAATATCACAAATGGCATCCAAATTTTGTCAAAATGTACCATTCACTACATGTATATTGAAAAGATCAATTTATTACTTAATAAAAGTTATTATGATCATTTTTGCTATCCAGACTAATTCTATTAAGTCCGTTTGCTGACATAAATATAATATTGAATAAGGAATTAACCCATAGTCACTAGTGAGTCTAACGATCCACTTTTTGAAGTGAATCATGATCCACTTTACTTTTAAGTAGCCATTTTAGTCATCCTAAAACTAGGTGGTGGTCGACAGTCACTTGGTAGAAAGTTGTGCAACTCCTTACAAGTGGCCATCGACCACTCCCTAACCTTGGGTAGCCAAAATGTTCAATTCCCAATTTACTTGTATGTTTACGTTAACAAATAGACTTAATAGAGTTAATTCATTTAGTAAAAATTATTGTGAATACTTTAATTGAGTAGTAAATTAATCTTTTCAAAGTATAAGAAGTAAATTGCACATTCAATACAAAGTTTGAATATCATTTATGACATTAACTCTATATGATAGTATCCATTTTCCGTGTTCATGCTTCTTAATATTGTATGATAGAGACCTAATTGCGTTATTAACCAATATACTTGATTATTCCATAATGCTATTAATACAAAAAGTTTGAACATCGAAATTTTATGCAATTCTATGTAATTTGTTTGTATTCCAATCCGAAGAAGATGGAAATATGTGAATGAAGATGGTTAAAACATTTTTTTAATAACTAAAGTTAGTCAGCACCAAAAGAGCAGTTGTATGCATCGTATCGTCTACATTTTTGTATCGGCCGTAAAGAGTAGCGCATTGCCCGCCATAAACAAAAAAATTAATATTAATAATAATTAGAAAAATAAAAGTAGAAAATGAAATAAGGGTAAGTTAACAAGCTTTCAAGTTTGTCTTGCTATACGATATACTCAAATCTTTAAAAAATATGGTCCCGCACACAGCCAGTATCCATAAATAAATAAGATAAACATAGTATCTGAAAGAGACCTATATCATCAGTCATCACCACTTCAATAAAGATATATTATGATTATTATACATATAAATCATGTTGTACCGCAAACAGAGCACTAGAATGCTCCACTACAACCTGTTCGTGCATAAGGGGAAAAAAAAATAAAGCATTTTATTTGACCATATTACGATGAAGATATATATTATACCTAGTATAAAACACATTTTTGCTATCAGTTAAATTGAGTTTTCAAGTCAAAATTTAAAAAAACAAAAAAAATACAAAAAGGACAAAAGAAAGTAGCGAAGTGAAAAAACTAAAGAAAATAAATAAATGAAAAAAAAAATAAAAATAAATGAGAAACTACTTAAATAATAATAATGATGATGATGATGATTATAATAAAGTGACGTGGAACACATTTTGGGGGGGGGGGGGGGGGGGGGGGGTGGAAAAACATTTTTTTTAAGTGCCAGCACACATAATTGTATTAACATTCATTAATGTTGATTAAATTTGGCATTGGTCCAATTTACTTCACTCTAGGAGTAGTGAACAAATTTTTATTTAGGACAAATTAAGCTTGTTGGAATTAATTGATAAAGCCCATTTGTGTGAGCCAATGGTTTTGCACCATTTTTCTGACACGTAATGATAGACCAGTTGGTCAATGAAGTATAAATGTGGATTAGTCGTTGGACTCATAACCTGATATGGCCCAATAAATATTTTAAAAGCGAAGGCATAATAGCAATCTACCTTACCTCTTATTCTTAACTTTTACTAGCATTTTATAAGCAAATCCTAATAAAAATGAAGGATTGACGAATCTTTACTTTCGGTCAAGGTTTTAAAGTTGGTAATGTGGAATAGTTTAGTTTCAACGGTATCTATGGGATAGGATTCTCCCATTAATCAATCCAAGCGCGTCTTAGTTCCAAAAGGATTGACGAATCTTAATCCTAAAATCCTTTCATTGCTAAAGCTTGTAGCAAGGCCATGCAAGTAGAGGTAAGTAATCTCTCATGTTCTTTATTGATCTCGTTCTGATCATGATAGGAAGTTAATTTCTTTAAAATCTTAGGATAGGATTCTCAATAAAAGTGCAAAACTGGAGTTATCTTTCAAAGGACGATCAGTTTTCTTAAAGGATTTAAGGTAGCCAATTCATTTTATTTTCTCTTTTCCCTTAACCATGACCTTAGTTCTGTATGAGTTTATCTATTGTGAATTTGGATTTAAAGATAAGATTTAAATCATTGGACAAGTACTAAAACTCACATAAGTTTGACTTAGATTAAAACCTAGGTGAAAACCTCTCAAAAACCACAGTTGATCGATTCCAAAAATGCAATCAAACAAGCTTTCACGTAGGCTTGGTAACAGATTGATTCTTTGAAAGCACACCCTATTCGATCTGCTCATTACAATGACCAACTTCCTTCCAATCTTATAATCAACCAACCAATTAATCCTCGATCTACCTAAAAGACCTTTCCTTATCCCATTGTAACATTTTTTTAGGCTATTAGCTAAGTCATATAGGCTCTAAACAAAGTGTAAGTGAGAAACCTAATCTTACACTTAAGAGTCATGATCAAAATGGAATTCGGTTTTGATCTTTTGTCTATTGAATTACAAGTGTTGTTAATTCCAAGCTTCTATCAAATAATTAAGCTAGTTGATAGGTACATAACTACTATTGTATGTTGGATGTGCATGTTAGGTTAGTGAGATCGTATTAATGGTTATATTTTTTTAAGTGAAGGAAGGCAATAGAAAATATTTGTATCCTCCTTCAAAAATGTTAAAATGCATTTTAATAAAAAAAAAATTAAAATGAAAGACACACAAAATGTACCAAAAAGGATTTAATCCCAAAACCTACTACTTACAAGGCAAGGTACATTTCCAACTAGGTTATCTATTCTTAAAGTTATGGTCACCATAGGTTTGTTTTAAATAGAACCAAGCACATTAAATAGAGTTAAATTTTAAAGAATGGTCTTTGTCAAGCACATTAAAATAGTTTCTTTCGATTTAGAGTGATGAATATTTATTTAAATGGCACAAGGAGGTCCAATTCAAGAAGCCAAAAAAAAATTTATGGAAGAAAATTCATGATTGCAACAAGATGCAACATCTATACTTAATTATTTCCCTAGGGTATGTTACAAGGACAATAACTTACCTAATAAGCTTTATGAACGTTTGAGTTAACAGGACAATGCTACTAAAAAATTCAACATATTCAAGATATGTACAAAAACCCTTAGACTTCATCGACAAAGAGTTATAGAGTTATTGGTTAAGGGTAAAATGTAGATAAGCTATTTAGTAGTAAGATTGGCCTAAGATCATTTTATAGCTCAACTCTTTGGGCAAGTTATAAGGCCTAGGAGTTTGGCTATGACGTCCTTATAAAATTAGTGATCAACTCACGATCAGTCAATTCCAAAACGGGTTGTAAAATTTAGGGCGATATTATAATTATTCAATTGAGCTCAAATTTTACAACAAAGTTAGAAATATTAGTAAAAATGATCTCATGAATTTGAATTCAAGAAAATAAATAATTAAATATTATAATATTAAATTATATGTATATTATCTGTTATTTAACAGAAACGTAAAAAACGGATTCCGATAATAAATGAATCGCTAAAGATAAGTTATATGCACATTAAAAATTATAAAATAATATAAATAATATTTAAAAGTATTTATTTGTACCATATTTGTATTTAAGTATAGGTAAAAATATGCGAAATTACTTAAATTACCTAGAAAATGCTAAAATAATGTTAATTAATTAAAAGAAATTCATAAAAACTAAGGAAAAATCAAGAAAAATTTAAGAGAAGTGTAAAAAAATCTAGAAATAGGTATGGCATGCTGGGATTTAAAGAAGAAAAATTAACAAATAATAATAATCCATTTAGAGAGTGGAAAAGAAAAAGAAAAGGAACACTTGGCAACATAAAATTTAAAGTGAAACCCTAAACTACACTATAAATTCATAGCAACCCATCCAAACACCATTTTGGTCAGTTAAGAGCTCTAGAAAAATTATGTAAAGTAGAGAAAAGAAGAGAAAATAATTTTTTGAAAAATAGACAAAATATAGTGTAATTAGAGCATTAGAGGAGAACCTACACCAGACAACTACCTGGAGAGGACAACACCACCACCTGATAAGAAATTCACTGCCAAGGGCTGCTAATAACAGTGAAGCCATCACTAGTGGCTGGAAGTTGATCAAATAGGTGAGTTTAATCTCCACTCCGATTTCATTTGAATTATTAAATATATCAAATATATTTAGAAAATTATGAAATTTTGTATTATGAGGTTTTTGTGTATATAGATTTAGGAAAAAATGTTATGTTAATACAATTAAGTCCTTAGATATATAGTGCTTAAGAAATCTCAAAACCCGAGCTTATTTTCAATTTAGAATTAAATAGGCTTAATAGTATATTTTTGAGCCTAAAATTTTTATGTAGACTATTTAAAATAGTACTATACAGAGATTTTTAAAAAAATTTTAGATAATTCTTAAGCCTTAAAATAATACATAAAAGATTGATTTTGGCCTTATTTTGGTAATTTAATGAATGATTGATGAAAATACTGATTTAGTATATAATTAGGTGTTTTAAAATGTTAATTTCTAATGTAGTATGATATTTGCAGAGTTTGGGGCATTAATTGTGTGTATTATGCATATTGGGTAATAATAATAAATGAATAATGGGTAAAAGTGAATAATTAAACTAATTTTATGATTTGAGAATTGAATAGGTATAAATTCTAATTTAGAGAATAATTAGACATTTTGACATATTATTTGGTGATGAAAGATGATATTTATAGTGTTAGAAATATTAGATAAGTGATTTAGATATAAATTATGTAATAATACATAATATGTATATATAAGAAATTAATGGATAGAAAATAATAGGTTAAAATTGATAATAATAATAATAATATACAATAAATCTGATATGAAATATAAATTTAGGTAATTATGTGAAAAAATATATGTTATTCTTACATCGGAAGCTAATTCAATAGTTAAATTAGGAATAAGATATATTGTATAGATCAAACTACTGGTTAAGAGCTAAAATAAAGATTTAGGATACCTAAGTATAATTAGATGAATTTTACATTAGTTCGGGAGGAATTTCTAAGGTTTATATATATAACCTATAATCAAAACCTAAATCAGAAATTAACCTAAAATTAATCGATAATACATATATAACTTGGATTATTAAGCAAAAAATATGATTTAAAAGCTTATATATAACAAAGATATAGATATTTAAAAAATATTTATATTATAGGGATAAGTAGAGACGAGCTGATATTGTAGCGGGATAAGTAAGGAAGTCAAGGATCTCAGGTAAGTTTAGGATTAATATGTTATTGTATTTTAGAGTACTATTTTATAGCACTCGAAGGCTTAAGATTATACTTGGTTATGGTTGTTATTATTAGATAGCTTGCTTATACACATGCATATATGTACGTGTTTTTAGGTTTGATTATATGATTCAGATTTGATGCTTTGAGTAAAGTATTACTTTTGAAAACTCAAACAATTAGTGTAATCGTATTATGATTTAAACAATTAAACTTGACATTTCAAATGGCATAATATATGAATGATCAAAGGCAAAACTGATAACCTATGTCCATATAAACACCTAATATTAACATCATTGATTGCAAATTATTCTTAAAACAATTATGAACATTAATTCTTATCACAATAGTGACATAAGTAGTAGTCAAAATCTTTATAATTAGAACATGATGAAGTTAATATAAACATGATAAATAGAAGTGTTTATAAGAAAGTTATAAGCAATTTAGAAGTTAAGAGGACAACTCTTTAAGGTATAAGATACATAAGCATAATAATAAATCTTGAGGTAATAGACGATATAACTAGAAATGGATAAATTCAATATATCCTTAGATTAGGAAATAATTAAGAGTTATATCCAGAAGCCATAGCAACGGAATAATCATTGTGAGTAAAAGATTTTGGATGAGAGGAAAGGTGATAACTTGAGGTAAACTTAGAACCAGTGATGATTACAAGTAAAATCTAGGAATCAGTAAAACAAAAAACAAATATAGGATAAATCAACAAGAAAACTTATATTGCTATAAATCTAAGTCATGAGATAGTATAATACAAGTAAAAGACTACAGTAATGAAATAAGGTATGATTAATATCAAAATATAGAATGCAAAAGAAGAAAATGGGATGAGAAGAGAATTTAAGAGATAAATGAAGAGGTTAAGCAAAGGTTAAGATAGAGAAGGAGTGAAAACTTAATTAGAAGACTATTCAAAAACTTCATTAGAAAATAATTCCGTAGAATGGAAGACGTGTTTCAAAGTTGTGAAGCAATCTATAAAAATACAAGAAAATCGGGTTCAGAAGCTAAGGAAATTGATATATAAAGTATACGAAAGCAAAATGGGACAAAAGTTTATATTTGAAAACCACTTGGGAATCGAAAGCAGCAACGATGAGGCTTTATTTGTAATTCTTCTAATTCTTAAGATAGAAAAAGAATATAAGTTGTCAATTTTGGTTAACTGAGTAATACATAAATATACAGTATTTTCGAGGACGAAACTATCGAAAGGGGAGTGGAAATGTAAAACCCTTAATTAGGTGTTTGGGGTTTGGTCAATGAAATTTATGGCAATCAAGTAAATTATCCGATTAAATCTAAATTTTTCGATAGAGATAGGAATACCAGTAAAAGTGATTCCGTGAGTTTAGGTTGAAGAAAATAAATAATAAAATAATTAATTATTATAATATTGAATTATATGTAAAATTTTCATTATTTGTCGGAAACGTGTAAAATGAGTTTTGATAACTAACAAATTGATAGAGATAAATTATATATATACTAAAAATCATAAAATAACCTAAATAATATTTAGGAATATTCATTTATACCATATATGCATTCACATATAAGTAAAAATACACGAAATTATTTAAAATACTTGAAATATGTTAAAATAATATTAAATAATTAAGGAAAAATCAAGAAAAATACTAAAAAGATGTAGAATGGTCTGGAAATCGGATGTGTCAAGCTGAAAATTAAACAAAGAAATTAACCAATCAAATTCAAACAAATAAAAAGTAAAAAGAGAAAGGATAACGGACACTTAACACAAAATAAATCAAGATAAAACCCTAAACATTGTTATGAATTCATAAAACCACATCCCAAGCCTCATTTGGTCAGTTTGGAGCTTAAAAAAAAAAAATAGGGAAAAGAGAAAAAATAATTTTTAGGAAAAATTAGAAATATATAGTGCAAATGGAGCTTCTAAAGGGAATGTATACCTTACGACCAACTGATAATGGATGGTCACCACCACCAGATGGTAGAGACAATGCCTAACCTAGTCGACAAAGCCACGGTGAGCGGCGATAGCTGGAGCAAGCGACATTGGTGAGTTCTGTTTTCCTTCCAATTCTTATTTAATTTATTAAAAATGCTAAATAATTATAGAAAATTATGAAATTTGGTATTTTAGAATATTTTTGTATTTAGATTTTAGGAAAAATATTTTTTTGATAAAATTATGTTTCGTTATATATAGTGCTTAAGAAACTTCTAAACTCGAGCTTATTTTTTATTTAAAAATAAATGACTGTAGTTTTGTACTCAAAATTTCTTGATAGATTTTTTAGGGTATTCATAATAGTGCTATGAAGATTTTCTCTTAAAATTAATTTTTTTAATTTTTATTTAATTTTTAAGCCCCAAAATCATGTATAAAAGGCAATATTTGAGCTTCATTTTATTTAACATTAATTTGGTAAAAAAAAAATTATTTAGTATGTTATTAGAAATCCTTAGATGTTAATTACTAATGTAGGATGATATTTGGAGAGTTGGAGTGTTAATTGTGTGTATTATGCATATTAGGTGATAATAATAATTAGATTAATTTTATGATTTAGGATGAATTTAGATGTCTTGGAATGTTAGTTGATTATGAGAGATGTAAATTATGGTATTGGACAGGTTAGATGTATGCTTTATGTGTAGATTAAGTAATAATAGGTAATATGTAAAATAAGAAGATTGAATAAGTGAAGAATATCGAGTTAAATTGATAATATTATAATATTAGGAATATTACATAAATTTGATTTGGAATGTGAATTTAAGAAATTAAGTAAAAAAATGTAAGTTATAGCCACATCAAGAACAAATTCGATAGTTAAATTATGAATATAGTGTACTGTATCGATTAAAATAATGGTTAGGGATTAAATATGATATTTAAGATACCTGAAAAATAATGTGATTGATTTCATATTATCGGTCAAAATGAGTTCTTAAGGTTCATGTATAATACCATAATCGAAAACTGAATTAAACCTTAAATCGAAAATGGATTTGAAAACCGAATCAAAACCTAGCCTAAATTAAAATTAAGAATAATTGTAAAAGATTTAAAAACCTAAATAATTAAGTATAATAAAACCCTAAACTAAAGAAAACCATAAGAATTTCAAAACAAAAACATATCTATGGTAGTTATGTTAAAACTGAAACAATATTTGTATTATAGGGATTAGCGGCCATAGCCTGTACGAGTCGCACTTTAAATGAGCAAGTAGGGAGTCCAAGTAAATTGAGATTAATACGTTACTATATTTCAGAGTACTGATTTGTAGTATTCAAAGGCTTGAAATTGTACTTGGTTGTGTTTGCTAAATGGTTGACTGTATGCATGCTTGTATGTGCTTATTTCTAAGTTTGATGATATGATTCCGGTTTACTATTCTGGCTTGTATTTGTATGATTTATTGAAATGATTGAACACTTTGAACCGAATCTAATCAAATATATAACTTATAATTCTAAATCAAACCATACTAACCCATTAGGAGAAATATTAAGGTTCTTCGGCTAAATACTGACTCCCTCCTTTCTTAATCCTTAGTTGAATTAAGTGACAGGTGAGGAAGTTGCGGCAAGGTTGAAGTCAATAGTTCGAAAGTAGTCGTAGGAGAAGCGGTGTCTCTACTATACAAGCCTAGGTTTAGTCGTGAGCTATTGCATATAAATGGAAACTCCTCAACTCAGATTAAAGTGGATATAATTTCTCTAATCTTATAACAGATCGGATAACATTGTGCGATATCATTTACTTATACATACATTACATCTAATTAATTTGGTTGATATTCCCATTTGTGTTTGTTGTATAGTTTTAAATCTCTGTCTCAATTTATTAAGCGGTTGGTTGCTTATATCCCTATAGATATTGTTGCAAGTGTTAACTAAGAAATGGCCATATAACTACCGTAAAGTTAACAACTGCTGGATCTTAGAAAGTGAAGATATAAAACTAAGGATTAGATACACTCTCAAGTTTAAATTTTTATCTTTAGAACTTTTAAATTCAATTTATGTATTACTTAGGTAGGTTATGATTACGTTACTAAATCTTGTAAATATACTTAAATTATATTAGTGTAAATATGTATTTTTCATAAGTTTATAAGTAAATAATATGTTTAATTTATGAACTATTTACTTCAAAGTAAGTTAATCGTGAACGCCTTATGTAAATCGAGTCTAAGATAGCAACTGTCAGGTCAGTTTCTATTCTAGAATAGTTTACATAGTGGTTTCTATTCTAAAATGGTTTACATAGCGGGACTGTTACGACTCTGCTATTTCAGGAAGTAACAGTTCAAAGGTAGTCGTATAGGAGAGGTGTCTCCATGGTACAAGTTTAGGTTTGGTTATAAGCTATTGATATGTGCGTTAAACTCTTCAATTTGAATTAGAGCGGGTGAAATTTTTCTAATCTCACAACAAACCGAATAAGATTGTACAATAACATTTGCTTGTCGCGTTGCATTATAATTAGTTGATTACCTTGTTTATGCTTAATGTATAGTTTAAGTCTCTGCCCCAACTTACTGAGCGGTTGGTTGCTCACATCCCTATAGATGTTATTACATACACTAGCTAGGAAACAGCTATATAACTACCCTAATGCTAGCTATTGCTAGATCCTGGAGAGTGAGGAAATAAAACTGATGATCAGTTGCATTTTTAAGGTTTTAAATCCTTATTTTTGTATCCTATATTATTAGCGTATGTATTACTTAAGTAAGGTTAGGTATCAAATCATGTAACATTACTTTAAATATTGAAATATATATATATATATATATATATATATTCATACTTCCTTAGGTAAATAACATACTTACTTTGTGAACTGTTTACTTCAAGTGAGTTAGTCATAGACACCTTGTATAAATCAGATCTAAAATAATGGTTATAAGATCAACTTCTATCTTAAAGTGGTTTGACTTTGCCACTTTAGTATGTGACATTGACCTATTTAAAACAGATGTATTTGAGAGACTCGATTTAGTAGGCTAATAGCAGGAGTTGCTAAACTAATCCATCCCTTAATGGCTTTTATTTACATTAAGGCTTATAAAAAGAACAAATTATGTTAAGACATGGATGCATATTGTCAATTAATCACAAAAATGATCTAATAGATATCATCAAAGGCTAATCTCATTCGACAGTCTTTAGATTTATCCAACAATTGAGAATGAATCCCAAACTCTATTAGATGTTCTTTTACCCTCATTTGCAACATAAGAAGATTCTGAAGAATATTGACATACTACCAAAATTTTGCTCTAGAAGATCAAGCATCCAACCATATTTCCACATGCACTTAGGAGTTACTAAGGATTACCTATTCCTCCTCGTATGCCTCTTCCCAATCAAAGTTCTAGCCAGTGGAGTTTGATGGGCCCCCTATGATGGGAATCAAGCTATAGGGCCCATGACTGGTGGCCGAGCTCAAGAACTAGAGGAGCTAGTGTAACGAATCCTTATGTTCTAACCGACCCCTATCAAGGCCAAGTACCTTCTTGTCGAATCACTTCTAATGCCATGCCGTATGACCACCCATTGTTGTATGGTATGCCAAGTTAATGATTACTATCTGTTGTCGAGTCGACCAATTACTCGACCTCTTCCTTGCCGTAAAGCTGAAAGAGAAAGCTGGAACGCTTAGGCCATCTTAGCTCGGACAAACCCATGCATCCGTACTTTTTGTCCACATCACCTAACGACTTCGCCAATGTCGCATCACCACGTGTACAATATTACATGTAGAATCTATAGCACCAATGATTATTTTCCTTATATATCCATTTTTGCCCCTTTGTAACATATACATTACCCTCTTTAGGAAATGTTATTTTTGTCTTTTTACTTTTAGGCAAGTTGTCCTAATTTGCAGGTACAAATACCCTTATATTTATAATTGTAAGAGATCAGATAATCTTGAATACACTTTTAAGTACACTAAACACTATTGTTTACTCTCGCATCACTCTTATTTTTTCTCTTAAATAAGGTTAGGTGGTGAGTAACCTTATTGAACCAATCCGTGCATCACATTGAATTGTACCGTGAGCCCTCAAAAGTTTCATTGGTGCATCATATACTCTGGAGTTATTCGTAGGTCTTGTTTACTGTTTTTGTCCTTTATTTTCACCCTTTCGTACCTTTCCCCATTGACTTTTTTCAAACTTTCTGCAAGCTCAAACCCATTCAGCGACCGGCCTTATCTGTTCTTGGCTATGGTTCACATCATCTTGGTATTAGAGCAGAGGTTTTGTGTGAACTATAGTTAACTCTTCCTAGATTTCTGTTATACTCTATTTTTGCTTATTTGAAACAGAGTCAATTAGTGAGTTCATTTGACTACGGTATTATTAGTTGTTCACTTTCTGAAATGTTTCTTTAAATTCTAAATCTATGAGAAAAAATGACAGACTCAAATACGAATGTTGATACCGGTGATAATAATGGAATTGTCCACTATAAGTGTTAGTCTTAGGGAACTCTTAGAAGCACTAACGAAAGACTCGATGAGGTAGCTAACCTCTTGATAAATCTGACCTGAGTTGTCTATGCACTGTCTTGCCAACCCACTAAAGCCATGCAAAACACTTCACAAGCTACTTAACCTATTAAAGGTCAAAACCTAACTCGACCATTTCGAGGTAGAGGTATTAACAGACGAGTAAGACGAAGGATAGACTTGAGAGAGTTAGATAAGGAGAAAGAAGAGTATTTTAAAGATGAGCATGTACGAATCCCTAAAGCATCCGACCATGTAAAGCTTTAGATTCCGAGTTTCAATGGATCTAAGAATGTTGACGAGTACCTGGATTGGGAAGAGAAGGTGGAACGTATGTTTGATTATTACTAGTATGAGGATTACGAGAAAGTGAGGACTACTACTATTGAATTTTCTGGATATGCCGCCATGTAGTGGAAAAATTTTCAAGCCATAAGAAGAAGGGAGGAGTACCGAGAGATTAATACTTGGCTCAAGATGAAGCGAGTTCTCAAAAACAGATTCGTGCTGGGAGCATATCTCCAAGAAACTTTCACATGGCTTTAAGAGTTGAGACAAGTAAGCCGATTTGTTGATGAATATGTTTAAGAATTCCAAATGCTTATGATAAGATGCGAAGTGGAGGAACCATCTGCCCGAACAATTTCAAGGTTTGTCACTAGGTTGAGAGAAGACATCCAAGATATTGTGGAACTTCAACGATTTGACACCATGGATAAAGTTATTAGGATTGCCTAACGGCTAGAGAGACAAAGAAGAAGTCGAGTAACGACCGAAGTGCCGACTAGCTGACTAGGATGGGTAAGTAATCGGACACTGTCGAGTACCAAGCCGAGAAATAAGAAAGATGTCAAGGTCGAGTAGAAAAGCCGGTCTAAAGATCTACTGCTAACCCCAGCGTAAGAGAAAGGGCAAGGGTTTAGTAGAAAGACTAGCCAGATCAAATGCTTTAAGTGTGAAAGGTTTGAATATATGGCTGCTCAGTGTCTGAACCGAAGGATAATGGTCATTAAAGGAAACACCCCGAAGTTAAACGTAAAAAATATGGATGAGGAACTCAAGGAGGAAAAGGTTCCTACCAAGAATGAGAACGTCGAGAAAGAGTTAATCGAGGAAGACGTGTATGCTGAGGACTTGGACTAATTACTCATGGTTGTCTAACGCACTAGGGACGTGGAGTTCTCACGAGAGGAGGAGTAAAGAGAGAATTTATTTCATATCACCTGCAAGGTGAATGAACAGACGTGCGCCCTCATCATAGACAGTGGGAGCTGCATCAATGTGGCATTAGCCGACCTCATCTCAAAACTGAGGTTGCTGACTATTGAGCATCCAAAGCCATACGAGTTACAATAGTTAAGTGACAAGGGAGCATTACACGTTACTCGGCAAGTACTATTGCTGTTCACTATTGCTGCTCACTATTGGCAAGTACTCCGAAGTCAAACCAAACTGTCCAAGCGGCAGGCGAGATGGGTTGAATTCCTTAAAGAATTTAATTTTGTGATCAAATACAAGTAAGGAAAAAGCAACATAGTTGTAGATACTCTATCGAGGAGGCATACGCTCTTGTCAAAACTACAGACCAAACTATTTGGTTTTACAAATATCAAAAAACAGTACTCCGAGGATCCACACTTTGGACCAATAATTTTGAGATGCGTGGATGAGAGAACAATGGACGAGTATTATGTGCAGGATGGCTATCTATTCCAAGGAAGAAAACTGTGCATGCTAACTTGTTCCCTACGGGAATTATTAATTAAGGAAGCTCACAGCAGAAGACTCACTGGACATTTTGAAGAGAGAAAGACCTGTGAACTAGTAAATGGCCGATTCTGTTGGCCGAGAATGCGAAAAGATGTGCACCAAGTGGTCGAAAGCTGTGCTAAGTGCAAAAAGGCCAAGTACCGAGCTAAACAAGAGAAGGTGATACCCTTACTTGTTTGGATAAGGTTGTAGATTGAACTAAGCATAGACTTTGTTTTAAGATTGCTGAGAACTACCCGAAGAAAAGATTCTATGATGGTCATTATGGATTGGTTCAGTAAGATGACACACTTCGTACCCTGCACCAAAACTAACGACGCTTCGGCTATTACTTCTCTTTTCTTACAAGAGATTATGCGGACACGCGGCGTGCCAAGGAGTGTAGTCTTCAACAGAGACCCGAAATTCTTAAGTCATTTCTAAAGAACCCTGTGGTGTCGATTAGGAACTAAATTACTCTTCAATACCTCTTGTCACCCCCAAACTGATGGCCAAACAGAGATGGTTAGTCGTACTTTGGATTCACTGCTCCGAGTTGCAATCTGCAAGAACTTGGTTGATTGGAACATCTACCTGCTAGTGGTCGAGTTTGCTTACAATCAAATGGTACATGACATTACTAAGCAGACCCTCTTCGAAGTAATCTATGGATTCAATCCCGAGTTGCCCTTCGACCATGCCCTTATACCTGCACCTGCGTAAGAGGACCCAAATGCCTCGATCAGGACACAATCCCTTTAGCACATCTATGATAAGGTCACTTGGTACAATGACCAGGCTACCAAAAAAAAAATGCGTAAAAAGACCAAGGGTCAGTCGGCAAAACAATTTCAATCGGGAGACTTAGTATAGCTACACCTCAGTAAGGAATAATTCCCAAACAAAAGAAGAAACAAATTGTTTGCAAGAGCAGAAAGACCTTTCAGAATCCTCCAAAAAATCAACAACAATACCTATAGGTTAGAACTGCCTGAGGATTATGGGGTTTTTTACGCCTTCAACATCGCCGATCTCAGTCCATATCACCCTGATAGAGAATTAAGCGAGCATCATCCGGATTTGATCCCAAATCCAAAACAACCTAGAAGGAATGATGAGAATCAAACTATGGAGCCCCTAACCCACAGCTAACCTCGAAGACTAGATGGGCTGATACGGCAAATCCTTATGTTCTAACCGATCCTTACTGAAGCCGAGTACCTCCTTACTAAGTCACCTCTAATGCCGTGCCATATAACCGCCCATTATTGTATGGTATGTCGAGTTAACGATTACTATCTGTTACCAAATAAACCAACTACTTGGCCTCTTCTTTACTGTAAAGTCGAGAGAAAAAGCCAGACTGACTAAGCCATCCTAGCTCGGACAAACCTATGGGTCCTTACTTTTTGTCCGTATCTCCTAACGACCTCGCTAATGTCACATCACCATGTGTTCAGTATCACATATAGAATCTGTAGCACTAATGATTATTTTCCTTATATATTCATTTTTATCCCTTTGTAACATGTACATTGCTCTCCTTAGGAAATGTCCTTTTCATCTTTTTCCTTTTGAGTAAGTTGCCCTAGTTTACAGGTATTAATACCCTTATACTTGTAATTGTAAAAGAGTAGATAATGTTTAATACACTTTTGAGTACCTTCTTCCCTGTGTAAACACTGTTGTTTACTCTCAACATCACTCTTATCATTTCCCTTAAGTAAGGTTAGGTAATGAGTAACCCCATTGGACCATTTCGTGCATGACATCAAATTGTACCATGAGTCCTTGGAAGTTTCATTGGTACGTCATATCCTCTAGAGCTGTTCATGGGTTCTGCTTACTGTTTTCGTCTTTTGTTTTCACCCTTTCGTACCTTTCCCATTGATTCTTTTCGAGCTTTCTGTAAACTTGGACCTATTCAGCGATCGGCCTTGTTTGTTCTTAGCTATGGTTCACATCACCCTATGTCTTATGAGTCGATTTAAGGTGATCACAAACTACCTGGATTGATCTACAAAATAGACAAAGGTAAGCAAAACAGCAGGGTTATCTAATAGGGTCACTTTGACACTCAAGTCAACTAGGCTTGTAAGGGAGTAAGTATCTTAATTAAGGAGGAGATAAAGGTTGGTGAAAGCAATAAATGAATGGGAGTTTAAGATTTACTTATGAGGGGAAGAAGTTAAGTATTTATATTTTTAGCCTCTAAGCCTTTATTAACTCATGGCATGTACCTGGGTTTTGGGGGCTTGAAGTTAGTAGGCTTTTTGGCGACAGCAAGAATGATTACTTTTATGCTTTGTGCATATATTTTCTACATAAATGCTTATTGTTGCTATACGATCAGGATTGGATGTTTTCTAGTTTTCTCAAAGATAGCTACCGAAGGTTATATCACATTTGATGCTAAGGTAATTGATACGCACCAAACCTTATGGACTCCCCATTTTCTAGGAGGAAGTTGCTTAGGGCACATCGAAGGCTAGCCAAAACGCTACAGGATTTGTCTTCAGTTGCGAGGAACATTATTTAGCCAAGTCCTTTTTTCTTCAAAACCCTTCAGTTGGGATGGTGATGCTAGTTGACATAAGGTCTAGGAAGGTTGGCCTAGTCCTTGCTAAGGTTGTCATCGAGCAAGTAGACCTACTCACTCATGAGCCCAAGACATTTGACATGGATCATCCTCGAAGCTATGGTCTTAGGAGTTAAGGGTAAGCCTAACTACTATCAACAAACATTATATTATCTTACCTTGAGGGAAAGAAAATAAAACTTTAAATTATTTGTTTGTCTAAATAAAATCGATTAAGATGCGGCTCAATAGACATAATGCATTCTCTATGGGTTCTATAATAATGGATTCAAAGAAAACCATTTTTACTACTTGGAACAACTATGTATGCTCACTCAAAAATAGTTATAAGAGGTGCTAATTTGTGTAAATAGACTAATTGGCCTTATCCCCTTAGAAATAGATTAGTCTCTTAAATGAGAATTTTCTAATGATGTTAAGTTGTTGTAGAAAACTTAGAGATAGAGTATTTGTTCATATGAAATGTGTTGAATTAGTACCTCTCATATATAGCATTTAAAATAAGAAAATTGATAGATTTTATTTCAATGAATACGACTCATGAGTGCTTGATTTTATATGATCTTCAGTAAAGTGAAGAAGATGGCAAAATTTGCATATCAAGAAGCAACATTTTGGACACAGAGTGTCATTGCATCGAATTAAGAGATTTGATAATGTTTACTTGGTAATTCAATATTTGTGAATTACCTTGTACCAATCTAGCTTGTATAGTAGGAGCAAAATATTACGAGCTAACTCGACCTTCCATTTAGTCTGAGTGGAGCAGTTGTGGTAAAAGCAAGCAAGAGCAACTTGAAGAGGAAGAACATGATAGTTGGTATGGTAGGGTGTAGTTGTATAAGTAGAACTTCTAATACATATATGGAGAACGATTATTCCATCAATGGTATGATGAAATTGCATATCTAATAATGGAATTGCACGTCCAATATTTATGCAAATAGATCGTAAAATAGCCCTTTCATGCTTTAAATTTAACCAAATAAATACACGCAACAATAGATTCTCTAAATTTAGTGTCTCTCGGTTTTTAGTAAATAAGACATCATAATGATGTAGCGAGGTATTTTTAAAAGTTTAGACCATTTGCAACTAGTAATTTGTGAAAAGAGAAGGGAAGTGTTATTTTATATTCCTTTATTTCAAAACATATGGTTAAGAACATAATTACAAAAGAAAAAAAAAAAAGAGATACACATAAACAATTCAATCTTTAGTTTAAAGAAATCTCCAGAGACAGAGTTTTGTTTTTGGCGGCTTAAGATCATATCATATTGAATATGTATGTGGTCATGATAAACTTGGTTTTTCGTCATCAACCTAAAAGTAGAAATTAGAGGGAGAAAAATAATTATTACTATCATCCATGCATAAGCATTATTCATTAAATGAAAACGGGAATACAAACGACAAAGAAAAGAAATTAGCAAAAGTGGTGGAGGCATACTTTACATTGCTTGTGCTTGGCACTTCTAAAACAAGAGAAGGGATACAGCTTAAAGTTTCTTACAATAGTACCTGCTCAAGTTATATGTAAAAAAAAAAAAAAAAAAACTGATGGAAAGAAACGGAACAAAAGGATAATTAGCAGCTACAACGGATCATATGTTACAGCCTTAAAGGAAGAGGTTGCTGGTTTAACTGTTTACAAAATGAAAATTCGTGTGTATTTGGTAAATCACCTTCCTTTTCCATCACTATCACCGTCTGACCTTGAAATGGTGGGAATACAGCTGGAGCTCCTCATGATACCACTTTTCTTCTGAAAACCATCACTTTTATCTCTAGGGCTCATTGACTTAGCTCTACTCTTCAATATCTCCTTCATGGCTCGTGCTTGGCACAACACTGGGTATGCCCTACCTATCCTATTAAACCTAGCACAAGCACTCATGTGTTCCTTCAGTGCCTCTTCAATCTTCCCTCCATTTTTCTCCATCTCCTCCCTGACTGCCTCCGCGCATAGCCCACATATGAGCTTCCCTGAGTACGTGTTCCGCACTCGGGTTATGTACTCCTGAGAGCACTCCTCCGACATCCCGCAGCACTCGCAGTTGGCATCTTCGTTCTCGGATATTGGAGGGAGATTATTATTGTCGTCTAATAAATTATTGTTGGGAGTGATATTGACAGTTTCTTTACTTAGCTCCAAAGTTACGTCGGAGAGTGTCCTTTGGAGGGTTTCCAAGGGAAGTCTAGGAGGTTGTGGCTTGTTTTTTACGCTGCTTTGCTGATTGACGTTATTTGAGTAAGCACCCACGGGTGTTTCTCTATGTGGCGCCATTATATTTATTATTTTGGGAAAGTAGCGAGATCAGCTAGCTAGGGTTTCAAGGGTCTAATGGAATAGGAACTTCTTCTTATTATAACTTCCTAGAGTAGTAGAGTTGGGGGGATCTATATATATATATATTGATGAATATAGCAGGAGATCAATAGGTTGTGCTTTAATTATGTCTGTAGATAAAGTTAATAGAAAGTGAAGTATACGGATGAGGGTACGTATTTAAATATTGTATATCAACCGTGAGATAAAAGGGAATCTACAGAATAGCTTAGCAACCTACATTGTTCACGAAGATGTATGAAGTTCAAATGATATAGTCACGTATAGCAACCCGCATGAGATACAGAATGAATATATAGAGGAAATTATATATATATATATATGATTATTGATTTCCGAACTTGAAATTGGATTCCTTAAAATTTTATTATGATCATCCAAACATATCCAAGCGGTCCTCATCAACAAGCTTATAAGAATTAATTATTAAAATGAATAATTATACTAGTTTTATTACTCAGGAAAAAAAATTAGGTGGATGGAGAAGTTTCAAGATCCAGATGTGTGGCAGTAAATGCAACAGAGAAAGGGGCTCTGATTAAAAAAGAAAAAAAAAAAGGTTTTCCAGCATCACGGGAGACACAGTATCATCCATGTGAACACAGCAATCAAATTGTAAACGGAAGTAGTTTTAAAAGAAGCTTTTGTAGTCACAGGCTGAAACATTAAAAAAGTTTTCCTCATCCATCTGAATTTTGTCGGTAGAATTTGCATTGCCTCATGAACGCTTTAATTACGTGGGATTCGTAAAAAAAAAAATTGCAGTATCGCTTTTCCGACTCTTTTCCTGACGAGAAAAAGTATGCGTGGACGGATGTAGAACCTTTCTTTTTCTTTCTTTCTTTTTTGTTTTTTTTTTTTAATAGAAATGTCCACATTCAATTCTAGGAAATTCGATGAGTTTTCAACTCCAATCCGACCGAAGCAGTGCTGCCGCCTACCGAGTTTCCCAGAATATGGGCCTCTAAGCCCAGGTCGGCCAACCCAACCCATAGGTCAAATGAAGATGGGTCAAAAAGATGAGGCAAGTCAACGGCCTCACAACTCCTCCTCCATATTTTCCATAAAATCCGGAGTTAAAAAGAGAAGATCTCAAAGCATTATTACCTTCTTTATACATCAAATCTCTTACTAAGGGATTAAAACCTTGTCATTTTGCATCCACTTTCCCTCTCCACGGTTACCCAAATCATCCACTTGACTTGAGTTGAGTTTCGAAATCGACACATCAAAAACAATTTCGACACCACCGGTAGCTCTTTGTTTTTGCATTGTGTAGGTCATTCCACCCAACAAGGATCGAGTAATAACACCTTTAAAATTATCCAAAACTCAGGCTAAAATTTTAAAATAACGAACATTAATTACTACACACATTTGAGATCGACAAATAAAATAATTGGCGCCTCTAATCTTTTATATATACAATTTCGAAAAATTTTGCATCCTGTACCTTTTCATTAATAATATAACTTTTAAATTACTTAGAATTTTTTTTTTTTTTTTCGCTATAAAGTATTTCATCGCTAATACCAATTGGTTAGAATGATCACTTTCCCTTGATTATGTGTCCTATAAACATATTCTTCATGTAGAGGTAGTTCTTATTTTAAAGGATTCTAACTTATGCCACAACTAATTGAAAATGATATAATCTTAGAATATACTGTAGCATTTACTTGGTTTTTTCTTTTTTTCCTTGCCAACGCATTTGCACATGGTTTGAAGAATCATAATTTTTCTAAAAAGCAGATCATTTAATATAAATATAGAATATCCATCAATTATATATTATATTGGAGACTTGTACCTCTTCATTAGAAATACTTTTTCATTTTTAATAGCTTATATTATTTCTTTTTCCTTTTAAAGTACTTGAAACTCCTATCCATCCAAATTTTATCTATATATATTAAGTTAATAACTTTCTATTCAACTCCGCACTTTTAACATATAGTTTTTTTTTCTCTCTCTCTCTTCCCGACATTGTCTTTTTACAATATTAATTAATATCATATATTAATAAGTTTTCGAAAATATCTTCTACTATATATACATATCTCTTCCCATACTATAATCTTTAAATCTCTTTCTACATTATTTGCACTATGTATTATCTATTATTATAACTATTAAGCCAATTATCCGATTCATTTAGAGAATGACTACATATAAAAGTAAAAGAAAAAAATATAAATAACTTTCTCTAAACTTCTCAAATTTATAAATCACCTCCTAAACTTTGATACAATGGCAAATAATTCACAAAGGTTACAAATAAGCCCCTTAAACTATAGTTTTTATTTTATGCGGAAATACTAATTAAAATGTACTTTAAGGCCCCACCAAAAATTGAACATAGTATGTCTTTTTAAGTTAATAAAAAAAGAAATATTATTTATGTTGCTAATTTATTAAAGTTTAGAAAAGTAATTTATTACATTTAAAAGTCAAACATTAAATCTACACCGAAAACTAAGAAAACCAAATTGGATTGTCATCTTCCAGCTACCTTAGGCACGGTCCAATTAAATGCAATAGCATCTTTAAGTAAAATATTTTTAAATAGAAATTTTGTAATTATAGTACTTTCAGTTGTCTTTCAATCCACAAACATACGACAAGAAGTACATCTTTTCATTATCCCTTATCTTTTTTATTTATTCACACCATTTTCAAAACAATCACAAACATATGCTATTAATATAATAATAGGAATATATTTTGAGGAGGGTTAAAAATTATTGAAATAAGCCCGTTATTTATTTAGGCTTGACTCCTTGACCTAAGTGATAGGGCTTAAGAAATCTAGTCCATATTGGGATAATTCAGGGAGATTTAGCTTGGTAGACTCGGAATAGAGATCGTTAAACCGGTCCGTCCGCCTCCAACCTTTCTCAAGTAAGCTCATACACTTATAAAAAAGGTTACTAGCTTTAGGCCCATTAGTTAGCTTATTCAGAATAATCATAAATCAAGCAAACTCCATCTCATCCGTTAATCACCTAGATGATCCAATGGATGCCATCATATCCAAGAGCCTATAAATACCCAGTATTTCCTCATCATTTAGAACTCTTAGAGAGATCGTAGAAATGGTGTTCCACTATGAAAACTCTACTCTCTAAAATCAAATAGCGTTCAGGTAAAGAACTGATCTCATCCACTGAAGCTACAAGGTGAACGCCTGAGGTCTCCTAAAACTGTTTTGTTTATCATTTGTACATTTGAGACATTAAGATTGTCTATTTCTTGTCTCTGCCTTATTCTCACCTAATCATCCCTTCAGATAACGGTCTTGCTTTACTTCTTTGAAGTCACGTATAATACATTACTCACGCAACACGTACGTGACTATTCCAATTGAACCCCTACTTCTACATTTTAGCAACTCCACTAAAGACCACTCCAAATAATGCTTTAGTAATGCCCTGACATCTCGGCTCCCATGCCTCAAGCCTAAGCAATGCCCTGACATCTCGGCTTCAACACTTAAAACCCAGGTAATGCTCTAGCATCTCGGCTTTCACGCTTAAAGCCCAGGCGACACCTTAGTATCTCGGCTTCCACACCTCAAGACTAAGTAATGCCTTGGCATCTCAGCTCCCATACCTTAAGCCCAAGCGATGCCCTGGCATCCCGGCTCCTACGCTTCAAGCCCAAGTACTATCCTAGCATCTCAGCTCTTACGCCTTAAGCCTAGGTAGCACCCTAGCATCTCAACTCCCACGCCTCAAGCCCAGGTAGTGCTTTGACATCTCGACTCTTACGCCTAAAGCTTAGACGACACCCTGACGTCTCGACTCCTATGCCTTAAGCACAAGCGATGCCCTAGCATCTTAGCTCCTATGCCTCAAGCTCAAGTGTCCCCCCGATGTCTCGGTTTCCATGCCTTAAGCCTAAGCGATGCCCTGGCATCTTGGCTTTTACGCTTCAAGCCCAAGTAACGCCTTGGCATCTCAACTTACATACCTTAAGCTCAAGTGACGCTCTGGCATCTTAGCTCTTATGGCTGAAGCTTAGGTAATGCCTAGCATCTTGGCTTCCATGCCTTACGTATAGATAACACCCTAGCATCTTGGCCTCTACAGCTTAAGCTTAAGGCAATGCTTTAGCATCTAGCGCTTATGCAAGAATTGTTCAAGCAGTGATATACTGGTAAATCCTAGCCTACCATGCTTTCATGTCACTCACATAGGAACCACAATTGAGTGAAAGTAGTGATGGTAGCAAGGATATTAGTCTTCTTCAAGAAAAACCACATGCTATAGCTTTATGGTAATATGATCCACTTGTACACCCATTCAAGTCATACCATCTTAAGGAAGGAAAACAAGGGATGAGAGAAAGGCAACTCTTTCCTCTTGATTCTAAAATCAGAACATTGACATCATAATGCTAATCCTACAATCTTGCCAAGGTTCGATGCAAAACAAGCTTACCACGTGTGAAGCTTATTAAGGCTTGCTACATTCGAGTTTTATTATACTTAAGGCCTGTTGGGACCTGCTTCATTCAAAGCCTACTGAGTGAGATCTTCCTAACACTTGAGGCTTTCTTGCTCAAGGCTCTTCCATGTAAAGCCTAATGTTCTCAATGCCTGCTTGCTTGAGTCCTTACAATGCTTAAAGCTTGCTCGTTGGAAGTCAGTTCCCTGCAAAGGAACCACTTAGCCAACTTTGGCTCTCAAAGTAGATTTTGAGGTTAATTAGGGGTAATGAATTATGATATTGTTCCTATAAGAATAACAGAAGATGTTAGCAAGAAAAGACATACATTGTATTCAAAGAAAAGAACGATTGAAGCGAAACATCCAAATAATAGGAGTAGTCCTACCATTCTTGCAGCGGTGTTGAATTCTGAATATCTGTGCATAATGTCTTCGGAAACTTTGGATGGTCCACAGTAAAATAATGGCCTACCATACTTCCATTCTACTCGCATATGGGAACCACAATTGAGTAGAATTAATAATATAATGGAGGACTCTAGTTTTCTTCAAAAAGTCATATACTCCGGCTTGTTTGCAATGTATGCTACCCAGTCATCCTATATGGAGGGTAGCTCCTCTAGGAATGCGAAGTAGGTATTAGAGAGAGGTAGCTCTCTCTTCTTATTTCTAAACCACAATACTAAATAAACCTTGATGGTATCTCCAGAATCAGCATGAGGCTTACATTTGATAACTAGAAACCACCACCAATGCAAGGTGTTGTGCAGGCTTCTCAACGCTTGTTCTTCTCTCGGAATATGTCTTCAGAAATAGTCTTATCCAGTTACCTGTCTCGAAGACACGAGATTGGTGGTGGGCATTTATCTTGATGTATGATCAAGTCCTTCAATTTGGATTAACCTTCGTCTCTTTTACCACTCTCCTCCTTAAATATATATAAAAAAGAGAGAGAGAGAGAGAGAGAAAGAAATCATGAGAATTGCATATGAATAAGAAAAAAAAGAAGAAGAGAGAAATCTACTAGTTAACAAAAAGTGTCTATTTAGAGCATAGTGTCATATGGATTTAGCAAGTGTAAGGAGCAAGTGTAAAGTAAGTATCCTCCATAATCTATTTAATAGCAAGTGTAAAGATTGTCAATATGAAGTGATCCTAGTCCATTTTCATGACCGGTAGTAGGGCACAAATATATATAAAAAGAAAAAGGAGAGGGGGATGGGTAGGATGCAGCGGTAGGGGGGTTGGGAATATGATCACAACGAGGACAAAGGTAAGACACGAAAGATTCCATCGATTAACAATTTCACAATTGGAAGTGGAAAATCAAGACAAGCAAATAATCTATGTGAGAAGTCGACGTCTCCGAATTCATAGCTTAAAGCAAGATTGCATATGGTTAAATACGTTGCAACAATTGATTTTATCAGAGCTTGTCAATTTTTACATAGCTTGCAAATTATATGAAAAGGAGGATATTACCATTCTCATTGAAAAAAAAAATCAATAAAAGGAGACTACCTAATTAAAGTTTGTACCACCTATTAAAGGAAAGCCATGTTGAAAAGAAGAAGAAGAAGAAGAGAAAGACATATACTTTGGCTTAGGACACAATCATATATGGACCGATGAAGGAGGAATTGAGTCTTGTAACACCATTATTAAAGTTGGATGATGCCTTATCTTCATGTTTTGGTTTTCTTGATGAATGAAACTTTCAATAATCTATGAAGCCAACAAGTAAGATGAAGATCAAAATATGGACTTTAAATCAAGAAACAACAAAAGCAAAGTAAGTAGTTAAAAAAGAAAAGTAATTTAGAGATTTAAAGCTATGAACAAGGGAAATTTCCTCTATCATTAGTTTATGATATTGTTTCATGAAGTTGCAATATGGGGACCTATCCTTTGATAATAACGACAAGGAAATAATGAAGGATAAGAAGTAGAGTTATTGTCACCTTTTATTTTTGCTGGTGATTTAAAAAAAAAAAACTGTCAAGCTATTAGCATTGGATGCCATCAACAGAAAATTTTTCGATCAAATTTGTAATGAGAATGTGCACTGTTGTTGAACTTTGATCGGCTTTGTCTTCATCATCGACTAACCGCATCTCGTGTCACCTATGAGGAAATGAAGAAGGAAAATAAGGTGAGAGCTAAAACAAGAAATTTGAATCAAAAGATAAGGAAAGGTTAGAAGTCATCACTAACCACTTATAAGCATAAGTTGCTAGGAATTTGAACTTGGATGGAAGAAGAGTTGACATGAACGAATGTTTATTATAATAAACGTAAAGATATTTAAAGATGGCTATTAAAAGATTTGAAACTGAAGTGAGAGGAATTTGAATGATATTTTATAAGATTAAGATCAAGTTTAAAGGAGATGTGATTGGTATAAAAAAGATACAATTGAAGATGTGCATCTTGCTATTGGGGCTCAATAATGTTAAGAAAGAAAGTACTAACTATTCCAGTAAGACATGTAACACCAGGATTCTCTACTAGCTCTTATACCAGACATGATGTCAAGTTATGTTTTAATAATGAAGAAAAACGAATACGAAGAATAGTCTTGTAATTTTGATCATTATTTCACATGCGAGGCTTAGAATTTGAACATGTAATATGAACCATGCATTTTTTTCTTTCCTTCATGCCAACAAACTTCTTAAGATAAATTAATATGGAGCTGTTTAATCCACATTGAAGGTTGCTGAAGAATGTCATCCTTTGATTCATATTGAATATTCTTCTTATAAGTGATAAGATTTGAAGTCAAAATTTTAATAGATTTAAATTAGATATAGGTTGAGGAAAAGATATTGGTAATGTCAAGAAGCGACAACATGATGAGATAAGGTTTTGGATAATTTTAAAGAAAAGAATATTTGAATTAATACGAAAAAATTCAGGAAAAAGATCGAACCGAATGGTGTTTATTAGATTAAGTTTGATTTTGAAAAGAGATATAAATGGTGATGAAAGAATCTGAGAAAAGTAAATATATATATATATACCGTACCATATTGCAGGGGTGTTACCCTCGCAACCCCACGCTGTCTTTATGTAGCGCAACATAACTCTTACAATCTTTGTAAAGGGGCAGATGCTATTGTTTTGTTTCGTTCGCTCTAGAGCTCTACTCTACTTCACAACGGTATTGGCCCATTTACTAGTATAAATGAAGCACACAAACATATACACATATAGAGATGCATATAACGTGGCCGGATGGGATGTTATGAAAGCTCTAGATTTCTATGAATACTGCAATGGTTTCATTTTTTCTACCAATGATCGTAAAATGAGGATGAAATACCAAGAAGAGCCACCACATACACATTATTTGGTGAATTAATGTCATGTGAGCAATAAGTCAATAATGCAATACAAAAACATATCGAAATATATGCTCTATGGCAGCAAAATAATACTAGCATATCATACTCAGCTCACCAATGATCCAAAAGAAGCATTAATTTCTTAGATATTGGAAGTAATCAACCAAGCAAAGTCAACATTCAGTGTGTCTACATAACAGTTGAAAAAACAACCTCTAGAAATGCCTAAAACCCCCTTAAATGTATCTAAGGGACTTTTGGTTAGAGAGCAAAATGTAGAGAGCTGAAAATTGTTGAGATAAGCTCATTATTTATTTAGGCTTGACTCCTTGGGCCAGGTGATAGGACTTAAGGAGTTTGGTCTATATTAAGATGATTCAAGAAAATTTAGCTTAGTAAGCTTGGAACAGGGATCGTTAGACCGGTCCGTCCACTTCTAACTTTTCTCAAGTAAGCTCATGCACTTATAAGGAAGGCTACTAGCCTTGGGCTCATTAGCTGGCTCATTCGTTGATCACTTAGATGATCCGCTAAATATTGTCATGTCTAAGAGTCTATAAATACCCAACATTTCCTCATCATTTAGAACTCTTAGAGAGATTGGAGAAACGATGTTCCATTGTGAAAACTCTACTCTCTAAGACTAAATAGCGTTCAGGTAAAGAATTAATCTCATTTGCTCAAGTTATAAAGTGAACGCTTGAGGTTTCTTAAGACTGCCTTATCTGTCATTTGTGTATTTGAGATACTGAGATTGTCTGCCACTTGTAGCTTCAAATAGAAAAGTCAAGTAACAGTCTTGCTTCACTTTTTTGAAGCTACATGTACCACGCTACTCATGCAGTACGTACATGACCACTCTGATTGAACCCCTATTTCTACTTCTCAACGTTTAATGATTTTTCTATTTGAAATCTAAACAATTTTTTTCTTATTTTTACGAGCTAAAACTCTAGTTTGGGCTCACAAGTATACTCACTTAAACTCATGACTTGACTCGTTTAAGTTCTTGAATAGGCTCATGAGTTTTTATATTATATATCATATATTGCATATATTATTAAAATCCAAAAGCTAATATTTATATAAATATATAATATGTTATAGGATAGTATATGACATATAATTTAATCCTTATTCAATATCTCTTATTTTATTTATTTACATATTTATTCGTGCTAAGCTCAAGTCTCAATTTGCAAGCTCAAAAAAAGCTCAACTTGAGTTTGAGTTCAATAATTTTTAAATAAGTTGAACTTGAGTTTTTAGAAGCTAGACTGAACTTATCTCATTTATAGGCCTACCTTTTAGTCCACATTTGGCATGTGGCAATACCTAATGTATCGAAATGATTTTAAAAAAGAGAAGAAGAAGAAGATTCATTGAAATGATTTGTATAAATAAATAATATAACTAATAAATATAAAATAACTAAATTAATTAAAAAAAATAAAATCTAAAAATAAAAAAAAGGAACCCAATAACCAAAAGTTTTGTAGCTTTGACCCACATACAAAACCATATATGACCCTACCCCCTCCTAGTAGCATGTTCATCATGGTTAGTAAGTTGAATAGCCAACTTTTATATCTAGGTTTTATTTGTCAATGGCTAACAATCGTTTGTGAGGAGTCATGCAAACCCCCACCACCCTCCCCCATCCCAAACACATATTGAGGCACCAACTACACCCTAACCATGAGGAAGTTGAATATTCATCTCTATTATTTTTATTTTCAAGCTTTTATTTTTCTTTTATCTTTTAGTGATTAATTTATAAATGTGTAATTATATCATTTATTCAAATTAATTATTTGGACTATGAAGCACTACTACATATCAAATGGGAATGGAAAAGTTAGCGATGTTATTTTTATGGGACTATATTTTTGTCACCCTTTAAGCTAAAATATTATTAGTCATTCATGTCCAAAATCATTTATTCATGTTGTAAGTTAACACTGTTTTTACATTTAAATTATAAAACTTGGTAAAAAGTATGTAAACTATAACAAATATAAATGCAACAAATTGCAATAAAAACTCACAATATGGAAGTAAGATGCAACAAACATAAAGCGTGATATTGAATGACTGAGTGTTAGCTATAACTACGATGAGTTACATGTGCGGGCTAGTATGGTTAAATTTGCATTATATTTGACAAATAAATTATACATAGTCATATTCATATTATTCTATATGTATTGAGAAATTACAGGATACGTAAAACGTGGAACCTATGATATGCAAAGCACCGAGTTTTGAACGTGTTCAATGATAAGTACCAAAGCCATCACACTACCTTATTCCATGTCTCCGTTTTTTGGTTACCCACCGTGGAGCTTATCCAACCGTATGTGTAATTCTCCAAATTCTTAGGGTTTCACAAGTTTCATAGCTTACACCTAAATCCCCTCAGCGAAGGCGCTAGTTCGAAGATAATGTTGCAACCAATAAATCTCTTATCTTATCAAAGCAAGCCTCGAGGTCGAGGCCATGTGACAAACTATTAAGCACGAACAAAAGGTTTATTAACCTCATAATTAGAAGGTATACCGGACATTTTTATGAGAGAGTTGACTTAATTATTTGAATAAATAAAGAAAATTTAATAATGGCACTTTAATTACTGATTGTAAAATCATTATATAATGATAACACTTCAGCTGCAAGAGATAGCAACAAGTTGGTTAAAATCAGATGAATGCTAAAAGTGTATATTTTACTAAAGTTTGATGCATCAATTAATGGTAAAAGTGCCTTAAAATTATCTGGTTTATGTATATATACCTAAAGTAAAAGTAACTTACATGAGTTATATATTTTAAAGTAATCGAATGATAATGAAGGATTCAAATTCAGGGCTGTGTGGCTGTCAACCAAAAGAGTAAGATGGGGTCAAACCTGGGGAGGGAGTTTGCGGTTGCGGGGACGATCAACCATCCCAAGGGGCAAGGGTTTTATCAACATCCAGCTTCTGATGGGGTCTCCTCTGATTTCCTTTATTCCATTTACATCTTATTTTAAATCTTAATATTAAGATTTGTCCTATTAAGTTGCCGTTCATGCTTAGTTATGGAACCCTCATCTTTGAATCTAATTAAAAGATTGTTTTGTAAAAGGAACTTTCTTCTCGTGTTACCACCTAAAAATGGATTAAAATGGAATCGTGATTTCGAAAGTTTGCAAAGTACGTTTAGTAAGGTGTAATCGCAATTTTATAGATTTGATGATTCCGATTTTAAGAAAAAATTCGATTCTACTTTTGAGAAGGTGAAACTGCCATTTTATGCTCTTTCATTAATTATTATTAATCAAAATTACTTATTTAACCTTTAAACTAATTACGACATTCAACAATTAAATATAATTTTTATAATTATTATTCTATATGTATTTCATCTCATTTTATTCCATAGACAATTTTAAACATAAAAAAGTATTTCAATTCAATTCCAACTCCAATTTATTTCATTACGAACTATTCATGCGTACCAAACATGACATTACGGTTTGTTTTTCATAATTTATTATTTCTAAGTTGGGGCAAAAAAAGAAAAAAACTTATTATTTCTAAATCATTTTAGAGATCTGTTTATGTTTTACAAAATTTTCCTACAAGTTTTATAATCCATTCACATATCATGCAATGTCCTTACGCTTTTTACAAAATTTTCATTCTCAAATTATTACGATTCCCTCTTTTAAATCTATAATTTTCTTATTCTAATTTTATTACAAATTGGCCATGAGGCTTGCTTTGATACTTACTCTTATTAAAATAATATTTCGTAATTTAAAGTTTCAATTTTATAATAAATATTTAAAAAAATGTCTGAAAATAGTTATGCAGAAGAAAATGTTATTCTTTGATGTTGGTGGGGCAGTGAGTTTCAAAGTGGTTTGAAAATTGTGGTGATGAACCAATCAGGAGGTTGCAATATGTGAAAATGTCAAGTACCTTTAAAATGAAAATTGTGGTGATGAACCAATCAGTCAAGCATTGTAGTGTAATATATCCCTGAAATAATTTTTTGCAAGTACCTTCTACCAATGTCTCTAGATCACTTTTTAAGTAGTTTCTCCGTATATTTGATGACAAATAACAAGGGATTCCATAAAACCATCCGTACATTTAAGAACCTAGTATAAATACAACACAAATCATACAACCTAGACCTACGAGAAGACAACGCACAGTAATCTATACATGTATATGTAGAGTCCACTCCAGACCCCATAGACGTGCTCCTGTCCCCTTCTCCTTGAAATGAAAACACCAATAATGCAACTTCATTCATCATGATCATGATGATCACTCTATGGCTATGGAATCAGTAGCCTCGGTCTCAAAATGGGAAGCTAAAGCCAGTGCTGAGCTACAAGGCCCAAGCATTTTTGGAGCACTTTTTGTGGGCTCAACAAATGGATGCCTTCCGTCGATACATGTTACCAAGTCGGAGACGGGGGTTTTGGGAAACCAGGCACTGTGCCCCAACTCTGCAGTTTCGTTCGCCGGATGGGGAAGAGAAGACGGTGACCAAATGGGCTACAGAACGTCTAACGATGCTTGAGCTACAAGATTTTGGAAAACAACTTAGGTTTCAAGTCATGGTGATAGTGATGTTAATAAACCTGGATGCAACATCGAATGGTCTTTCGTCTCTGACCCAATCGATGGCTGGAAACGCGAGGATTTGTTCCATTTCATTAATTCTCGCCTCCTGAAAATGGCAAAGGCCATGGAAGCTGAAGTTCCATGCATGCAAAAATAAAAGATGGTTTCTCTAGCTAGCTTAGCTACGAACTACTACTATATATATATTCTCTATAGGGACCACATAGCTCCATCATGGCCTAGCTTTTCTACTAAAATAGGATTAGACCGATAGGTTCTCCCTTTCAAAATGTGTTAAGTCCATCCACTACATACTTATATATATATATATATATATATATGTATGTATGTATATGTGTATTTATGTGTGTGTGATATCATATGCAAGAGAAATATTCTTCGCTTCAAATTTTTTGCGTTAATCTTTTCCCCTTTTCCTTTTTTTTTTTGGAATAATAAAAGTAAAAATATTTTAGCATATAAGAGTAATACTCTCACTACTAATTAAAGCCACATGCTACTTACATTGACTTTGATATGAATTATGTATACAAGTGTATACATTTTTAATGAATATAGTAAAATCACACTTAATGATATCTTAACAATTCATGTTCATAAGTTATTTTATATCTAATGAATATTGTGATTTAATTAAATAAATATATATATTAGAGATTGTTTTTTTAATGAATACTGTTATATATTTATTCGTAACTAGATGCCGTGTTACAAAGAATTGCCACCCGGATGCTTCAATAAATACAAAGAATTATGTAATTTCATATATTTAGTCATTTAAAAGTTATAATTCAATTCCTCCTAAAACATCATCATCCATAGGAACCCATTTAAAATTTCTAAATATCATATCAATAATTTAAGAAACTCTTTTTTCCAATAACCTCTCTATTTTATCCATAAAATTTTTAAATAGAAATTCTTAATATTTATTTATATTATTTACAAGATCCATAATAAAAACTTTTAATAAAAAATAACACTTAAAAAATGGCAACTTTTTAAGATCCTTAATCAAGAACCCCGTAATGTTTAAGAATTCAAGTCCGATATACTTGGCTTCTTGGAACCAATATCAAGAAATAATAATAGTTATGCTTTAAGGATCATCTTTTTGGATATAAATATGTTGGACTTTGAGTCCAACTTATATGGCCCATATCTATTGGTAATAATAATTTAAAAAGAAATGAAAGCCGTAATACTATATTTCATTTTCATATTGGAGAAGTCGAAGAAGAAACAAGAAGATATTGGACAACGACTTGTGGTCGTGGCATAGCTGTGAAATTGAGAAAGTGCGGCATGCATTTTCAACTGTATTTGTCGGATGTCAGACTGAAAACTAAGAAAAGGAATTTGGTTTTGGTTTCGTTATCTCCGAATTCTTAACGAAGAAACTTCCCCTAAGCAACCTTTGGATCTATAACCAGGAATTCCATCGAATTCCAAGTATGGCAAAACTTCAATCATCGGATTCCTACTATGGAGTATTATATTATTACTTTCATTCTTTATCAATCTTTTTAGACGTTTACGCAATTAAATGAATTGATTTGTTTAGTTATTTTGTCGAAATCAATCATTTGTGGTAAAGTTTGTTTATCTATTAATATATTTAGTGAAGAGACCTTTTGTAAACTTATCATTTTTTATTGTGAAAAATTTTGCACGGTGCACCTTTTCTCCTATTGGAGTTTTCCACCTAAAATGTTGGTGTTCGTTATTTATTTACTTTTACAGTTTATTATATTCGTTTATCACTAGTAAGCAAGAGGAAAAATATTTTCTCATTTTAGGACATTATTTTTCTTAACAACTAGTAGTTTTTGTATTATAAGCATGGCAAACGCATCAGGTACCATAATAAAATTAAATTTATCAAATTATTCAATTTCAAAGCCAATAATAGAAGACTTTTTATATTATAAAGATTTATATACCTTTAGATGGTGATAGTAAAAACCCAAAGGATAAATCTGATCAAGATTAAGAAATTATTGCATAGAAAAGCTGTTAAGAGACCAAAGCAAATGTTCTATAGGGAAAAAAAAAATTGAGTTTATGTATGAAAGCAAATTACCTTAAATAAAACCTCCTTAATTAGAAAGGTAACAAATTTGAAATATCATGATGGACCAATATCACATAGCAATTAAATGACTTCTAAGGTCTTATAAACCAATTGACTGCCATGAAATCAGTATTTGATAATGGGATACAAACATTACTGCTATTGAGTTTACTACCAAATTGTTGGGATATACTTATAGCATTTATTTGTAATTTTTCTCCACAAGTGTCGTGCTTAGTTTTTGTTGGTTAAGGGATTGGATTGCAAAGTCATCGAAAAGTTGTTGAGCCTACAAAATAGAGAAATAGTAAATAGAACAGTTGGGGGGTTGTGCAGTATAATCATTCCAATGCTTAAATAAGAAATTTGATAAAGAAAAATAGCAACAAGACAGCTAGATCAAGTGTAGGAGTATTTAGATGATCCTACCCATTGGCTTCTTCCCCTATTTATAGTGGAGGAGGTCGAGATAAATTCTAGACGTTATTTCTATCAAAGAAAAGTGTACCTTAATGTTTATGGAAAGCATATCTTCATAATAAGGATATTTTAAGTATCTCCAAGCCAAGGCAAAGAGGAAGACAACTTACTTTCCTTTCGAGAGGTTGTTCATTCATTTGGTGAACTAATGCACTAAACCAACCAACCAAATCAAGTAGGCATTCAAGCTAATGATCTTAAGGAGGTCAGCCTAAATCTTATGCAAATTCACCTCAACTATGATTGCTTGATAACCAAGTTATATGGTAAGACTTAAATTAGTAAGAGAGCTCAAGCAAGATCTTAATAGTTAGGTCTAAGTTTGAAACAAGTCAGATAGGGGCCTAAACAACTCGGCATAGACTCTAAATAGGCCAAGCTGAGCTTGAGGGGGCTTAGGTACAATGTAGCTTATCAACAAGAAAGCAAGCTCATCTTTGCAATTATAAAAGATGGCTTAACGAATGAAGAGGATAGAAGGAAAGAGCAAAGTATCAATTCTGAGAATTAGACACTTATTACTAATAAACAGGAAAGATGTAGAATAAGTAAGACTATAAGCCCATCTTATAGATTTAGTAGATCTAGGAAAAGATTTAACTCGATAAGAAGAAATGTTAAAAGTTATCATCGTGACAACTCAGAACATTAAAGTGGGAGTACATGATATAAGTAAAAGGTAAAGGCAATAGAGAAGTGGAAGATGCAACGACGGTAGCAACAAATCGCAAAATTGTTATTACCTGCATATTTGCTAAAATTGCAACTCAATTATATAATTTTATGAATTTATAATTTTAAAATATTTTTCTTAGTTAAAAAGGATATAAAGTTGTTTGGCGCAGATTTTTGGTAAAATTATAAACTTTAATGTATGATTCTATAAACTTAATATTTTATTGATTGTGTATTATATGTGATTTTATCAATTCTATATGATTAAAGTAACAGTAGAATCACAATTTTAATAATCATATTGCTTGGGATGATCATTGTGTTAGTCTTACATGTTATGATAGTAGTTAAGTTGTTAACTTTGGTGTCTCCTTTGATGTGACATTACACGGTGAATTCTTCTCAACCTACTAATGATCTTGCTATGTTAAGATAGGAAACAATGGGACATCTAAAATTATTAGCATAGAGATATTGTTTTGAAAATTAATACTAGTTGCAGTAAGCACATTCTAAGAGATGTCAAAAACATTTCACATAATTATCTAAATCTTTTTAGACACCCCATTTTTATCTAGCTGTAATCTTAGAATTTTCTTAAGTAAAGGGTTTTAATTCAAAAATACAAAAAATTGAAAAATCAGAAAAATACAAAAAATTGAAAAGAACATAAAAAAAAAAAAAAAAAGTTAGGAAAACAGGGTTTCTAGGAAAATATGACCTTAGGTTAATTTTAGGGTCTTTGAGTCACTTAGAGTGGGTTGATTTTTGTTTAGAGTTGAGCACAATCATAGTGTAGATATGTGATTTAATAGTTCCGAGTTATATTTTAGAATATAAATTATTTTTGAAATTTTAATTTTCGAACCATGATTGATGTTAAATTTTTTTATTTGTAAAAAATGAAATTAATTTAAGTTAATCATGGTTTCAAATGATGTCTCGATATACTTAAATTGATTGATTTAAGAAAAAAGTAATTTCACGGTAGTCATCACAAGTTTTAATTTATCAAAAGCTGGTCATTTAGGGTTTTGCTTAGGCTTGAACCAGATTTATAGTTTCAAAACCAATCTAGACTTAATAAGTGCCTAAATATTACTTTATGTGCATATTAACTAAGAAACAAGCTTGCATAATTGGTAAGGGTACATGCTAGAAAATTAGTTGTTTCAAGGTTTGAGTCTTAGCAAAGGAGCATATGTGTTTTTCATTTTTTTTAAGACCCTGGATACATGTGTAGTGCTAAATAGATGTGCTTGGCATTTTCCCTCTCTTTCTCAAGCATTCCCTCTCTTTCATATGTTTTCCATTTTGTACACCTCTTTTCTCAACCCTTTTTTCTTCGTCATTCCATCAAAACATTGGTAAAGTCACAAAGATTAGTTAGGATACTACATATTGAACCCATGAACTTAACTAAATACCTTCATTTACGTACTCGAAATTCCACTTGAATATTAAAAAAAAAAATTACCTGAGATTTTAGCTTTTATATGATCTAGCAAATTTGAGCATGGGGTGGGGTAATTGAAGATTTTATTTAGTTTTTTATGAAAAATTATCAACTTCCCTACCCAAAATCTACTTGAACCTCTCTTTTTCCTTTTATAGATACTTCATTTTTACCACTTTTAGAATTCCTTTCTTATTGGATTAGATTTGAAAAAATAAATAAATAATAATAAAAACGAAAATAAATAAATAAATAATAAATGAAAATAATAATAATAACTAAAATTAAAAGAAAATAATTAAATAATAAAATGTCTAGTCGAGTCGAGTCAATCGCTTAGGGTCGGATCGAACAATGGTTGAACATGTATATTCAATTCAATAAATTCTGAGTTATTGAATAGTCGGACCTCATCTAGAAATATTTTTAGCCCAGTTCAATATAAAATAGATTTTTATCTAATTTATATTAAGCTAAATGTACTTAGGATTTATTAAATGGGTTAGCGTATATTGAATCGAACGTAAGATAGAAAGCCTAAATTAATGTAGTATTTCTAGAAACTAGATTAAGTCTTCAATGAATTTAATAAATCTAAATCAAATATCATCATATCTTATTAATATTAGATTTGTTAAGATAGAATCTTCATTCAAGAGGATCCAAAATATTCAAATTTATAGCCTATAAATAGTGGACAATAAATTATAAAAAGCACACATTTCAAATTCCTAAACATATTCATTCACGAATTCACATACTGCTCACATTCATTCACTCACCCACAAAGATTCACCACCCACTATCCACTATCCACTTTACGGTTATAGCACAACGCCCATACCATCTACTCCACACTCAACTGATCACACACTCTATTGTCCTGCACTTTGCAAGTCTACTCCACCATCCTACATGCCATATACTAATCACTGCACACATGAGCACCTACGATACAAAACACATGTCAATGCACAATAAGCACCTACGACACAGAACACATGTCAATGCACACACAAGTACCCATGATACAGTGGAGTATACGACCTGACACTCACACATACTACTGCACGACGCTGACCAGACACAACACAAGCACAACACCAATCGGATGCAACTCACACATGCACGCTGCACTATCTAGATTCACATACGCATGCTGTACTGTCCAATCGCAACAAATACACACCGTCCACATCGAGCACAATACACGTCCTGCACACATACATCCACTCACAAGTAGCACATACACTTCACTGCACAAGCATAGCACTGTCCAACACATGTCCAATCCAATAACGTATACGATTCGACTTGTTTAGGTAAAATTATTTTTTTTATTGATTTTATTTTATTTTTAATTAATAGCTTTACTAACTTAGTTTTTTTAGTGCAGGTTATTTAATAATTTTAATTTTAATTTTAATTACATGTCATGTGTCTTAGCTAGATAAATTTGTAAATTTTCAGATAAATTGTATAAATTTCATTCTTTTAGATGAATTGCATATTGCATCTTTTTTCATCAAAATTGCATTTTTAGAAAAAAAAATTGCATATCTTTCCTCTGAGATTAGAAGATATGTATCTGAAACGTATCTTAGTAGATTTTGCATTTAAAATTTAGAAAAATTCATTTTTAACACGTAGTACTTTTTTTAAATAAAAAATCTTAATCGAAGTTTTTCAAAAGATTTAGTTAGTTAGAGTTATTTTTAAATAAATTCGTAAAGTTAGATTTCTTTTAGGTATTTTTAAAAAAATAATAATAATTTAATAACTAACGTAAATCTAGCTTAATTTCTTAAGAAAAAAATTACCCGACTAAATCTTTTCTAAAAAATAAAACTACGTTAGTTTGATTCTAACTAGCGGGTACATAGACACCTCTAGAGAAACCATAAAAAAAAATTTAAAATTTTTTTTTCTCTTTCTTCGTAGTAAAAAAAAAATCATAAAAAATTTGTTTTGATTATACTTTTGCATATCTATACATATCTTAGTATTTTTAGAAAAATTATAAAAATAAAAACCCATTAATTTTTTTTTTATTTTTATATGGTTATTTTATCTTAATAGGTTAGCCCCCAAGTATAGATTTTTTATTTAATTTTCTAGAAAAAATATTTTTTTAGAGTATTTACAGATTAGTGGTTAAATTAGCGTTTTCCCAGTAAAAAATCTTAATTTCATTTTTTATCAGTTTAACTAATTGGCGACTCCAATTTTTTTAAATATTTTTTTAAACACATGTTTTTAAAAGAAAAATTTCCTTAATTTAACGTCAAGTAATTTATATTAACTAAGCTGGATTTAATGTAGATTGAATTAAGGAAAACAAAATAGAACTTGACACCTTCAATACAAAGATCACTCGAGATAAGAACATTCATGGCCAATCCATTTTCCATGCCCATTTAAGCTCATTATTGTATAAATAGACTACCCCATTCATGTTTCCATTATCAACTTACTACTATTCATGCTCTTACTCACTTAAGCTCATTCTCTCTCAAGGCCACTTGCAGCTCACTCTCTCCTTAGCTAATTACTCAAGCTGTAAGTTTTTTGAGCTAAACTACCACTTCTCTTAACTTCCCCAAGCTCTAAGCTTCTCACAGCTACCAATCACACTCCTTATCGTACTCTCCAATATCGTTAGCCACCCCTAGGTACTCCAAGACATAGCCACCATGTAACTGCCACTAACCACCACTTCCATAGACAAAATTACCTATTTTACTTTACTTATCACCCTTTATAACCCCTAAAATTGTCCTTATCGACTTCGATCAGTCCCCATTCAAACTTCCCAAGTTTATTCTCTTTCCACCCAAACCCGACTGCTACCTAAACTACTACCTTTAACCACAACTCTACCACCAATCAATGTTTTGCCAATCAAAAGTACGTCAAAGTGAAGTCACTTGCTTGAAATAAGAAGCCACCATAGGAAGTTATCTCAGGCTCTATTCTCTTGCCCGCCTAAGATCCAACCCATAAACTAGATTTGACTTAAAAAGCCAACCCTAACTTGACTCTAACTTACGTTTCTGACCCGAACAACCAACTCGTATTAGTTTTGCTCCTCCTTTCTTTTATTTTATTAGTTTTATTATTTTTAATTGATAAAAAAATTAAAAAGGCTTCTTTTCTTTCTTTTTTTCACACAAATCTCTTTTTCAAATATTTTTTCCTATTTTTTAAAAAATAAATAGCAAAGAATGATTTTGAAAACATTTTATCACTTTGAAAAATTATTTCTTTTTCTAGAAAAAATAATGATAAGCCCTATTTCAAAAATTAGGAATTATTATTTTCTAAAAACAACTAATCCAAATTAAGACCCTTTTTTCCTAGAATTTTTCTTAAGTAAATTTAAATGAGTAAAAAACGTAAACTTGATCTTTTCCTAAGCTAAAGAAATCAGCTTACTAAAATTTTTTGAATTGAATTATAAAAGTCTAACCCCGAGTCATGGGTACATAAGCACCTTCTTAGGTAACTCAAAATATTGATAATTTTTTTCCCTTTTATGAATAATTAGATTTAGTTTCCATTATTTTCCTTTATATTGGCAAAATTAGAAACATTCTTAATAAATGAATAATTTGAAGGTTAAAGACTAAATTCATAAGATTAAAAGAGGAACCCATCTAGAGTTTAATAAGATAAGCCCTAAATTCATAAATCTCTAGTTTTCAAAAACAATTTTCTCACATACCAGCAATTAAGTTAAAATCAATCCACTTAATTAATTTTAACTTAACTCTTTCCAAATTTATTAAAAGGCACATTTTTCTTGATTCTTAGTCAATAATTGATATTAAACAGGTTAAGATTTATTACTAATCTAATGAGGGAAAATAAAACCAAAAATTCAAGTTTGATAACCTTATATCTACAAGAAAGCTTAAGGATGATGGACATGGTACCCATTTTGGTGAAGGTAAGTGGAAGATTACCAATAGTTCCCTTATAGTGGCTAAAGGAAAGAAAATTAATACTCTTTACTTACTGTTAGCAAACTAAGTAAAGGAGGAGTAATATGATTAATATGTCATCAATTGAACTTTGGCATAAGCAACTTAGTCACATGAGCAAGAAATGACTACAACAGCTTGCTAAGAAATAGCTTCTACCTAAGTACTCTTCTGAAAACCTACATCGATTGTCTTACCAATAAGCAACATAAGGTTACATTTCATAGACATTCGTCTCCCAAAAAATCAAATGTAGTTGTTTTTGTTAATACAAATGTGTATTACATAGAGGATATATGTTACGCCCTGAAGTCGCAGAGTCACAACGGTCCCACTGTGTAAATCAACCTATAACAGGAACTGACCTCACAGTGCCTATCATAGATATGATCTATATAAGGCGTTGACGACTGTATACACCTAATTTTTGCCCCTCTATAGTCTTAATTTTTATTTTTACAAAAAAGGGTTCTAATTAAAAAAAATTAATAAAAAATAATAATAATAAAATTAACAAAATAATGAAAATACCAAAAAAATAAGAAAAGGAAAAATCATAAAAATTTCGTAGATTTTTAGGAACTAATTTATATTAGGAATAATTAGTTTTAATTTTAGTTTAGTTAAAAATTTTAGTTTAGGGAATCAGATAGTTTAAATATAATTTAATTGTAATGAATATCAAGGCACAGGCTAACAATCTAACGGATAAGTAACAGAGTATTTGTGGTGGATTTAGTTGGAGGTCATGGGTTCGAGTCTCAGCAGGTACCTATGTCTTTATGTTTCTAACTTTGCAGAAGCAAGACGAAAATCAGTTTCATATCTAATTAAATCATATGAGTTTAGTTGAATCAGATTTAAATAAAATTTGAATCTAGTTTAATCAGATAAAATATATATGATAGGATTTGATTTGAACTCTATTCGACCCAACACAAAAACGCAATAACCCCAATTTCCTTTAGCTCTTAAAAATCAATTAGCAACGGCAACCACTTTGCTGCACAACTAAAGCAGAAGTCAAGATCACCATATCGCCTGCTGTCCGTGACCGAGCCCTTCAATCGCCTGACCAAATTTCAAACAGAAATCCAACCGTAACCGAAGCCTTCCTGACGAAAGCAAATCCTGACTGTCAAACATCCATGCACACAATTCCTTCGACACAATACCCAATCACAGCTGCTCTCACCTAACACACCATAACACGCATGCTACAGCCCATAGACGCCTGACCCCCTCTTTTGATCTCGACCGCCGCGACCCGAATAACACCAGACGCCTACCAAGCGATTGTTCCTCCATCCCCCCATCCCGACTGGAGTAACCAAAGACCACAAGCCTGACGACCAGAATCCTGATGCCATTCCAATTGCAAGTCCACAAACCGAAGTTCCACGTCGACAACATCAAAATCCAGCAACCTCCAATCTCCTGTCACAGTCAGCAGTAATGCCACACGCTAATACGAATCTAGCAGCACCCCCTTCGTCTGTCCAGTCGACGAGACCACACCAGCCCCTTGTTCCATATACCGATCACAACACCTCCAGACGCGCAAATCAATTACTACATAGTAGCTACTGCTGCGGTTAACAAAAGTCGCCTATCCTTTGTCCAGCAATCAAAGCTTTACTGCCGCGCTCCACTACCGCGTTCAACCACCATCTATGGTTGTAGTCTCCGTTCATCCACGATACAAGTCCATGCTGCTACCCCTTTACCAAGCAAAAGCAATTTGGTGTGGGTTGCTTAATTTTTTATTTATTTATTTACCTTATTGATTATTGATTTATTATTATTATTATTAAATTGTTAGTTCCTTAGTATAGGTACATAAGAATATACTAGTTTTAAGAGTTTTTAGTAGTATATGATTTTATTAGTTTATTTAGATAGATAGTTGTTAATAGTAAAAATATAGTTAAGGATATATATATATTAGTTTAGGATTTTTTTAGGATTAGGTTTTTTTTTTATAGAATTCTTTACATAGAAAATTATTTTTTTAAAAAAATAAAAATTAATAATAAAAACCTTTTTAAAAAAATAGGACTTTTAAAGAGTTTTTTTTTTATAAAATAAAATCACATAAGAGTTAGGACCCCTTTAGATTTTTTTTAAATAAACTGAATAAATTAATACATAAACCCGGGCAGTTTTTTTTTTCAAAATTAAAATCAACCAACACACTAAAGATTTTTTTTTAAAAGAACTACGATCATCTGATCCCGGCTAGCGGGTACGTAGGCACTTTCGGGGTGACAATAAAATATGTAGAAACTTAAGTTCTTTTTTCTTTTGATTTTATTTCTTTATTTATTTTTTTAAATATTGGAAGAATAATCCTAATTTCGGTAAATAGATAGTGGTACCCGTTAAGGGTTTAATAAGTTAGCCCCCGAACTTAGAACCCTCTGGTTCTTCATTTAAAATTGAAATCAAAGACCGACAGTCAAATCATGATTAATCCACCCAATTGATTACGGTTTCTTTTTCTTTTCCCAACTTCGGTTGTGTGGCGACTCCAAAAATGATTTTCAATAAAAAACCAAAATTTCTCAAATTTTTTAGTCAAGGATTAATATTAAATGGGTTAAGGTTTAGTATTAATCAAGAAATGAGAAATCAATTTTAAATAGAAAACCGAAAAATCAGACTCGACAGTTTGGCGACTCTACTGAGGACCACTAGAGGACTAGCCACTAGAAGTTGTCGAAAATAGGATTATATTTAAAAAAAAAAAGATGAAATAGTAAAAATAATAAAAAAGAACTTAGGTATGTTATTGTATGTATTTGTTTATTTTATTTGTTTGTTTTTTTACTAACATTTTTTTTTTTGTGGCAGTTTATTTAGGGGGGTTATTTTGAGGGGTTTTATTTTTATTCTATTTTCTGCATCATAAATGCTTGGTAGATACAGTTAGAACCAGGCAGTCTTAGGACCTTAGGAGGGGGGTACTTGTGTAAGCTTCGGATGTTGTGGGGTAACCACCTTCCGAGGCCGATCAGGCCACTCCACTCAAGTTTAGATATAACCACAGAACCGTTGCTTTAAAAAAATGCGGTGGTTGTAGAACTTGAAGACCTTTAAAACCCACCTGTTGCATCACATGAAAACATTTTTTCTTCTTTAAAAAAAAAATTTACAAGAACCTATAATGTGGTAAACCTAAATGGATAAAGGCAGTGGTGAAGTTGTGATTGTAATTGTAATTTGTAATAGTAATTTGTAATAATTTCGTGTAAAGTTTAGAATGCATTGTAATTGTAATTTTAATTTTGATTAGTCAAGTCAAGGGCCTTTTGAAGACATTCATATCCACCTACCGCATTGGCCATAGAAGCTGCTTCAAACGTGGTTTCGACTCTTCAGCCCAGATAAACAGAAATTTATTAAGAATAAGATTGGGCATATCCTCTCTCTACAGAAGATTCTTGTGAAAATCACTCTAGTGCAGGCCTTAGTCCATCTTTGGGAGCCCGAATCCACCAGTTTCTGTATGGGCCTACAACAGCTAAGCCCAATTGTAGAAGAATACTCTCAATTATTGTGGGCTCCTATAATCACGGATGATATTTATGTCTCAGACTTGGAAGCTGCAACACCAAAGATCTTCAGCAAGTTGCTGGGAATCAGAAAAACCGAAATAAACCGGGTTCTAAATCAAGGAAAGACCATTCGATTAGAGGATGTCATGGACTGGTTTTCTACTGAATTGAAGCATAGGGAAAAATGTAAGATTTTTTGTGCAAATTTAGAAACATGGCACCAGTACCGGGTCAACGCTTTTATACTGGTAGTCTTCAATACTATCCTGTTCCCTGATGAAAGACGTCGAGTCCATTTCAGAATTGTAGAACTCGTAGCCCAATTCCTTGAAGGGAAATCATATGTCCCGGCCCTTTCGGCCGAGCAGATCTGGTCACTAAACCATCTCAAGAAAAAGAAACGAGGAGATCTAAAAACTAATATAGTCCTACCGGTGGTCTGGTTCATTAGCCACATAAGAAGTTTCCAGCTTGATTTTAATCGGGCTAAGTTTACTCAGCGATATGATCTCATCAAATCATTTGGAGAAAGAATCGAGCTGCCAGAAAATATAGCTAGCCGCTACTGGGTCCAATACTTTCAGAGCATGAAAGCGGAAGAATTGTTGTTGACACCTAGGTGGTTTTCAAGCAAGGAAATAATAAGAGGATGTGGAGACTTCAAAGCGGTTCCTCTGATCGGCTTCAACCTCTGCACCGCATACATCCCAGCCAATGGACTCATTGAGGAAATGATCCCTACACCATCATTAAAAGCTGCCTCACTAGACTTCCTTAACCCCAGTATGACAATGGTTGATAAAGTAACCAAGCTTCAAAGCATCCGAGCTCTTTGGTGTACGAGAAAGACTACCCCTACCACTAGAGGGATAACAGCTAGGAGCCAGACAACCAAAGGATTTCTTTATCACCAGCTAAAAGGGCATAAAGATATGAAAGACAACAAAGAGAAGGAGGAAATTCAAGCTGAACCCGAGAGGATGAGTAAAAGATAGCAGGAGTTGGAAAGCCGTTGTAAGGAGTATCATCAAAAGATAAAGGCATTGGAAGCACAACTGAAGAGGAATAAGGGTAAAGAAGAGCAAGCTCCCATGATCCGAAAGAAGAGAAAGATGCAGGATAAGCTTACTAACCACTAGGAGATTAAATTTTAGATTTTAGGTTTTTTGTGTTTTCATTAGAATTCATTTTTATGAACAAAATAGGAGGTGTAAAGCTTCATAATTGCAAAAAATTAATAAAAGTTAGTTAGGTTTTGCCACATCAAAAGGTTCTCCCCAATTCTTGATTTATCATTGCACTCGTGTGACATGCATTTTATGTTTGTACGATTAACAACCTTTTTTTAGGAAAATGTAATATGTACTAACCCTTTGTTGAGTTATTCAATAAAGAATTCAGGTAAAATTTCAAGATAGCTCCCAAATGTTAAGTCTTTCAGAGAAGTCCGATTATAACACGTTCCCAAACCAGGATGGCCACCACTCAAGGAAATGATGGAGACCCTGAGATCAATGATCCCTCCGAGCTAAGGTTTCGTTCCATAGAAAGGGCTATAAAAAAGATGGCAGAACAAATGAGCTTTCTAGCAGATAGCATTGCTTTGCTGCGAGCTATAGCACCGGCTAATGAAGAAGGTTCCAAAACCCGTTATGGGAAGAATACACAAGCTCCTAAAGCAGAGCATTATTATCAAAAAGACCCATTTGAGTCAAAAGGAGTTTACTCGAAAGACAATCCGACCTTCGAACCTGATACGTATGTGGCCCCGAGACCTGTCGACCATGGGCCAAGTACAGATGGCTTGAAAGAACTAGAAAAGAAATTGACACAACAGATCACTGAGAAGATGAAGGCATTTGTAGGGTGTGATGGATTTAAACAGGCGGGGATTACAGAGTTTTCCGTGTATGACATGGGATCATACCCTGAGAAGTTTAAGGTACCGGAATTCAAAAAGTATAACAGGATAGGTTATCCCAAGCTTCACACCAGGTTGTATGTCAGGAAGATGGGTAAATATGTTCAGTATGACCCACTCATGGTACAGACATTTCAGGATAGTCTGACCGGACCAGCCTTGACTTGGTATGCCCAGCTTGATTTGAATCAGATAAATACATGGGAGAAACTTGCTCGAGCATTTTATGAACAATATAAATTCAATGTAGAAGTAGCCCCGACTATGATGGATTTGGTTGCCCTACAGAAGAAGAATAACAAATTGTTCAAAGAATACGCTCAAAGATGGAGGTCCTTAGCTGCAAGAATCTTTACTCCAATGACTGAGAAATAGCTCATATCGGCTTTCATTAACACCTTGGAGAGGCTCTATTTTTCCCATCTCATCAGGTAGGCCTCATCCAGTTTTGCTGAAGTAATAGTGGCCGAATGCAGGATTGAAAGTGCCGTTTCTTCCGGTAAGCTGCAAGACCCAGCAGATAGAAGACCACCAGCATCATCATCTGGTCCTAGACCAGCCGCCAGCAAGCCTAAAGAATCTACAATTGATATGGTAAATTCAAATGCCAGACCAAATGTTCAAGCCGCTTTTAGGGCAAATTCACCTCTCACCCAGTAACAGTACAGAGATCAATTTCAAACTAACAGGACTTACAGGAAATTTACCAAGATACCGGTCCCTTTGAGTCAAGTCTTTGAGAAGTTGCGAAGGGATAATTTGATACGGTACGAACTTCCTAGCGATCGATATCGACCGAGATTCTTTGACCCCACAGTAAAGTGCAAATACCACTGTGGACAAGTGGGGCATTCGACTGATGCATGCTGGAGACTGAGGAATAAGATTCAGGACTTGATAGATGAAGGGACAGTGCGGTTGGATTTTGTGGAATCCCCGGTTCCTAATGTTAACCATAATCCCTTACCTAACCATAGGCCGATGATTGGTATGATTTTTAATGACTGTGCTGTTAACGTCATTGATGCAAATAAGAAGCCTAAGGTTTTTGAGTTCTATACTGGCAACCAGACTCCAGAAGTGAAGAGGTACACATTCTACGTACCGTTGCCACCAGAAAATTACAAGGCTGCTCTATTTAACTATCACCTAGTAAATCAAGAGAAACCAGGTTCTCTGATAGGGGGCATTACTCGATCAGGAAATATTTATCACCCAAGAGAGGAGCAGGGGAGGAAAGTTATGTCGGGAGAATCGAGTGATAAGACGATTGCTGAACGCATTAAGGGGCTATCATCCTTTACCAAAATGATCAAGTCAAGTGAGTATAAAATCATGGATCAACTCAGTAAGACTCCTGCGCAAATATCGTTGATGGGCCTGTTAATCGCGTCTGAGCCACACAGGGAGGCTTTGTTTCGCACTTTAAATGAAGTAAAGGTCCTTCGGGAGATTCCAATTGAGAAGATGGGATTGGTTACTAATTCGATCTTCACAATAGATCAAATTTCATTTTCAGCAGAAGAATTGGGCAAGGAAGGGAACAAACATATGAAGCCACTCTTTATCATGGTAAGGAGTAATGACATAATTGTCACCAGGGTGCTCATTGACGACGGATCGTTGTTGAATGTCTGCCCACTTGCTACCTTGGATTTGCTGGGTATCAACATCTCTGCAATAAAGCCTTCTTCCACAATAGTCAGGGCCTTTGATGGTTCCAAAAGAGAGATTATAGGGGAGATTGATTTATCAGTGGGTATTGGCCCTCAGCACTTTACTATTCGATTCCAAGTTATAGACATTCCAAGATCTTTCAATCTACTCTTGGGAAGACCTTAGATTCATGCAGCAAGGGCCATACCTTCAAGCTTGCACCAAAAATTGAAGTTTATCTCCAATAGCCAGGTGATTACAATTCTAGGAGATCAAAATTATGAAATCTATAAAGAGACAGCTATACCCTACATAGGAAGTGAAGGACAAGAAGAGCTGGGTTTACAAATGTTTGAAGAAGTGAACATGATTACCGGTTCCGATAGAGAGAATGATAGAAGGAAGGGATTCAAGGAAGGCCAGATTGGTACCTATGGCCTTGGTTACAATCCTACCCTGGTGGAATAATTCCAGAAGAAGCAAGCAAGGGGCAAGAGAGGTAACAGATTATACCATGCCTCAATGACCTTTCCACCACTAGCGGAGACATTCATACGGGAAGAGACTCAAGCCCGAGAATCTGACAAAGAAAGATCAACAAACTCGCCACCCAAGTTCCAACATCATTTGAACAACTGGTTCTCCATCCCAGCGAATTGCAACAGGTCTTCCCTAAGGTAAAGGGGTGACCCGTAGTTAGTATTTTCTAAATTTTTATTTTTAATAGTCATCGTTTCAAATGTATCGTTGAACCTTTAGTTCAAAATTAGTTAGGCCTTTATCTCATTTGAAACCATACCTCCATTTATTCAATGAAATCTTAGTTTGTTTCTTTCCTATGTTGCTCTTCAGTTCTCTTTTGTTTACATGCATTTTTTTCATGCATTCTCATTCAGATTCAATGAACCAAGCGAAAACCAGGAATGCCTCGCGCAGGTAGAAAACGAGAATATCGATATCACTTCCGGCCCTACTGAGTTAGTCATCGAGAGCAATGTCGATGACCACAGTAATATATAAGAGGAATGGCAAAAACATGAACTGGGTAGAATCACTATTAATGAACCAATTGAGACAATTAATGTGGGGAACGAAGAAAATCCTAAGAATTTGAAGATTAGGGCGAGTTTAAAAGAGAAACAAAAAACAAAAATGATTGTGTTATTAGCCGAATATCAAGATGTGTTCGCTTGGTCATATGAAGATATGCCTGGGTTGAACCCATCGATTGTAGTCCATCATTTGCCCACACAGGAGGACGTCAAACCAAAAAAGCAAAAATTGAGGAGATTTCGACCTAACGTCTTACTGAAAATTAAAAAAGAAGTGAAGAAACTACTGGAAGTTGGATTCATCGAAGTGTCGGATTACCCGGAATGGGTAGCTAATATTGTTCCAGTAATGAAGAAGAATGGGAAAGTTAGAGTATGTGTAGACTTTCGAGATCTCAACCAGGCAACACCTAAGGATAATTTTCCATTGCCTCACATTGATGTCTTGGTGCATAACACCGCCGAAAATCATCTATTCTCTTTCATGGATGGTTTTTGGGGATATAATCAGATTTGAATGTCCGAAGAGGATAAGACAACGACGACTTTTATTACGACTTGGGGAACATTTTGCTATAAGGTGATGCCATTTGAGCTGAAAAATGCAGGTGCAACATATCAGAGGGCCATGGTTGTAATCTTCATGATATGATGCATAAAGAAATAGAAGTGTATGTCAATGATATAATTGCGAAATCCAAAGAGGAGGAAAATCACTTAGAAAACCTGAGGAAGTTGTTTGATAGACTGAGGAAGTACCACTTGAAATTAAATTCGGAGAAGTGTACCTTTGGTGTGACGTCAGGAAAATTGTTGGGGTTCGTAGTCAGCCAAAAAGGTATTGAAGTCGATCCTGATAAGGCCAAAGCTATAATTGACATGCCTCCTCCACAAACGCTCAAGAAAGTGCGAGGATTACTAGGGCGTTTAAATTACATAGCCCGATTCGTTTCACAGTTAACGGACAAATGCCGCCCTCTTTTTAAGATGTTAAAGAAGAACGTAAAGATCAGCTGGAATGAGGAATGCGAAGAGGCTTTCATGAAAATCAAAGAATATCTCATGAAACCTCCAGTGTTGGTAGCACCTAAACCTGGAAAGCCGTTATTCTTGTACCTGACCATAATGCTGAAATCTATGGGATCCGTGCTTGGCCAGAAGGATGAAGAAGGGAAAGAACGAGTCGTTTACTATCTAAGCAAGAAGTTTACAGAAGGGGAGCAAAAATACTCAGAAGCTAAAAGAACCTATTGTGCATTGGTCTGGGTTATGCATCGGCTCAGACAATATACGCTGTATTATCAGATTGAGTTAATAACACAACACGATCCTTTGAAATACTTAGCTGAAAAGTTGGCTCTCATTGGTAGAGTTTCAAAGTGGCAGATGTTGTTGATAGAATTTGACATTAAGTATGTGAGCTAAAGTTCAGTCAAGGGGCAAGCTTTGGCAGATCAATTAGCGGAGAATCCTTCTGAGGATAACCCTCAAGGAGCACGGGTTGAGTTTCCCGATGAAAACATCCTAGTGGCGGGAAATGATTCTGATGGTGAAATAGTCGAAAAATCTTCATGGTGGAAAATGTTTTTTGAAAGAGCAGCTAATGTATCTAGATGTGGAGTAGGGGCAATTCTGGTATCACCTGGGGATACATAATTTCCAATGGCTGTGAGATTGGTTTTCCCATGTACCAATAACATTGCAGAATATGAGGCGTGTATTTTGGGACTCAAGATTGCATTGTTTAAGGAAATACGAGAATTACAGGTGTATGGAGATTCTTCATTAATTATAGGCCAAGCTCGGGGTAAGTATAAGACGAAAGACCCCAAATTAGTGCCTTATCACCAACACTTGGCCAAGTTGATAACCAAGTTTGAAAAGATTACCTTCGTGTATGTACCAAGGGTTCAAAACCAGTTTGCTGATGCTCTTGCTACTTTGGCATCAATGATTCAGATATCGAAAGGAGTGGAGATTCAGCTACTTAAAATTGAAATTGAAGAAAAGCCTGCTTTTTGTTTGGCAATGGAAAGTTCGTGTGACGAAAAGCCTTGGTATCATGTTATCAAAATGTTTTTACAACATGGTACGTACCCCGAAGGAACAGAGAGGAAGGATAAAAAATTAATTAAAAGATTGTTGGCTCAATACTTGATGAGCGATTCTATGCTATACCGATGATCATTTGACGGTACGCTTTTACGATGTGTAGATGGGAAAAAGGCAGAGATGCTAATGAAAAAAGTGCACGAGGGAGTATATGGCCCCCATACGAATGGCTACATGCTTGCCAAGAAAATCATGAGGATGGAATATTACTGGTCAACTGTAGAAGCAGATTGTATCGCACATGTTAAACACTGCCATTTGTGCTAGATCTATGCTAACAAGATAAATGCTCCACCTCAAGAATTGCATACACTATCAGCACCATGGCCTTTTTCGATGTGGGGAATAGATATCATTGGCCCAATCACTCCAAAAGCATCTAACGAGCACCGATTTATATTGGTAGCTATTGATTATTTCACTAAGTAGGTTGAAGCCTCATCCTACTCTAGTGTGACGAAGGGAGTAGTGGTCAAGTTCATCAGGAGAGACATACTGGCTCGGTATGGTATGCCAAAAACAATTATTATTGACAACGGCACGAATCTGAATAATAAATTGATGTCCGAGTTATGCCGACACTTCAAGATCATTCATAAAAACTCTACCCCTTATCGGCCCCAGATGAATTGAGCCGTGGAAGCAGCCAATAAGAATATCAAAAGAATTATTGAGAAGATGGCCATTACGTATCGAGATTGGCATAAGATGTTACCATTTGCATTGATGGCCTATCGAACTTCTTTCAGAACCTCAACAGGGGCAACCCCTTACTCGTTAGTATACGGAATGGAAGCTGTATTGCCAGTGGAGGTTGAGATTTCGTCTCTCAGAATATTGTCGAAAACTCAGTTAGATGAGGCTGATTAGGTAAAGAAGTGTGTTGAGCAATTGAACCTAATTGATGAAAAGAGGCTGACAGTTTTATGTCACAATGTTTGCTATCAGCAACGAATGGCCAGGGCTTTCAACAAAAAAGTACGACCCCGAAGTTTTGAGCAAGGAGACATGGTTTGAGGAAGGCGTTGCCTAACACAACTGATTCAAGAGGGAAGTTTGCCCTAAACTATAAAAGGTCTTATGTGGTGAAGAAAATATTGCCTGGAGGAGCTGTTATTTTGTCTCAAATGGATGGTCCGAACTTGAAGGACCCAATAAATGCTGATGCGTTGAAGATGTACTATCCTTAAACATCAATGAAATTTTTGCAAATAATCTTACTATTATTGTGGTCTCATTTTCATTTTCTACATGCAAAGTTGGTATTCCTAGTAGTCATTAACATTGGATAATATCCTTAGCCTTCCTTTTCCTCATTCCACTAAAAGACCCCACTTCCCGCTCTATCATCTACCCACGTAAACCTTACACACAAAGAACCACAAGAAAAATAATCACTTAATTTGAAGCAATGACTATTGATTAAAATTCTTTTAATACTTTATTGTGGTTAACCCCCTAAAGAAAGGGAGATTTGTTTCCTATTTTTCAGGACAGGGTCATGTTCAAAAAGAGTAACGTGTGGCGTATAAGTAGAAGCTCGCTTGAGAACAGATGCTTGCCCGAAAAACCAATGTTTGGACCGGAAGTTAAAAACAGGACATCCTTATTCGAGAAAAATATGCTTTACATTTGTTTCAAGCTTAAGTTGTTTTAAAAAAAAAGGAAAAAAAGAAAAAAAGAGAGAAAAAAAAAAACAAAAAACAAAAGAAGAAGAAGAAGAAGAAGAAGATGGGGGGTTTTGGAAAGAGACAGCAGAAGAAAGAAGAAGAAGAACGAAAACAAGAAAAGCAATGGTAAGGGTCAAAATTGTTGGTTCTAATCGGACTGCTCAATAAGACATGAGACTACTTTGGAGCTATCAATGAAACCAGGTAAGTGGTTCCAAACCTGATAAAACATTGTATTGACAATTGGTTTCCCCCTAAGGATAATAGCTTATTTTCCAAAAACAATTTCTTAGCAAGATAGTTAGCTCATAGAGTATGGTCCCAGTGTTTCTTCAACTCCCAATTGTTGGACTCACAGAATGTTACCCGACTCAAAATTTCTTCAAGGGATTTAGCACTTCGGTCAACTTATGGAGCGTTATTTTGACTCATATTCTCATTTAGGGATCTAGCCAGCTCATAGAGCACAATCCCAATCTAAAATTTCTTAAGCTTCCAACCGGCTCCTAAAATACAGTCCCGATTTATAATCTCTTAACGAGCTAGCCAGCTCATGAGTATAGTCCTAATCCATAATTTCATAGGCTCCCGGTTGGACTCATAGAACATTACCCGACTCAAAATTTCTTCAAGGGATTTAGCAAGCTCACAGAACGCTATCCCAATCTAAGTTTTCTTTATATTTTTAGGTCTTAGCCAGCTCAAGGGGCGCTTTGACCACCTTAGTTAGTTAGCTCATTAAGGGCACAACCAAGTTTCCTTTATTTTTAGGTCTTAGCCAGGTCAAGGGGTGCTTTGACCGCCTTGATTAGTCAGCTCATTAAGGACACAACCAAGTTTTTTCTTCATTTTTAGGTCTTAGCTAGCTTAGGGGGCGCTTTGACCACCTTAGTTAGTCAGCTCATTAAGGGCACGACTAAGTTTCCTTCATTTTTAGGTCTTAGCCAACTCAAGGAGTGCTTTGACCGCCTTGGTTAGTCAGCTCATTAAGGGCACGACCAAGTTTTCTTCATATTTTTAGATCTTAGCCGACTCAAGGGGCGCTTTGACCGCCTTGGTTAGTTAGGTCATTAGGGCACGACTAAGTTTTCTTCATTTTTAGGTCTTAGCCAGCTCAAGGGGCACTTTGACCGCCTTGGTTAGTCAGCTCATTAAAGGCACGACCAAGTTTTTTTTTTCATTTTTAGGTCTTAATCAACTCAAGGGGCACTTTGACCGCCTTGGTTAGTCAGCTCATTAAGGGCACGACCAAGTTTCCTTCATTTTTAGGTCTTAGCCAGCTCAAGGGGTGCTTTAACTGCCTTGGTTAGTCAGCTCATTAAGGGTATGATTAAGTTTTCTTCATATTTTTAGGTCTTAGCCAACTCAAGGGGCGCTTTGACCGCCTTGGTTAGTCAGCTCATTAGGGCACGACCAAGTTTTCTTCATTTTTAGGTCTTAGCCAACTCAAGGGGCGCTTTGACCGCCTTGGTTAGTCAGCTCATTAAGGGTACGACCAAGTTTTTCTTCATTTTTAGGTCTTAACCAGCTCAAGGGGTGCTTTGACCACCTTAGTTAATCAGCTTATTAAGGGTACAACCAAGTTTTCTTCATTTTTAGGTTTTAGTCAGCTCAAGGGACGCTTTGACCGCCTTGGTTAGTCAGCTCATTAAAGGCGCGACCAAGTTTTTTCTTCATTTTTAGGTCTTAGCCAGCTCAAGAGGCGCTTTAACCGCCTTGGTTAGTCAGCTCATTAAGGGCACGACTAAGTTTTTTCTTCATTTTTAGGTTTTAGCTAGCTTAAGGGGCGCTTTGACCGCCTTAGTTAGTCAGCTCATTAAGGGCACGACCAAGTTTTCTTCATATTTTTAGGTCTTAGCCACCTCAAGGGGCGCTTTGACCGCCTTGGTTAGTCAGCTCATTAAGGGCACGATCAAGTTTTCTTCACATTTTTAGGTCTTAGCTAGCTCAAGGGGTGCTTTGACCACCTTGGTTAGTCAGCTCGTCAGGGCATGACCAAGATTCTCGTTATTCTTTTTTAGAGATTTTTGCCAATTCACAAAGGCCCTACCCATTGTCATTCTAACCCTCGTCAAGCATCTTAACGTTCCTTAAGAAAAGGTCGTCCTAAGGCAAAAACGGTGTCTCTTTTGTCTTTGTGGTAAAGTTTTGCTCAAATTTCACCACAAAGAGGGGCAGTTGTAGACATCTAATTTTTGCCCCTCTATAGTCTTAATTTTTATTTTTACAAAAAAAGGTTCTAATTCAAAAAAATTAATAAAAAATAATAATAAAAAAATTAACAAAATAATGAAAATACTAAAAAAATAAGAAAAGGAAAAATCATAAAAATTTCGTAGATTTTTAGGAAGTAATTTATATTAGGAATAATTAGTTTTAGTTTTAGTTTAGTTAAAAATTTTAGTTTAGGGAATTAGATAGTTTAAATATAATTTAATTATAATAAATGTCAAGGCACAGGCCAACGGTCTAACGAATAAGTAACAGAGTATTTGTGGTGGATTTAGTTGGAGGTCATGGATTCGAGTCTCAGCAGACACCTATGTCTTTATTTTTCTAACTTTGCAAAAGCGAGACGAAAATCAGTTTCATATCTAATTAAATCATATGAGTTTAGTTGAATCAGATTTGAATAAAATTTGAATCTAGTTTAATCAAATACAATAGATATGATAGGATTTGATTTGGACTCTATAAAAGAAAAATCAACAATGGGAGATTGGCTTCATCCAAAAAAATCTGCTATTGCAGTTCAACCCAACACAAAAACGCAGCAACCCCAATTTCCTTCAGCCCTTAAAAATCAATTAGCAGCGGCAGCCACTTTGCTGCACAACCAAAGCAGAAGTCAGGATCACCATATCGTTTGCTATCTATGACCAAGCCCCTCAATTGCCTGACCAAATTTCAAACAGAAATCCAACCGTAGTCGAAGCCTTCCTGACGCAAGCAGATCCTAACTGTCAAACATCCATGCACACAATTCCTTCAACACAATACCTAGTCACAGCTGCTCTCACCTAACATACCATAACACACATGCTACAGCCCATGGACACCCGACCCCCTTTCTTGATCTTGACCGCCGCGACCCAAATAACACCAGACGCCTATCAGGCATTGTTCCTCCATCCCCCCACCCCGACTGGAGTAACCAAAGACTACAAGCCTGACGACCAGAATCCCAACGCCATTCCAATTGCAAGTCCACAAACTGAAGTTCCACGCCGATAACATCAAAATCCAGCAGCCTCCAATCTCTTGTCACAGCTAGCAGTAAAGCCATACACCAGTACGAATCCAGCAGCACCCCCTTCGTCTGTCTAGTCGACGAGACCACGCCAGCCCCTTGTTGTCATATACTGATCACAACACCTCCAGACGCGCAAATCAATTACTACATAGTAGCTACCGCTGCTGTTAACAAAAGTCGCATATCCTTCATCTAGCAATCAAAGTTCTACTGCCGCACTCCACTGCCGCGTTCAACCACCATCTACGGTCGTAGTCTTCGTTCATCTACGGTACAAGTCCATGCTGTTGCCCCTTTACCAAGCAAAAGCAATCAAGTTGGGGTTGCTTAATTTTTTTTTTATTTATTTACCTTATTGATTATTGATTTATTATTTATTATTAAAGTATTAGTTCCCTAGTATAGGTACATATGAATATACTAATTTTAAGAGTTTTTAGTAGTATATGATTTTATTAGTTTATTTAGATAGATAGTTGTTAATAGTAAAAATATAGTTAAGGATATATATATATTAGTTTAGGATTTTTTTAGGATTAGGTTTTTTTTTTATAGAATTCTTTACATAGAAAATTATTTTTTTAAAAAAAATAAAAATTAATAATAAAAACCTTTTTAAAAAAATAGGACTTTTAAAGATTTTTTTTTTAATAAAATAAAATCACATAAGAGTTAGGACCCCTTTAGATTTTTTTTTAAATAAACCAAATAAATTAATACGTAAACTCGGGAAATTTTTTTTTTTCAAAATTAAAATCAACCAATACACTAAAGATTTTTTTTTAAAAGAACTACGATCATCTGATCCCAGGTAGCAAGTATGTAGGCACCTTCGGGGCGACAATAAAATATGTAGAAACTTAGGTTCTTTTTTCTTTTGACTTTATTTATTTATTTATTTTTTTAAATATTGGAAGAATAATCCTAATTTCGATAAATAGATAATGATACCCGTTAAGGGTTTAATAAGTTAGCCCCCGAACTTGGAACCCTCTAGTTCTTCATTTAAAATTGAAATCAAAGACCAGCAGTCAAATCATGATCAATCCACCCAATTGATTACAGTTTCTTTTTCTTTTCCCAACTTCGGTCAAGTGGCGACTCCAAAAATGATTTTCAATAAAAAACCGGAATTTCTCAATTTCTTTAGTCGATTATTAATATTAAATGGGTTAGGGTTTAGTATTAATCAAGAAATGAGAAATCAATTTTAAATAGAAAACCAAAAAATCAAACTCAACAACAACTTATCGCTTTGAAGTAAATAATTTAACTAAGATTTTTAGCTAAATTTCACAATAAATGTAAAATCTTAAGTCATATATATATAATTACATCCACATTATTGTATGATTCCAAGGAGATCCTACATAATATGCAGTTAACTAATGTACATATCATATATCAATTCTTTATCCTAAGGATACTAGCAAGACTTTAAATAAGACTTGATCCTTTGCCAATGGATCCCTATTTTCCATAGCTTTAAAAGAAATATAACCTCTAGGTAATTACATCGCGGCATCACAAATCAGAAGTCAGGACCTACAAAAGAATCTATGTGGGTAGGAGTAACTACAGCTCAATAGGTTGAATTAGAGACTCATGAAAATATACAAATACAATCAAGGTTATTGAGCAATTATTTTCATGAAATGCAATAAATAAGTGCCATCACATAACGTAGTTTGGTCCATTGTGAAATCAGAGTAATTTCACCCACTCTAATTTGTGTTGAGGAGTTTTCATGTTGTACAACAGCTCATAACTAAACCCGGGTTTATGCAATGGAGACACTGTTCCTCCTAAGACTATCTTTCGAACCAATACCCTCATCCTTATCTCGACCTCCTCTCCTGTCACTTAGTTCAGCTAAGGATGAGGAAAAGACTATCTTTTCAAAAGTGTCGATGTTTGGTTAGAGAATTCTAATAATCTCCCACAAAGTTGCAATGCATGTCTTTTTAGGGTATTTAGGTCGATTAGGATTAAGTTCAATTTGAGTTGTTCAAATAATTTCACACTAATTCAGTCATAACAGTCATCAAACATAACACAGATTTCATTACGAAATCAGATACACAAGCACATGCATAAAACTACTTATAATTATAATCATACACAAACCTAAGTCTCCAAGTACTCTAAAATAGTACTCCAAAATAGTACTCCAAAATACAATGAAGTATTAAACTCAACTTACTTGGAATTTTGAGTCATGTAACCACTTGCCGAAGGTTGACTCATCTTCGTGTATCGTATAATATAAATATGCTCTTGTTAGTATTTATACTTAGATGATGTATATTTTAAGTTAAGATTTAACTCAATTCTCCTTATATACCTATCATTTACTACTTATTCATCTTACGTTAATTCAGGGTTTGGTATCCAAATCCAATTCCAGTTCAAGTTCTAATTCAATTTCTACTATAAGTAATCTTAAAATACATTTCAAACTCTAATGTAAAATTAGTCACATTAAACTCGAGTATCCTAATATCATACTACTCTTAAGTCAATATTCTAACCCACTTGGTATACTTTAATCTTAATTAGTGTACCGGATTTATTTCTGATATGAGAAAATTTTATAATTTTTGTATAATTACCTAAAATTAATTTTTGTAACAAATTTAATATGTACTGATATTATTATTATATTATCCAATTTAAACTATTATTTCATATTTATTAAAATTCCAATTTCACATATTACCAAATTACTCAAATTTACTCCATAATTCCTATATTAATTACAATTAATACTCCAAAGGCTAGGATTAGGTTTCCACATCAGAGATTAACGTCTTTAAACATCTAATTACCTTCTAAATCAGTAATTCGTCATTTAATTACTTAATTAATCCAAAATTACTCATTTTTCTCATCATTTTAGGGTTAAAAATTTACTTAAAAATTTCAAAAATTAATTTAAAAAAAAGTGGCTTCATAGCACTGTTCTATATTACTTAAGTATTCTACAGAAAAAAAATTAAGCTCCAAACTACACTTTTAAGCCTATTTATTTTTAATTCTAAACATGCTCGGTTTTATCCAATTTTTTAAGAACCCTATATTTATAGACATGATTAAACTTAATCACTATTTCTCCCTAAATCTACATATAATAAAACATCATAATAACAAATTTCATAATTTTCTTGGCAAAATTAATAATTTTACTAAATTTTGCAAAATCGGCTAAAAAATTATACTCACCTAACTCTTGGATTTCTGGCCACCAATGACAGTCTAGGAGTGATTGGACGGTCTAGACGGTGGGTTTGGAGTGAGGTGGTGGTGGTGGTGGTTCGGTCCCAAGTGATGGTGACCTGTAAGTTTGGCCTAAATGCACTAATTGTACAGTTTTGTGAAGAATTTTTCTAAAACCCTAATTTCTCTCTAATTTTCGCTTCTCTCAATTTTTTCCAACTCTTAATAGACCAAATGAGCTCAAAGAATTTTTTTGCTATTTATAGATTTGTAAGGGAATTTTAAGGCATTAATTAGGCAAGATTTTTGGCTTATCCTCTTCCATTTTTGCTTTTTAAGTGTTTGATTTTTATTAGTCAAATTTTCTTCTTACTTTCCCTAGTTGCCACGACTTGATCTGAAGAATTCCCTAATTCCTTGATTTTTTTCTGATTTTTCTTTTATTTTTTTATAATTTTCTTTCATTTTTTAGCTAATTTCAGACAATTTAAGTAATTTTACGTATTTATACCTATACGTAAATACATGTGTGGTACAAGTAAACACTCCTAAATATTATTTAGGTCACTCTATGGTTTTTGATATACATATAATTTATCTCTAACGATTTGTTAGTTATTGGAATGCATTTTACACATTTCCAACAAGTAATGAGTAATATATTTAGAATTTGAAAATTTTATATTATCTTATTTTATTACTTATTTTCTTAAATTCAAACTTACAGAGTCACTTTTACTAATATTTCTAGCTTTAATTTATAATTTAGGTTTGATCAGATCTTTTAACCGATCATCCTAAATTTCGTGTACTAAGCCTAATCTAACGATTACAAAGCTTATATTTAAGGCTTATAATATATCAGTTGGTGGTGCACTTTAATTTGCAACCTTTATTGATGATTACACTAGAAAGTTATGAACTTTTGCTTTGAAATTGAAATATCAAGTTTTAGATGTGTTTAAGCAATTCCATATTAGAATTGAGAGAGAAACACCGCAATTGAAATATGTTTGAGTGAATAATGATGGTAAATAAAGAGGTCCTACCGAGGACTATTGCAAAACTTATAGGATTAAACTTGCAAAGATAGTGCTAAAGATCCTATAGCAAATAGCATTGCAGAAAGAATGAATTGCACTATTACTAAGAAAATTAAGTGTATGTTATCTCATGTCAATCTACCTAAGTTATTTTAGGGAAAAGTGATGTGAACATCAATGGATTTGATCAACTTATCTCCCTCCTAAGCTCTAAATGGTCATATCCAGAAGAGAGTATAGATAAGTAAAAATATTTCTTATAATCATTTGTGAATATTTGGTTACTGGGCATTCATGCATATTCCCAATAATGAAAAACTAATGCTTGATGCAAACTTAAAACATTGTATACATATAGGATAAGTACGGATTATAGAATTATATAAAGAAGAAAATTGTTAGAAATAGAGGTGTGGTCTGAATATCAAAATATCAAAGACATAAAGAAGCCAAAGAAATCCAAATCCTCAAGCAAGATCCCTACTACTATAGATCCAATATCCCCACTTGAAGATCCTCGTAATGATGGGGAAGACGTGTAAAATTCAATTGAAAATAGTGCAATGGCCTAAGAACCTAATCAATAAATAGAGTTGAGGAAATCCACAAGAAAGCAAAGACTATCCACTAAATACAATCTAGATGAGTATATAATATTGATAGATGGGAGAAAGCCAGGATGTTATCGAGAGTCTATGTTACATGAGTAGAAAAATAAATGAGTAAAAACCACGCAAGAAGAGATGAAATCCTAGGGTAAGAATCACATATGATTTAATGGAATTACCTAAGGGCAAGCAGCCTCTCAAAATTAATAGATATTACACAAATTGAAGATTGAAAGGAATAGCTCACGGCCTAAATGTAGGGTAAGGTTATTTGTGAGGGGGTTCAATTAAAAGAAAGATTATGAGATTTTCTCACTGGTAGTGATGATGTCTTCCATTTAATTTGTCCATGGAATTACTATCAGTTTGAAATTAGAGATTGAGCAATTAGATATGAAGACGATATTCCTCAATTGTGATTTGGGGGAAGAGATTACATGAAGCAGCTTGAAGGTTTTAGTATTAAGCATAAAAAGCACCTAGTTTGTAGGTTAAAGAGAAGTTGAATAGGCTGAAATAGGATCCAAGATAATGCTATAAGAAGTTTCATCCTTTATGCTTAACCATGGATATACCAATTCTATATTAAACCATTATATCTTTACAAAGAAATTTAGTAGTGGTGACTTTATCGTTCTTTTATTATATGGATGATATATTGATTGTTGGTCATGATATTGAGCATATTCAAGATCTAAAGAGACATAAATCAATTACTTTAAGATCATTATAATTTGGTGAAAAAACAAATAACATCTCACGTAGGGATCCCCAACCTAAACTTGCCTTAAGCATTTTGTTAATTAAGAAAGTTTTTGTAGATATGCATTCCCTTAGAAAATTATTAGGCATATGAGCATATATTGTCAATGCTCTTCGATAAGTAAACTCTTTAGGCAAACGTGTTATAGTGTGGTAACAAATGATTCGTAGGTTATGGAACATGGACTAGCACAATTTGGATAGACCTATTGTTCGTTCTCACAAACTTAGGAACTATTGAAAAATTATTAGAAACATAATAGAATAATTGTTCTAAAATTGAACAAGTATGGTTCTTGTGATTAATCAAGTCAGTCTAAGTGGAACTTGTGAAGTTATTCACTATAGTTGAGAAGTATTTAGCATTAGAAGTTGGCTAAATATATAGACCCAAACATCAACATGCAAAAGTTAAAAAGAAAACTCAAACATATATGCACTTCTTATGAAAGGATACTTATAAAATTTAGCTTCAAGACAAATATAACATATGGAATTTGTAAGTTTAAGTGTTTACACATATTTAGATGTTGTAACTTTAAAAGTGAATTACCACCTAGATGAGCTTAAGTCAACTGAATAACACCATTATCTACAGATTTATAAGTATTAAAGGCTGTAAGTGCTTACACATGTCTAGATGTTATAACTTCTTTCAATTTTCTTTCATCAGCTTACTTTGCGATTCACTCTAAATATTTTCTTTTAGACCATAAGTGAAATAATTCATTCTTTCACGAGTGTACATTGGATATCCTTGCAATTTTTATAATTCATCCCAATATTTCTTAAGTCTACTATGATAAACTCCTACGCTTTAATCATTTTACGTACATATGGCTCGTTGTCAAGTCAACACTTGTCATTTATTGGTCCGCTTGTCTTTTGTACAATTGTTTAGTTATTTTCCATTAAAACTAAGGGTTCTAATTAACTTATTAAAATTATTTGACCAGATAAATAAAGAGGATCCATAATTGAAGGCTCTTTTAAAGAATTGCTAAATTGATGTATTTAAATCTCTATTCTAGAATTATATTTAAGATGCAAATATAAGAAAATTGATTCCAAATGTGAATGATTAGTACTTTTTAATGCTTTGATACCTTATGTAATGAAAGATTGTACTTATGCAAGCTATCATTGAAGATCACATATAGATAGTGAAAATAGAGTTCATTTAGAATAGTAGAGTAATTCAATTGCAATGAAACAATAGATTATTTCTCTACTTGAACTATATATCAATATGTATATGTTTTATACTATCTGCAACTAACTTAAAAAACTAAATAGTTATTCTAAAGACAAGTAGACTAACAAAAAGAGGACGGGTGTCAGATTGATAAGAAATCATGTACATAAATTAAGATACATTCTTTAGAAGTGTCCTTTTTGTTTCTTTGCATTAATTTACAAATGCACACTTAATCAATATTAGTGCAAGCTCGTCATTGTTTATGCTCTCAACATAAATTTTGCATGTGTATATTTTAAGATAAAATAACACAAACCTTCATTTATACGATAATTAGTAGGAATACAATTAAGTATGAGCATGGTAGATGAGTACCATTTACAAGAAGTTAGAAGATTGATTTTGCTCGTTTTAATCTAATTATATCTAAGGGTGTGTAGTTTAAGACACCATTCTATTATAATATTTTTAGAGGTGCAAATTGTGAAACTATCATGCATTCTTTAGGTAATTGATGGATTTTTTACATAAAATTCACTATGGAAAAAAAAAAAAAAACTTGTCAAATATAGTGCCTATTGTAAGCTCCGCAATTTGGTGTTTAGGATTTGAATCTTAAAATATAAGGCGATCAAGTCTAAATTTTATGACAAAGTTATGAATATTAATTAAAGTGATCCTATGAGTTTATATTTAGGAAAATAAATAATAAAATGATTAATTATTATAATATTGAATTATATGTAAATTTTCCATTATTTATTGGAAACGTGTAAAACGAGTATCAATAACTAACGATTTAATAAAGATAAATTATATGCATACTAAAAATCATAAAATAACATAAATAATATTTATAAGTATTTATTTGTACCATATATGTATTCACATGTAGGTTAAAATACTCAAAATTATCTAAAATACTTGAAATATACTAAAACAATACTAAATAATTAAAGAAAATTCATAAATAATTAAAGAAAAATATGAAAAAATGAGAAAATGTCTAGAAGTGAGTCATGGCAGCTTGAAATTGAAGAAATAATAGTAACCAATTAAATTAGGGCAAATAAAAAGTGGAGTGAAAGAGGATAAGGGATAAATGTTAAGTGAAAATTAGAAGAAAAAAATCAAACCAACCTTATAAAATTGGAAAGCCTGTTATGGAAATCATTTTGACATGTTAGGACTTTAAGAAAATTAAAGAAAAATCAGAAAGAGTGGGGAGAGTATTTTTACAAAAAAATCATAAATTTAATGTGTAAATAAGGGCTATAGGGCAAAACAATACCCGACAACAACCTAGGAGTAGACGGCCACCACCATCCGATGGTTGTGGTGGCACCAAGTTGGCTGACAAAGCCTTAGTGGTCGGCGGTAGACGGAGAAACCAATACCGATAAGTTCCGATTTCCTCTCAATTTTGTTTAAATTGTTAAAAATATAAATTTTTTTGAAAAATTATGAAACTTGTTATTATAAGATATTTGAGTATGTAGATTTAGGAAAAAATTTTAGTTTAATGAATTTACGTCTAGAAATATATTATCTTTAAGAAATCCTACAAACCCAAGTTTCATTCGATTTGAAAATAAATGACCTTAAGAGTATAGTTTTGACTTCAAAATTTTTGTGTAAACTATTTAGGATACATATTACAATGCTATAAAGATTTTTTCCCAAAATTAATTTTTAAAAATTTTAGATGATTTTTAGGCCTTAAAATTATGTATAAAATGAGTGATTTGAGTTAATTAAGTAATTAAATGCGTAATTACTGATTTAATATATAATTATATATTTTAGGATATTGAATTCTGATGTAGTATGATATTTGTAGTATTTAGGGTGTTAGAAGTAATTATTATGTAGTATATGTGTAATAGGTAAAATAATATATTTTAAGTTAATTTTGGTAATTTAGGGTAATTGGGTATAAATCTGATTTAGGATGAATTGAGATATTTTGATATGTTATTTAATATTAAGAGATAATATTTGAAGTGATGGGAATGTTAGATGTATATATTATGTACATATTAGATGATAATGTGTAATATGTAAGTATAAGAAATTAATAAGTAGAAAAATATTAGAATAAAATTGATAATATACTAATAATATAATTATGTAATAAATCTAGTAAGAAACTTAAATTAAGGTAATTATATGAAAAATGTAAAATTTTCTTACATCAGGAATAAAAAATCTTTAGTTAAATTAGGATTAGGATATACTACATGAACTAGAACATTGGTTAGGAACTAAAAGCGATATTTAGGATACTTGAAAAATAATGTGATTAATTTCACATTATAGGTTGGGATGATTTCCTACAGTTTACGTATAAAAAATCTATAATCGAAAACTGAGTTAAGACCTAATTCAGAAACCGATCAGGAAACCAAATTAGAATCTAGTTCAAAATTAAGAATAATTGTAAAAGACTTAAAAACCTGAATAATTAAATATAATAAAACCCTAAATTTTAAAAAATAGTAAGAATTTCAAAACAAAACCTATTTATGATAATTACGTAGAAACCGAAACAACATTTGCATTATACTGATTAGCGAAGATGGCCTGTCCGAGTTGCACCTTGAGTGAACAAGCGAATAGTCTAGGTAAATTGGGATTAATATGTTACTATATTTTAGAGTATTGATTTGTAGTACTTAGAGGCTTAAAATCGTACTTGGTTGTGTTTGCTATATAATTAACTGTACGCATGCTTGTATATGCTTATTTATGAGTTTTATAATATGATTATAATTTACTGCTCTGGCTTGTATTTGTGTGATTTGTTTGAAATGATTAAACACCTTAAACTAGATCTAATTAAATATATGACTTGAAATTATAAATCAGACTTGCATAACAATCCATTAGGGACTTGAATAGCATAATTGGTCCATTTTTCATCTTTAGTCGAATCAAGTGATAGGTGAGGAGGTTGCGACAAAAGTGGAGTGAATGGTTCGAAGGTAGTTGCGGGAGGAGTGATGTCTTTATTATATAAGCATGGGTTTGGTTGTCAGCTGTTGCATTAAATGAAAACTCCTCAACCCGAATTAGAGTGGGTGTAATTTCTTTAATCTTACGATGAGTTGGACAATGTTGTGCGATGGCATTTGCTTGTACAAGTATTGCATTTAACTAATTTGATCGATAAACTTGTTTGTATTTGATGTATAATTTTAAGTTTCCGTTCTAACTTACTGAGTTGTTGATTGCTTACATCCCTATAGACGTTATTGTAGGTATTAGTTAGAAAACAGCCTATATTTACCTTGAAACTTGAAATTAGTAACTACTAGATCCTAAGAAGTGAGGAAATAAATCTAAAGAACATATATGTTTTTAAGTTTTATTTCTTATTTTAGAATATTCCATTTTCGAATAATGTATTACTTAGAAAATATAGTATGATGAAACCTTGCAAACATTATTTGTAATATTTGAACCTTAGTGAGTATATATATATATATATATTTTCATAATTTTTTAAGTAAATAATTTATTTAATTTATGAACTGTTTACATTAAAGCGGGTTAGTCATAGACGCCTTATATGAATTGGGTCTAAGATAGTGGCTGTATGATCGGTTTTTATCTTAAAATGACTTATATAGCGAGACTATTACGACTTTATTGCTTCAGGGTGTAGCATCTAGTAAGGTTGATATATATTGCTAAAATTTAAAAACTTTTCCTTCCTTTTGTCTTATTAATGGTTTATTGCAAGAATCTAATAATAAGCGCAGAATAAAACTAAGTATAATTATAAGTTACGGGAAATATAAAGAGAGTATGGTAGCAAGATAACATAAAGATATATATAAGAGACTGACTCTTGTAATCTTTTACCTTCTCTTCTAGCTCTATATCCAAGTAGGTATTATTAACTACTTAGAATATCTTTAGTAGCTATAATCCTTATGATACCACACAAAAAATAATCTATATTGATACCATATAAGAGTTAATTTTTCCTCTAATAGCTTATAAAATGCATCTCCTTTTAATATTACACTAAAGTTTTCCTTACTATGATTAACCTCTTTAAGAAAATAGTTAAATGTTACAAGGATTAATCTCTTTAAAAATATAAAACATAAAATATAACTTAAATATTTTGTTAAAGGAAACACAACTTCTTCTTGTAAGATTTGCGAGACTTTATAATTCAAAATTTGACTCAAGGACGTAAAAAAAAAAAAAATGTTATTTTTTTTTTCACTTTTTTTCCTAGTTATGTAATGCATAAGAAAATTTATTACATGTTTATTTGTTGTGAAAGATAATCTTAATTAGTTTTTTCTACAAATAATCTTCACAAAGACTATAAATAGAAGAATATTTTTCATTAACAGTAATTTAATACAAGATTTGTATATAATTTGTCCATTTATAGTATTAATTCAAAAGGAGTTTCCTTTCAAAAGTAATTAGATTTGTATCTTCTTTTTATCAAAATAATCTTTGTACAAAAATATTAACTTCCTATTTTATAAAATCCAACCAATAGCTTTTTTAGTTTAACACTAGTATTATGGAAAAATATCCTATATTAGGAAATAATATTTTGAAAATTACATTTCAAAGAAAGCTTTAACAACTATGAATTTTCCTTTCAATCATTTAATCAAACACGAAAATTTCATTTTAGATTTTAAAATATTAGATTTAACACATTAGTATGTTTGTACTTCATGGAAAACTTTGCAAATATAGCCACAAAACTTGTGGATGAATAAAGTAACAAAACTTATAATTGGATGATTAGGGAATAAGTAACCCTTTGTGATTATTTTATGCTAATCTTATAAGTTAAAATTTCAAAATATTTCTTACTTGTGAAAATTACTATCAAACACTGAGAGAACTCATTAGTTACATGAGAAGATTTTGTCATTATCAAATTAAAGGATGAGATTTGTTATAGTGTCTCCTTTCTAGTAATGATGGAATCTCTTGAAATAAAAACGATACTTAGATGGGCAAAGATTTGTTGCAGCCCATATTTGATTTGATTTGATCACAAAAGTTCATACATAGAAGTTACATAGTCATAGACTAGAAGTTTGCACCTTTGATTAAAAGCAAATTAATTCATAACATCCAATAAAAACATAAGATTTCATTTAAAACTTATATAAGAAAATGTAAGGGAATTAAGACATGCCAATACTAAGAGTTATGTGTTATTCATTATAAGATAAACTACAGAAGCATGAGTATATAAAAGATATAATTTTTTGACCTTTCCATTCATTAAGAATTATAAAGGGGAGCAATTGGTAGTGCATTTTACCTTGGATTCCCAAGCCTAATCAGCTAACGACCTACATTCCTATCAGGATGGTGGAGAGTGCATTGGATAAATAAGACAATAATATCATATCTTGAGATCCACTTTAATCTTAAATATAAAGAGATCTTAGAAATAAGTCGTTTGCTTTATCTGTTTTGTCTCACTCTTATTAGTATCACTAGAAACTCTTATGGTAAAGGGATTATAACCCTAACTCTTTCTTATTACCCCGTTGTTGATATTTTTAACTACCTTATTGACTTAAGCATTGAAGTGCATACATATAAGACGACCTTTATGCCTTTAATAGCATGTGTTTGCTCCTTGAGCAAGCATAATTGACAAGCATTAACCCATTTACAAGTTCATTTTTTTTTTTTTTGAGAATTCACTAACAATAGGGACATAAAAGTACTTAGACTAACAAAATAGGATTTTAACAAATCTTTTAAAAAATAACTTATCAACTTGGTTAATCTTACTAGTTACCATAAATAAGTAATTAAAAAAAATTAAATTTTAGTTCAATAGAAGTAGATCTCTTCTTTTACTTACCATTGTGAAGTGGTTGATAAAGCATGAGTAGAGGTAATTGATTTAAGGGATTTCAAACTAAAGCAAGAATAGCCTAGGGAGCTGAAATGGGGAAAGGGATTTATAAGTTGAGAAGGTTCAAACTCGACAAAGCTACATAGTAACCTAGATCTTTGGCTCTCTCTCACTTACTTCTTTGATTAAAGACTTAAGTTTTTTCAAATTTCTAGAAGAACTTTGCTTAGTCTGAGTTTAGAAAGAAGGAATGATGTCAAATTGAGAGTTAATATTGATAATGAGTAAGGGAATCAAAGTTGCTAAACTCTTCAATTTATGAGGAGAGATTAAAGAACCCTTGTCACGTAAAGTTTTCAAAATTTATAACACCTAACCAATCTTCAACCTTTAGCTTCTCTAAAAATCTATTAAGATTTGTATCTTTGATGCACTACTTATTAGTTTTAGGTTCTAAGTCTATAATTTTGATCGAGTCTCTTGATTTTGCCTTTCATCTAACACCTTAAGTATATCATCATCAAAGTTTGTAGTGTTCATTTTCTTTATAAAGCTCTTGCATATTCCTTGATCTTTACAAACCATATTCTAGTATAGCTTAAAGATTTCATATGTCCAAGTGTCTCATAATAGGATGCTTTGGATTGTTTATGAAGAAAAAGAATGGATGGATGAGGTTATGCATAAATTATAGAGGTACAAGACTTACTTGAGAAGGGTTTCATATGTTCGATTGTCTTACTATAAGGTGCTTTCATACTGTTTTTTGAGAAAGGGATGGAAGCATGAAGTTATGCATAGTCTACAAAGATCTCATTTTTAAAGTGACTGGGGAATTTTCATCTGACTTCCCCCTCCCCTCCCCCCCCAAACGAAAGCTGGTACATTCTTTGGGACTTATACAGCTATTCCTAATTCTGGGACATATACTTCCACTGATATGGAAGAGAGGAGAGATGTCTTGGTTGAATGCTTTCTGTAGAGAGGAAGATTTTAGGTATGAAGTGTCTGGTTTGATAAAACAACCAGGAGTGGGCACGGAAAACGAAATCCGCAGGAGATAATGCTATGAAGAAGTTTGAGACAATAGTTCCAATTATGCCTTTTATTGGATCATTGGGGGGGGGGGGGGGGGGTTTAATTATTTTGCATGGAGAAGCTAATTAAGAGAAATTAGCATCACGGTTTCAACGCAAAGGTGATAAGATAAGGAAGTTGAGTAAAGCAAAGACATCTTTAAGAAAAAGTGAAACATAAAGTAAGTTGCTAGTGATCCAATTGCCATTGTGCCCTCAAGTGTCCACTAGTGTAACTAATGAAAATAGGCTTATTCATTGGGTTTGATAAAGCCTACCTGTATTGCATAATCTAATTAAGATTGCAGGAATAAGACTACTTCCCCATATGTAGAGTATGGTTTATTAGTATCATCTTATCCATTCTACTTACATTACAATGGTTCGTATGATGCATTATGTATGTATGTTGTAATGGCATTGAATTTGTTTTGCATTATAATCTTCTGATAAGGTATCACTTATACATTCATTATAAGAAATTCTCATGGGAGAACTTAATAGACATTGTATACTATAACAACTATGAATAGATAAAAGTAGTAGAAGATATCTTGCCTCCTAAATTGCAATTTCATTCCAGTTCGTTTTTTATTTTGAAAATCTAATTGTTGACATTTTAATTAATTTCTTGGTAGATTTTCCATTGTTGTGATTGTTAATACTTCATTTTCCTCAATTGTCATATATTCTAAAATTGGTGTGACTTATTATTCGTCATTGGGATGCTTCCCTTCTTAGGTTTGCTATGATGGTAGTATTTTTTACGTTATAGAGATTATTATTATCCTTAATTAAATGGCTTTTTTAAAGGTAAATAGTGATGGAGGGTCCCTATATTGCACATTATTGTCTATTAATTACTCTTTTTAGACATGTTGATCCATGTGAACTTGAGATTTTGACTTAACTGAAAATCTAACAAGAAATTCAAGTCTTATCAACATCTAAAGAGTTTAATTAGGTAAAGAAAAGGGAGAAAAAAAGAAGAAGTTATGAAGTGATTAGGTTTTGAGAATTAGAATTATAAATTCAATCATATTGTGTTGTGTAGGAGCATAACATTAAAGACTATGCATTCATATATAATTTGAAAATCTAAGATATTACCATACATTCTTATAGTATCATGGTAGAGATTTTGGTTTAATTTAGCTTGAATAAACTTACTTTTTCTTTAATCATAAGGCTTATGGACGAGTTTGATGAAAGATTTTATTTTTACATGAAAAAGTATTAATAGGTATCCTAGTCCATTATTAACAAGTTAAATAAAGAAAATTTACACTGGCTAATGCATTTCTTTTTTTTTTTTTTTATTTCCCTTTTTCTTCTTAGAATACATGTAATCAAGTTTAATAATATCATAAATTTCCTTTCTTAATCCTTACTTAATAAATCTATTATTTAGGTTTTTTGCAATTCGCTCGGCTTGGAATCTTGGCTCCCTCCTTACTGGGGCCTGAAGTCTTTAAAATTTGAAAAGCTTGAAATTTTGTAGGTCGTTAATTAGGTAACGGCCGAGCATGATGGTAGAGGCTGGATAAAAGCTACCCTAGCCTACCCCAGAATAGCGGCTAGTGTTTTTCCCCCGTTTCCCAATGACACACACACTGGACCTAGAGCAGACCGGAGTTTTACCCTAAGGTTCTTTTTAAAAATATTTTAACCATAAGATTACAGCAGTACGGGTACAGGTCAAGAGACAAAATCAACATTTTTTTAATCCATACCATTCCGTTCGTCTCTTCTTCAAAACTCCTTCACATCACAGACAAGCCTCAACGCACGAACCAAAGAAGTTTTGATACTGCTCTGAGAACCTTCACGAACCTTCTTCATCTAACAACAATAACTACAATCACCTTGCCATGCCTGAACTCCTCAATCCCTAAAACCGAAGCCGATCAACTATACTATTATCCAACCAAAACCTAACCGGACGACGTCAACAAAAAAAAGAAAAAAAACACCCGAACAAGAAGACGATCGGTAAAGTTTTACACGACTGATCAACGTTTTCAGCCATACTTGAGCCATGATTGAGCAGGATAGTGGTGGTCGGAGTCGTGATAATGCTCATGGTGGTGAGGATGGAGGAACCACACCTCCTTTACCTGAGAGAGTATGTGCTTTTCTCTTTTATTTTATGTCTGTATTTATTTTCTTTTGATTTGAGATGAATTGGGGACTACCTTTGGATTGAAAGGCCGGTACTTCTTGTTTTGGTTACTTGATGAAATATAATGGAATTTCTAGTTTTAAAGTTCCAGTCTTTGGTTGCTATTTTTGAGGTTTTCAGTGAAATCTGCTTGTAGTGATAATTATCATTTTTGATAGGTTGTAACAATATGTTGTCGTTCAAGCATAGAAATAATGCTAATTCATCGCTAATTAAACAAGAATCAAATCTCAATGTCGGGATTTCGTCTCAGGACCGCTCATTGTAGTATAATATTGATTTTAGATCAGTCATGACTAATGTAGTCATTGTCATGGTTTTTATATATTTATTTCAAGTAGATGGTATGCATGAAACAGATTTTTTTGTGCAGCTTCGTGGATTGGTGACTCTATATGGTGTCGTTGGTTTCCTACTTTTTCAGTTTTAGAAAGCAGTCTGGATAGGCCGTTAAATTGGACATTTTTGCCTGTTTATTCATACTTTTGCATCTTAATTTACTCTTTTGGAAATTTATTATATTACTAGCAATGCAAGTTGTTCTTGTTAACTGTATTTTTGAGAAATTGCCTTTTGTTTTCTGATATTTTTAGGATTCTTTTTTTGGGTTAATTTATTTTAATAGGTTCAAATTGGCAGTTCCCCTATTTATATGATAGATAGGAAACTTGGGAAAGGAGGATTTGGTCAAGTGTATGTTGGTTGCCGCGTTGGTGCAGCAAGTTCGAATGAAAGGACAGGCCCTGGTGCTGTTGAGGCATGGAACTATTAGTTGTGTATTGATTTATCTGAAGTCATTCTACACGTTATAATTGATGAGTTGATTTATATTGTTTGCTTTGTAATTAGGTGGCAATAAAATTTGAGCACAGAAGCAGCAAAGGATGTAATTATGGACCACCCTATGAATGGCAAGTTTACAAGTAAGAGATGATGTACTTATTGTTGTGTAATTTCTTCAACAAATAAGAACTTAGCTCCTCTGAATTCATTTCGCTGCATTGCATTGACTTTCCTGCAACATACAGTGCTTTGGGTGGAAGCCATGGAGTCCCAAGAGTACATTACAAGGGTTTGCAAGGTGACTATTATGTGATGGTATGTTTATCAGTTATATATGAAGTGTCAGTCAACAGGTAATTTGTTGCACAGCACAAACTTGCTATGATATGCTCATGATGGTCATAGGTAATGGATATGCTTGGTCCTAGTCTGTGGGATGTTTGGAATAACAATTCACACAGGTAACATTCTTCTATATTAAGTTAGCAGATGGTATATGATCTTACTATCAAGGCTCTTATTGTTTGCTTTACACCAGCATGTCAATTGAAATGGTCGCCTGTATTGCGATTGAAGCTATCTCTATACTGGAGAAGTTGCACTCCAGAGGGTAATCTCTTTGGCTCCTTTCTTATGTTCTGTATTTGTTGATGTGGTATGAGTGGATGTTATTGTGTTTCCATGATGGTAACTTAGATGTTGTTGTGTTGATATGATTCCATCATGCTTTGTTTGATTTATTTGGCTCAGTTTTATTCTCAACCTACACAAATCATATTTATGAAGATTGAAATAGAGCATCTAAACTTTATAGTTACCAAAAAGGATCCAAATGCACAAATGAACTATCTCAAGATGAATCCATCCTCGGTTGAGTCTTGTCTTATCAGAATCCTCTGATTCAAACCTTCCCATCAATATGGATTGAGTATCCAAACTTTTTCAAGTTTTTAAAGTCGAAAAAGTCTTGGTTTTGAGGATTTCATGCCTGTGTGAGTACTTTTTCTCATCCGCAGCAAGATTTTGATGATGTCAATATGCTGCCTCTGGAGTACCAACGGTTGTGGTCAGAATGAGTTGGTTCCAGTAGTTTCAATTAATGAAAATTAACCTGGTTTAAGGATGTCGGGATTGATATCCCACGCCTCAGATAAACCAATATCATGATGAGACAAATATTCATCTTTAAGAAGTGTAAACGTTTTGGGAATTGTGATAGACGGATACTTTTATTTGAGAAAGAGCTAAATCACACACTCTCTTAAGTGAGGGATGGGGATAGATAGCATGGACAGGAACGAAAAGATTAGGGGTGTGGAACAACACAAATATGGTAAATTGGGGGAAAAGAGGGTTCTTGTTTGCTGTTAAACTAGTTCAATGCTCTTCCATCAAGAACCAAATAGGAAGGATTCTTTCTTACATTACTTCTTGATGGATAATCTGGAGTATTATCCTAGCATAAGTTGATTGCTTGAAGTTTACTACGATATTCAACTGTTCTGAACAAAAGTACGGCGACTGTATTTCAACTTTTTTGGCTTTTGCTCTGAATGCTTATTACAAGATGCTTTTAAATAGAAGAGGAAATATCTCAGTTTTCATCTTAAGAGAAGATATTCTTAACAGATGTGGATGGGCTATCGTCCATGGCATCTCTTGTATAGTCTAATCATTCTAGAATGCTCACACAATACTCCCAGCTCTCATCTTTCTGGGTTTTGTACTACATAATATTTATGATTGCACATAATTTGAGTCCTACTTGCCCCAATTTGGTCCCCGAGTAATCATGCTTATTGTGCAAAAGAATCAAGTTCTCTTATGGATATTCTTTCCGTCCAGATATGTACATGGAGATGTGAAACCAGAGAATTTTTTACTTGGTCCTCCCGGAACACCTGAAGAAAAGAAGCTGTTCCTAGTGGACCTTGGTTTAGGTGCGCAATATAGTAGGCTCAACATGAAGGGAAATACTATGTTATATGTAGATTTCGTCTGAGTTCTTATTTTGTCCATTCTTGGCTTGCAGCGACAAAATGGAAGGATTCTTCAACCGGTCTTCACGTTGAATATGATCAGCGGCCAGATGTGTTCAGGTTAGATCTGTGCCTATATAGAAGCAAAGTGTTTGGCTCCGACACATATTCTTGATATAATGCCATGGCAATTGATACATGATAATGGTAATACTGTAGAGGAACTGTTCGGTATGCCAGTGTGCATGCACACCTTGGCAGAACAGGTAGTCGAAGAGATGATCTAGAATCTCTTGCATACACACTCATATTTCTTCTCCGTGGGCGTCTTCCTTGGCAAGGATATCAGGTTTGTTTGCAATTGAATTGGATTTTGACTATTACTCTTGGACATATTACCCTGACACGACAAATTCTCCAGGGAGAGAATAAGGGGTTCCTTGTCTGCAAAAGGAAAATGGCTACTTCTCCAGAAACTTTGTGTAGCTTTTGTCCTCTGCCATTTCGGCAATTTGTAGAATATGTTGTGAACTTGAAATTTGATGAAGAGCCCAACTATGCCAGATATATTTCTCTCTTTGATGGTATTGTTGGACCAAATCCAGCTATTAGGCCAATTAACACCGAAGGTGCACAGAAGGTAAGCCAAATATCACCATAAAAAGGAGATTTTTCCAAACCAGCGAGTGGGGTTGCCACTGTAAAAGCTTAAGTTATCTCCTTGCATTGTGAAGCTTATATGCCAGGTTGGACATAAGAGGGGACGATTGACTATAGAGCAAGATGAAGATGAACAGCCGAAGAAAAAGGTTCGAGTAGGAATGCCAGCAACGCAATGGATAAGTGTCTACAATGCTCGGCGTCCCATGAAGCAAAGGTAAAACTCTCTTTTGCTTCATTGAAGTTTATATTGATGCTGCATATTATAGGCATTCATTTCACAAACAGAATGCTCCTGTGTCATTGCAGATATCACTATAATGTTGCAGATGCACGGCTTTCCCATCATATTGAGGTTGGAAACAGGGATGGTTTATTCATTAGCAGTGTGGCTTCTTGCTCAAACCTGTGGGCCTTGATTATGGATGCTGGCACTGGTTTCACTGCTCAAGTTCACTCACTCTCCCCTTACTTCCTATTCAAGGTTAGTTTTGCTTTGTTTATTGCTTGGACATCTATTTACTGGGAACTAAATCGTCCTTGAATATTCTTATATGGTTTTGCTTCATCTCCCTTCATGACAACATGAACATAGGTTGGTGTTACATATGTTTTCTGATGTAAAATAATTGAATTTGTTTGTTTCATTGTTTTCTAAAGGAATGGATTATGGAGCAGTGGGAGAAGAATTATTACATTAGTGCTGTTGCAGGAGCTAATGATGGAAGCTCATTAGTTGTGATGTCGAAGGGTTAGTCAAACTGGTTATGGACAAATTTTTCATTTTTCCCTTTTTCGGTGATATTATGTACATTCCACTGATTGTTATTCTCTTGAATAAAATCTAGGGACACAATATTTGCAGCAGTCCTACAAAGTTAGTGATTCATTTCCCTACAAGTGGATCAACAAGAAATGGAGGGAGGGGTTTTTTGTTACCTCTATGGCAACAGCTGGAAGTAGATGGGCTGTTGTTATGTCTCGTGGCGCGGGATTCTCCTCTCAGGTCTACTAGAAAAAATTTGCCTTTAATTCGTGGTTGAGTATGTTTTTGGCATTATTTTTTGACTTTGTACTGATTCCTAACTTCAGGTTGTGGAGTTAGATTTTCTTTATCCTAGTGAAGGTATTCATCGTAGGTGGGAAGCTGGCTACCGGATTACGTCAACTGCAGCAACTTATGACCAAGCTGCTTTTGTTTTAAGTATTCCTCGGAGAAAACCAGCAGATGAAACTCAAGAGACACTACGAACTTCTGGATTTCCCAGTACACATATTAAGGTGATTATTTTATTCAGCTTTGGGGATCAATATTCTTTTTGGATGAATTTTTTATCCATCGTTCTTCTTCCAGGAAAAATGGGCGAAGAATCTCTATATTGCCTCTATATGCTATGGTCGAACTGTCTCATGAGCTGCCAAATTTTGTTCTTTACGATTGGCACCTGATGGGTCACTCCAGCAGTCCAAATGCAGTTTTCACTGCCCATATTCCAGTATAGGAGTAGGGAATATCATAGGAACGTGATGAGGAGTTGATGTATGCAAAAGCTGAAGTAGTTGTTATCTATTCATTGCATCTTATCAACTCGCCAACTCACCGGTGGAATGTCTTCCATCATGTTGATTTGCTCATGGCAGCATCTCATGTCCAATGTGATGCAAACTGTGTCTGTGCCTGTCAAGTGGAAGTTGTAAGTTTAAAAGCATCTTGGTGGCATGCACACAGTCCTGATTTTAATTTTGATGATAGTTTTAAAAGATGAATTATGATTTGACCAATGGTGCTGGGATTTTGGGATTACTCAGTCTGTAATTATGCTTCTTTGTCATTAAAAATGAAGATCTATATGTTTTTCTTCCTTTTACTTAATTGATGTTCAGACATTACAAGGCAAGTTAGAGAGAGTGGATTTGAGGTTTCCATTCTAAAGTATTTTGCATCATTATGTGTAATATAAGTGCACTTATTTAGTCCAGCAACCCCATATATGAGCAGTTTCCTAGCTGAAGAGAACCCCTGGAGAAATTTTTTTCCCCCCAAATTTAATCCATGTCACACAGATTGTTTTATGAATTTCCTTTTAAGTCAGAAAGCGACCAAATAGCTCTGTGTCTCTGTTAAATACTAATGGCCCTTAATTTAGTTAAATTATAATTTCGTTTCTTAGACATCGCTGGACAGGCTTTCAATCTATCATTAGTTTGCTATGTATATCTTGTTGCTCCGTATAATTGTATAATTGTAAAACTGTGATTTCTACCACTCAAAAGATTTTGCATTTTGAAGATAAAACAGTTTTTCTCCAGCCTCTTAAGTATCCTTGTTTACTTCTGAAGTAGTTCAGCTATGATGCAATAGGACTTTCATTTTTTTACTGTGAAAATGCTATTGGCTGGATAGTATTCTTCAAGATTTTCTATGGGAAACACAATGCACAAAGCAATGCCAGAATGTTTGATGCCACAGGCTTTTATAATTTGTGCACACAACTGGTAAGTAAAGTGCTGGGGATGTCCTACTTCTCTTTGGTCTATCCGGATGTATCTGGCATATAGATTTTTTTTTCATGCAATATATTGGATATGATCTTATTCAGGGTCTGTTTCACCTTTATTTGCCACATATGCTGTAGTAGTGAGTTTAGATAGAGTTGGAACGTTTTTACTTGCTCAGCACATTCTACAACCACGTATTGCAGTTATTCTGCGACATAAGGAAAGTTGGGTGAGATTTTTGCACCTTACACTTCATAAGCTGCAGTTTCACTTCCCAGAAAGAAGCTTCAACTAGTTATATTGCTTTGGAAGAAAGTTCTGTTCTTTCCCGTGCATAACTGCTTACATGTATGCAGATGTGGTAAAACCAACATAAAATCAAATTCAATTAACTCTACATGAAATTTGATCTTCTTTTATGATTTAAGAGTACTTGTGAAGCCACAAATGATTGTTGTAGAGCCATGTTATTTCCCTCCAAACTTTCGGGGTTGGATTCTGCCCTTTCTTCTCCTTGGCGATATGCTCCATTTTCCTCCTGTAATAATTGTATTGGATATCTCTACAGCAATATTCATGAACTCAGTTGTTAAACCGAATCTTTGAGTGAGTATGCTGTTACTTATAAGAATGATGTGATGTGTGATTCTAGGGAGTCATTGCTGGAATAATGCTTCTCCGTGAATTGTGTGTAAACAAGGTAGAAGGTCTTGTGTATAAGTTTTCCCCTATTTATTTGAGTGGCTTAGGTCATTTCTATATTGTGAAACCACATGTGTGACTTGCACACTTACATGAATTGGAGCAATCCATTTGGAGGAGGGAATTGGTTGTACTCTTGGTTGGTTGAGTCTCAACCTTTAAAGTATATACAAATCATCAATGATGATTGGTGGTTGCTCCTCTCCTAAAGATTTGTAGCACTAGAGTTCTGTTTTAGTCATTGATTTTGTTCCTCTTGTTTGTAGGTTTTTGAAGGATGACCCATCTCCAGTGACACCTGGCTTGCTGCAGGTATGAGAATCTAACCAGATGAGATTGAAAGCGTAATACTTAATTCAAAAAATAATTAAATAAATGAAAGACAAAGGAAGTTGGGACTCAGGTATTTTGTATAGATGCATTGTCCTGTATCTGTCAATTCCATAATTTGATTGTCTCCATCTGCTAAAATATCTACTTGATTTGACTTCTTTGTTTCTACTGGCTGGTGTAATCTTGCACTACCTTGAACTAGGAGTCTACAGTTGAGAACTTTCTCTTGCAAATCAGGCACCTCTTGCTTTTCATGGCTGTAAAAATTGCTGTCAAGTGCATTTTGAGGTTGGTAGTGAGAAAGCAAAAAAAGAAAAAAAAAGAAGAGAAAATCATTTAGCTTGTCCAGGTGGGGGAACATAGTAGCTTATGTTCATAATGCAATACCAGAACAGTTCCACCTGAACATAGTCCTGTTAGCTTTAACTAATCGTGTCAAGCAAATCAGCCCTAGCTGTCATGACAACCACCTCCACCCACCATCTTCTGTTTCTGTCTCTGTCCGTATCTCTCTTTGTCATGCACTCGCATGTGCACACAAAGACACACTCTAGATCTTCTGGTTAAACTTTCCATGCCCCCTTTTTTTCTGGTAACTTTTGTACATTTGTTGGATCATGGTAGACCTGATTTTATGGTGGCACATGGCTGTGGAAGTAGGTGGTTACAGATTCCAGAGAATATTGAGGATATTTGGGTCAGTTTCTCTTCATTCTGGTTCCACTCGTGGCTTTTTTGAGCCAACTAAAACAACATTAGGATAATGGGAGTTCTATTCCCATTGAATGGGGGCTATACTCCTGCTCTATTACGGTTGCCAAGTGACGTGGGTTGACATAACATTCAACTCCCTTCTGAGGATGGGCATTCCAGATAGAAGGGGGTCAAGCCATTGCTGCATTTTTTGGTATATACTGTGCTAGATGTACAGAGATGTGGTGGTTTTCTACTGCCATTCAATTGCCATATGTGCAAGGGTAGCTGAGCCTGTTGTATGCTTTTTGTCCTTGCTGGATTTTGTAGGTAGCAGGCATAGCACGCCTTTTTAGATGGATTATGGCAGCATGACAAAGCAGTAGTCAATGTTCGTCATGATTGTGACTAATTTAAGGCTTTATTTAATAAACCACAAATAAGGATGGCCAGTATCAATTGGTTATAGGGTTTTGGGTGTGGTCTTAGGACAAAGATTATCCTGCATGGAAAAGGGGATTCAACTGAATTATAATTCTGGTCTTGAGGGTAGTCTTAGCTTAGAGATGTAGATGTTTGGCTCAGTAAAATTGGACCTTGTGCTTGATAATATTGTGGTTGCTTGTCTATTTTCATGTCTATGTCCGTCTTGCATTGTGTCTTGACAAGCTCGTGCCATTTTGATGGCATGGCTATGTACCATTTATGCAGCAAATTCTCCTGTTTTGTGTTGGTACTAATTCTCTCTTCAATTCTTCCGCAGACATGGACAAAACGGGTGACATTTGTTGTTGAAAATGTACATATTTTTTTTAGGTGTTCTAATGGTTGAATTTTGAGGGCACATTTCTATGTTATTTCCAGTTGTGAATTCTTACTGCAATGTGCATAGCCGATGTTGAAATTTGTTCTCAAAAGACAACATGAATAGGTGGTCAGTCTTTTGAGAATTAAAATACCAATAGCGATTGCAATGTAGGTGTCTTGAAAGAAGCTTTGTGAGCATTTTTTGAAACTTGTTACGTTTTCAAAGCTTCAGAAATGTCCTATATTATTTTATTAGCAACTTTTAGGGGTAAGTGGTGTTTGAAGATAGATTGTAGTGTCAGTAATTAATCGTTATGGAAAATGGTGATCTGACATTGGGAAAAATGATTTGCTTTAGGAGTAAAAAGCTATTTTCCACATTCTGTTTACATTTAGTCGGGTTAACCGCTAATACTGCTCAACGACTGTGTTATGTTTCCTAGCATTGCTTGCTGTGGAAGGCCACTAGTAACTATCAGAGCAGTAGGCTGGTGATTAATAATTTTAAAGTTTTGGTTATAAAAAATATCAGGGAAAAAAAAAAAAAAAAGGTTCTATGCATGGTTCTACTGGGCAGGATGATAGGGATGTTGAAGATAGATGCAATATTAAAGGTTAAAATAAATCAAGTCGGCACTTTGAAGAAAGTTATGCTACCATTTATTGTTGGTAGAGCTGGGTCGGTGTTGGTTTCGACTGGCAACCTGGCATGGACTTGCCATGGCGAGATGGGGACATGGACCCGACCCATACGGCAGGTATTTGATGGATTGTGGTGTTTTTTGTTTTTTTTTTTCTTCCTTCTTCTCTCTCCACTTTTTCCTTTCCTTTATATATATATAATAAAAGAAAGCATCATATATTACTTGTCTTGCTATCTCCAGTCATGGAAAGAGCACAGAAGGGTGGGAATTAGAGCTGGCCATTTGTGTTACTTTGTAGTGTGTTGTTTGTGTCCAAAAGGGTTTGCCTTTTAAAAAACCTTAATCCGTCGCATAATCCGTTTGTTCACTATGTATCAAAACATAAACCTGTAACCCAAACGATCTAATAAACATGCCTTTTGTTTGGGTTCAATCCGTTTATCGATTGAAAGGTTATATAGATTAATGTTTTCCTTTGCAATTGATGATTTATTTTCAACATGTAAAGTAAAGCTTTTGTTAGAAAAAAGGCAGTTGAATTCATCAATTTTACATGCTTCTTGTCATTGATATATTTCTTCAAGTTTTAAATACCGAGGGATATTATTACTTCATATAATTACATAATGTAATAATTATGGACCTAGAATTTAAGCTTGTTCATATGCCTTAATCCCACAAGAAAATTAATAATAATAATTGTGGAGAGCTAAATTTGACTCATGAGCATCGAGCTCAATAACAAAATGGATTAGACTCTTTAAGCTAAAGTGAAAGGCTATAAAGAGTTAAACTCATAAGAATTCAAGATGATCAAGAGAAATTTGATATGGTGGGATTAAAATAGAGTTTATTGTATTAGTTCATCTGATTTGATTTTTCTTAGTTTGGCTTATATTAAAAGATGATAAAGCTCTCTATTTAGGTTTAAACATATAAAAAAAAGCTTACTTTGAGATATATCTATAAAAGATTTTAATCCTAATCGTTAATCAATATCATTATCTAATAGATTGAATTCACCTGCTATTTTTTATAAATATCTCTTTCATTTCCTTATTTAGATTGGAGATAAATTCCAACAAACATTATTACTTGAATAAAATTTTGTCTAAAAAATTAAACATTTGAACATTTTAAGAATACTATCTTATTCTTTATTTATTATAAAGTTTGATACCATAATGCTATTTCACCTATTACTTGATGTGTTATAATTAATTGAGATTGTACACTCTTTCTTTCTATCCTAATTTTCTTGATCATCCCATTTGTATTAGTTAGGTCGTTTTCGTGATTAGTTACGCAATACCATGTGATCTCTTATAATTTAGACTCGCACAATAACAACTATCAACTTATCTTCACTAGAGAGTTTGTAAAACATGAAAAAAAAAAAAAAGAAAAGCAAAATAAGTAAGTTGAAAAAAGGAAAAAAAAAAAACAGAATGATAACTACATATAAAAGTTTACTATTAGTAGTTAGAAAATTTAATTGAAAAAAATTAGATTTTTTGATATATTAAAGTAAATCTCATCTGCACAAGCATTGCATTAATCTATGGGAACATGGAATGTACTAAATCTTACCATAAAACAAGGTAAAAGGAAAAGAATTTACTCTAATACTCACCTGATTAAACCAAAGATTGCTTTTTTTTTTGGTTTTTACGCAATAAGCAACTTGATAATTTTGCAGCAACGAGAAACAAATATATAATGCGAAACTATTCAAAATAATTTTAGACTATTGAGGGATGGAAATTTCTAATATTGGTATTTATTCATTTAAGATTGTTATGATTAACTATAATGTGAAAAATAGTAGTTATAATAAATTAAAAAAAAAATCAAAACAAACCTACTCATCTAAGTTAGGGTTATGTGATTCTCATCTTCATATGAGAGTAAAGGAAAAAAATTAAGGAAGAGGCTTACATCATAGTTTTAGTGTTATATTAATGTCGTTGGAACAAAGTAAGAAAGATATTTGGTGATTGTGTTTTGAGTAAATGAAACCTATTTTTGTCACCATGTTTTGGTTTTGGACTTTAGGTGGGAAAAAAGAAAAACTTAACAAACTTATTAATGATAAATAGGTTCACGGGTTAAACTTGAATTTGTTTAATAAACGTGTTCACACATGGTTTAGGACTTAGATGTAAATTCAAACGTAAATTTAAATGTGTTCAAACTGATTTGGTTGGTTTGTCTCTTAATAGCTTTTTCTATAAATAAACTTGTTTAAATTATATCATATTATATCTAAGTTTTACAAGTTGAGTCTCAAACTGTCAGCTTTAACAAAAATGAATTATGAAGAGTGGACAAAAGGTTTGCCTTAGTTGTTAGATTGTAATGCAATCATAAGAGATATTTGAATTTAAATGTTTTTGAAAGAGTGTTAACTAACCTTCTTTAAGTAGCATCATCAATAGTTGATCATTTGCTATATTTCATGCATCTAACAATATGAATGTATTACCCCTCTATTGTCATATATTTAGCTATTTGGAATATGTTTTAATATGCTATCTGCTTTTCAATTATCTATCTTTTTTGTTGATTTTTTTGTAGTTACAATTATAAATTTCTTACATTTACATTGAAAGTAGTTTTATCCATTTAATTGTGATTTTTAGTTTGGTAAACTTATTGTTATTTTTTTCTTGTATCCAATTATGTTTACATATATACAATAATGTTAGACCAAGCCTAGGTGATTAGCTTGGGCATATGAAAGGATCAAATGATGAAGAGGTGAAAGCAGTTCCATTGTGATTCAACTAGGGTTTGAATAAAGTTGAACTAAACTAGTTTTATAACTAGAATAAGTTGAATTGGGTTGAACTGTAAAGGTAAACCTAGATTTGACAACACTAATATATAATAGTAAATTTTTTTTCATGGTTCATTTAATTTTGGCAAGAAGGCATCCCTCGACAAATGTATAAGGTAGTCCTTGGTAACATAGCGTTGATTTCTATCATTTAAAGGAGTATTCATGTTAGGCTCTAAACTCTATTAGCAATAATAATGTGCTATGTATCCCACTTAAGTAGGATAAGTAAACGTTAAGTGGATTTCAAATCCATTTTATATTCCTTTGGAAGACATTTGAATAATGCTTGTCTTTGCAGATTGTTCGTTTACAAATAATTGTGAAGACTTCCAGGATACGTAATGAAAAATATACTATCAGTACATATCATAAAAGTTAGAAAACAACCAAGACTCCGTTAGCCCAAATTACCATGGTCCAATACACTGTCTAATTAGTCTTTAGTCTTAGTGTAGTCCATGTAACTGATTACAGTCTCAAAAGTCCCGCAGGATCTTGTAATACAAAGTATTAAGGAAGTCTATAAAAAATCTAGTGGAAAAAGAAATGAAGCATCTAAATGTCGCACTTGTCATCCTGGCATTCGGCGTCGAAATTATAGCCCATAAGTTTGGTTCTAACGCAATAGGAGTCAAAGGTTGATGGGATATCCAAACTCTACGTCCAAATTCATAAACGAAAACCAAAACCAAAAGTAATATGGAGGGCTCCACCATTATATTGATACCATGGTTGCAGTCCTTTCCAAATTGTTCTTTAATCCTGCACTCCCAAGTGATGTCAGGTATGACTTCTCTTCACTTTCAACGGTCGTACACGAAATCCTCGTAGCGAAACCGGTCTTGCTGGTCCTTGTTGAACGATAAGGGGGAAAGGGTGGAGGGGACTGTTTAATTTATTGTCACAAAAAATTTCAAAAGATTATTGTTTGATGACATGATAATGTCAAAATTTTACTGAAAATTTAACACTTGGAATGCAAATGCATCAAGTTCAAATGAATTGGTGTACCCAAAAACCATTTTTTAATCGATAAGATGGATAAAGAAAGACAATTCTAAAGTTTGCTTTTTCCATAATAGCTTACATTCACATCCAAGCGTAGGTTCTCTAATTGGGATTGCACAAACTCTCATACACTTAGAATCTTAGCCCATCTAATGCTTAAACTTCATAAACTTACAGAAAACAACAAGGGAATGAGCTAAAAAATCACCAATTCAGTAAGGGATTGGAGGTAAAAAGCATTTATAAGTTGAGCAAATCAACTAAGTTATTAATCAATTATTAAATATAATGCATGAACAAGTAACATACCCTCTACATGAAGTTATCTGATCCATTGTGGAGTTAGTGCTAACTTGAGTTAAGGGGTTTACATATGAAGGTTATAATGTTATCATAAAGGTCATGATGCCTTCACAACTAAACTTAAGCTTGTGTAATGAAAACGTTGCTTCTGGTATGACTACCTTTGATCTAACATCTCTAATTTTGTTTTAATCTCCTCTTCTATCACTTAGTTCAACTAAAGGCGATGAAAGGCCAACATACTGCATCTCGTCGAAGGGGTTGAAATTTGGTTAGAGAATCTTAACTGTCTCCTAGTAGGATGTAGTACATGTCCTTTTAAAGTTTTAGTCGTACTTATGCTTTTTTTGGTTAAGGGTAATCAATTATTTCATGAATACACTAGATAGAGTCAATTTCACAGCAACATAGCCAACACATGTAGCCGAGCCACTAACTAGCACCTTAGTAACTAAGCACAGGTACGGTATGCACACAATCAACTACTTATAATCATAAGCAAGTATATATTCCAATCTTTAGAATTTCCCCTGGACGTGAGTTAAAGTATAAAAAGCATGATGTAGGATTGGATGCCAAGCAAACTAGAGGCATATAAGGAGTAGAGACTATCAAATTAAAATTTTCATCTTTTGGTGGTGCAAGTACTCTTAATGACTTCTTAGATTGGTTAGAAAGAATAGAAAGAGTTTTTGATTGTTGTGGCATAGAGATCCTGAACTTCTTTAGTTAGCTATTGTAGGGTTTTGATGGGTATACATAAGTATGGTGGTCTAATGTGTAGCATTTTAGGGAGGTGCTAGCACGGTAGAGATTATTACATGAATGAATTGAAAGAATTGATGAGAAGTCGATTTATTCTAAGTCATCATAAGCATGAGATGCATGTGAGGTTGATGCGAGGTAATAAATCTATTGAGGAATACACTAAGGAGTTTAAGGTGGCTAGAATTAGAGCTATGATAAGAATCAAACCATTAGACCCTTGACTCGAGCTCGAGAATTGGAAAGCATGGCTAAACGAATTCTCTCCTTATGACCCACAACAAAGGAATTCGAATTGTTGCAGCCTCCCAACCTAATGCCCTGGCTAAGTCGAACCATCCTGTACTTATTGAATGTCTTTAATTACCAACCCAAAATACACCTGGACATTAGCTCGGCCAAATCGACCATATACTTAGTCGACCTTAAAGGTTTTACTTGCTTAGTTCGGCACAAGTGATCTACTACCTTTGGTCAACACCATAGCTCGAATGAACCATATAGCCAAGAGAAACCATAAACCATAATAGAAGAGCTTACTCAACCTATGAGTAAATATTTCATAGTAGCCCCATTGGACTGTACATTTTTCTTATAGTCACCAACCTAATCGTATAGATTGTCTTTTCTGCCAGAAAGTCACCTATCCATAGAGAGCCATGTGTTCGAGTAATTATATAACATAATCATTCGTATAAGATACCAATTTTTGCTATATTTTCAATTATACCATTTGGATATTCCTTGTATCGTACTTATTTTAAATATTACCCTTTTAGTTTTTTCCATTTTAAGCAGGATAACCTAACTTTCAAGTATAAATACCTACTATACGTATAGCCATACAATAATCATACATTAAATATTGAATATACACTTCTCTTTTCGTTGGCATTGTTTTCAATTGCTTACCCCATTTTTATCCTAACTCTTAAATAAAGCTAGGTAGTGAATATTCTCATCGAACTACCTCATACATCATATCGAGTTGTACCATGAGTCTTCGGTAATTTCATTGGTGCGTCATATCCTTTGGAGCGGATCGAAAGTTTGCTTGTTTACTTTCTTTACCATTTATACGTGCATTTTCGCTTTTCTTTTCGAGCTTTCTATAAGCTTACACTCACCCATGCAACTGACCTTATCATTCCTTAGACCGATTCATATTATCTTGGTATAAAAGAGAAGGTATGTTTGGATAAGTTGCATTTAAGTTTTTTTGTGAAGTAGTGTATTGAATTTGTGTAAAGATTCACTATAAGCATTTGAGTAAGTAAAAGGGTGTAGTAGTTTGCTATTGTTGCATACTCTATTTTGAACATTCAAAAACAGAGCAAATTTCAATTAGGTTTATTGTTCTTTGGAGGAGTTATTGTGTTTATAGATTAGTTAAACCTTTGTGGGGAAGTATGTATTTGTGTTGTTTAGCATAAAGGAACTATATCTGTTGTTTCTTAGAATTTGAGTTTGTTACTAATTTTATCAAAGAGAATGGCGGATCTGAGTGTTAACGCTGATATTGAGGACAATAATAGTAGTGTTGTCCATCATAGACGGTAATCCCAAAACACCCTTAAAAGAATAGATGAATGGATTGATGAGATGGCTAACGTCATAATTGATTTGATTAGAGTTGTTTAGGCATTGGCTTTTCGACCTACTAGGGCCATACAGAATACTCCCCAAGTTACTCAACCTGCACGAGGATATAACTCAGCTCGATAAGCTCGAGGTGGAGGAGTAAGATGACGAGTGCAAAGAAAGATTGATTTGGGTGATATGGACAGAGAAGAAGAAGAAGAGGAGTATAATGAGGAAGAAAGGCGAGCTAAAGCACCTCGAGCTGCCAACCATGTGAAGCTTCAAATTTTGAGCTTTAATGGTTTTTAAAATGCAAATGACTATTTAGATTGGGAAGAGAAGGTTGAACGTGTTTTTAATTATTACCAGTACAAAGACCACGAGAAAGTGAGAATCGTTTCTATAAAGTTTTCAGGATATACTACAATGTGGTGGAAAAACTTCAAAATCATGAGAAGACAAGAACAATATAAAGAGGTAAATACTTAGCCTAAGATGAAGAGGATCTTCGGAAATAAATTCGTGTTAGATACTTATTTGTATGATACTTATTTGTATGATACTTTTGCTCAGCTTCAAGAACTGAGACAAAGAGGCTGAACTGTTGATGAATATGTTCAAGAATTTTAGATACTCATGATTCGCTATGAAATGGATAAACCATTGACTTGAACAATATCCAAATTTCTCATTAGGTTGAGAAGCGATATCCGAGATGTTATAGAGCTTCAACAATTTATTACATTAGATGAGGTTATAAGAATATCCCAACGAGTAGAGAGACAAAGGAGGAATAGGATGAGTTGACCTTTAATGAGATGACTTATGCAATCAAGTTGACCCACTTAAGGAAGTTTATGAGCTTAGAATAGTATTGGGCTAACTTAAAGGACAGATGTCGAAGCTAAACAAAAGAGCTGACTTATTGATGATGAAGTGCCATCGAGAACTTATGAGAAAGGAAAAGAATCCGAGAGTAAGATAAGCCAAATCAAATACTTTAAATACCAAAGGTTTGGGCATATGACTGCTTAGTATTCGAACTAAAGAACCATGATTATCAAAGGAGATGTCTCGAAGCTCAAAGTGAATACTATCGATGAGGAACCCAAGGAGGAGGTTATTCCTGGGAAGGAAATCACTCAGAGGATGAACTAGTTGAGGAAGATATGTTTGCCAAGGACTTGGACAAGCTAACTTTGGTTGTTTGACATGCGATGAGTATAAAACCCTTTACTGAGGAGGAGCAAAAAGAGAACTTATTTTACATTACTTGCAAAGTAAATAATTAGGTTTGTGCACTCATAGTGGATAATGAGAGCTGGACCAACATAGCGTTTGCTAAACTAATTAAGAAAATTAAGTTACTGACCATTTTACACTTGAAGCTATGTAAACTACATTGGCTAAACTAAAAGGGAGCACTACATATCACTCGACAAATATTGTTGTTGATCTCAATGAGAAACTATTTCAATGAAATTCTTTGTGATATACTACTTATGTGTGCATCTCATGTGCTATTAGGCAGACCTTAACTTTTTAATAGTAGAGTTATGCATGCCGGATTTAGGAATAACTATGTATTCGAAGAAGATTACTATAAACCCTATGATGCCAAGTGAAGTTAGTAAGCTACAAACTAAACTTGCTTGAGGATCTAAGAAGACTATGGTTCTGAGTAGAGTCGAGCTCCGAGAGGCTATAAAGGCTAACATGCCAGCCTTTCTGTTGGTCAAGCGACTATTGGAATTGAAGGAGCAAGTTGAACTACCCTTAGAGATAAAGGAACTATTGGATGAATATGTTGACTTGTTCTTGGAACATCTACTAGAAGGATTACCTCCATTTCGAGACATTGAACATTATATTAACTTGAAACTCAGTGCTGCCTTGCCGAACAAACCAGCTTATTGGATGAACCCCAAATAAGCTGCTAAACTCCAGAAGCAAGTCAATGAACTATTAGAGAAAGGATATGTGAGGGAGAGCCTTAGCTCATGTGTTATGCCTACGTTGCTTATGCTTAAGAAGAATGGCACTTGGCATATGGGTGTATAGATAGTAAAGTGTTACTTATGCATATGCGTTGCTTATGTCAAAGAAGGATAGCAGAGCTGTTAACAAGACTACGATTAAGTATAGATACCCCACCCGAGGCTAGATGATATGTTAGATGAATTGAGTAATGTGAAAGTGTTTAGTAAGATCGATTTGAAGTCCAGGTACCACCAAAATCGGATGAGACAAGGAGATGAATGGAAATTTGCCCTTTATGACCCGACATAACTTGTACGAATAGATAGTTATGCCTTTCGGATTATCAAATGCCCCTAACACTTTTATGAGATTGATGAATTATGTTTTGAGAGATTTGATCGGGAAATTTGTCGTCATCCACTTTGACAACATCCTTGTTTATAGTGCCAATCTGGCGAAGCATATCAATTATCTCTAAGCTGTTTTCGTTGTCCTTCGAGCGAAGTGATTGTTCAAAAACCTAAAGAAATGTTGTTTTTATCAGGAAGAAGTAATTTTTCTAGATTATGTTGTCGGTGGAGAGGGATTAAGAGTTGATGAAGAGAAGGTACGAGCCATTGTTGAGTAGCAAACCCCAGTGGCACCTTTGACTAAGCTTACAAAAAAGAATATGGAGTTTAAGTGGTGAGAGAAAGAGGAGAGGAGTTTTACTAAGGTAAAAGCAAGGTTGACCTCCACTTCAGTTTTGACTCTATCTGATAGGGATCAAGGATCGATCACGCGCTTTCGAGCTCGAGAGCTTTCTCAAATGGTTCGTTTAGCTATCCAAGGTGAGTTAAGCGCCGAAGAGTAGTGTTTACCCTAGTCCGATCTACTAAGCTACTTCGCTTTCCATACAATCCAAGAGACTGCCGAGGTAATCAACCGACATGCCGGGCCGACCCTTCCGTAACACACCATTCCAACTACCAAATCTGGATACAACCATCTTCACAGTGCCGAGGCTGAGCTAACAACTGGTAGGAGCTAACCATCTAAGGCTAATCCCAAGTGTGAGTCATCCCTAAGCTAACCTTTGTCCAGTCCCAGCAATCAGAATTATCATTGCCGATGCCGATCCAACCTAATCAAAGCCCACCCCTGTACGAATCGTAATGTTATTGGGACCATAGAATAAGCAAAATTATGCGTGCATTATCCTTTTTGATAGTCGATATTCTCTTTGTACGATTACATTGTTATCCCTATAAATTATTCCCCCTTTTCCTATCTAATAGAAATCTTTTTTTTTTTTTTTATAATTTCCTTTTACCTAAGACTGATCCTAATTGGATACTATAAATACTTGTAAATTATAATAGCTATATTATCATCATATATAGATAATACATTGAACTTTTTACTCCCTCTTGAGCTAAGTGTCCTTCTACTTATTCTTAAACTACTCTTATCTAGCTCATTTGAGTGTGGACTGGTGGCAAGTAACCTTCAAACATATTTATGCGCCATATCAAGTGTGATCCGAGCTCATGTGAGGCGTTGATGCATCATATTTAACGTCGGTGTACGAGAACCCCTACTTAACTTTTGACTATCATTTACTTTTTATGCCATCTCGTATCCTGGACCTACCCTTTTAGTTACGCGTAAACCATTCTAAGATAGAAGTTGGCCTTACAACTGCTATCCTAGACCTAATCTACACACAGCGTCCACGACTAAATCACTTTGAAGTAAACAGTTTGTAATTTAAATAAATCATTTAACTAAGAAAGTGAGAATATATATATATATATATACACTAAAATTCAGTTATTACAATTAACATTTACAATGTTTCACCATAATATATTTTCTAGTTATTACATTATTCAGAAATGAAAAATTCTAAAATAAAAACTTAGACCTTAAAAATATGTTTGTTCTTCAAATGTTTTTCCTCACTTCCTAGAATCCAACAGTTGCTAGCTTTAAAATAGTTATAAGCCGCTTCTTGGCTAGCACCTACACGACGTCTATCGAGATGTGAGCAATCACAGCTCAGTAAGTTATGATGAAGGACTTAAAACTATACCATAAACATAATAAGGTTATCAACCAACTTATTAGGTGCAATGCATGTTTAAGCAAATGTCATTGCACGACGTTATCCGGCTCGTCGTGAGATTAGAGAAATTGCGCCCATTCTAATCCGAGTAAAGGAGTTGCTATTAATGCAACAGCTTACGACCAAACTCAGGTTTGTGCAATGGAGACATCACTCCTCCCGCGATTACTTTCGAACCATTGACTTCACTCTCGTCGCGACTTCTTTTCCTGTCACTTAGTTCGACTAAAGATGCAAAAGAGACCATTATATAATCATGCGCTACCCCTTTCGAAGGGGTCGATATTTGGTAAGAGAATCCTAAGTTTCCCTTAATAAGTTACCATATAGGTCCGATTATGATTATAGGTCGTATATTTGATTAAATCCAATTTAGGGTGATCAATCATTTTATATAAATCATACAATACAAGCCAGAACAACAAACAGAATCATAACACCACTTATAATTAAGCACATGTACACAACCAACTATCTAACAAGCACAACCAAGCATAATCTCAAGCTTCCAAAATACAACAACATATTAATCCCAACTTACCTAGACTCCTCACTCACTTACTCGAGGTCTAACTCGCTCAGGCCATCACTGATCATCCTTATAACACAAACGTGGTTTCAGTTTTTCATATAACTATTATAAGTTGGTTTTATCTTATAACGCTTATTGTTATGTTTTGTTTAGAGTTTAATATATCCAGTTATCTAGATTCTCAAATCTTTTACAATTATTCTAGGTTTGGGTTCAGTTTTCGTATCGATTTCTAAATTAGGTTTTAGTTCGATTTCTAAGTACTGTTTTATACCCGAATCCTAGAAATTCGTTTTAACTCATAATGTGAAATTAATCACATTACTTCCAGATATCGTAAATACCATCATTATCCCTAGTCGGTATTTTATTCCATCCGGTACACTTAAATTCTTATTAATGTACCAAATTTATTCCTGATGTAAGAAATTTTTACATTTTTCATATAATTACATAAATTTAAGTTTTCTATCAGATTTATTATATATCCCTATTATTCTTATAATATCAATTTTTATTCTACTATCTTATATTTATTATATTTCTAATAATTGTGTATTATGTACATAATACACATAAAATATTTATATCATTCTAATTACCATCTCCCAACATCAATTATCATTTCAAAATGTCTAAATTCATCCTAAATCAGATTTTACACCTAATTACCCTAATTTACAAAATTAACTTAAAATTTATTATTTTCCTATTACTTATTTACTACACAATTAACCTAATAATTACATCTAACACCCTAAATGCTACAAGTATTATACTTCATTAGATTTCAACATCTTAAAACATATAATTATTTATTAAATTAGTAATTAACTATTTAATTACTTAATTAACCCTAAATTACCCATTTGATGCCTCATTTTAAGGCCTAAAAATTATCTAAAAATTTCAAAAATTAATTTTTGAAAATGGGCTTCATAGAACTGTTCTATATTATCTAAGCAGTCTACACAAAAATTTTGGGCTCAAAACTACACTCCTAAGGTCATTTATTTCTAAATCGAAACATGTTCGGTTTTGCATGATTTCTTAAGGACCATATATCAGGACACATATTTTCATCAAAATAATATTTTTCCTAAAAACTACATATAAAAATATTTTAAAATAACAAAATTCATAATTTTCTAAGAATATTTACTATTTTTACAAAATTACACAAAATCGGGCTAGAAATTAAACTAACCGATTTGGGTGGTTCCGGTCACCATCGATGGGTATGGGTGTGTTGGCCCACCTGGGCACTACCACCATCTACTCCCAGCTGCTCATCGGGTTTGGGTTTTCCTTTAAGGCCCTAATTGCACAGATTTGAGAAATTTTTTTTGAAATAAATTCAAATACTCAACATTTTAGCCCTCTCTATTTTTCTCACTCTCTAAACTGACCAAATAAGCTTCTGAAATTTTCTAGCTATTTATAGAGCATGAGGAAAATTATTGTGCATTAATTAGACAAGACAATTGCTTTATCTCTTCTTTTTTTCTCTTTCTATTTGTTGCATTTTAATTAGTTGATTTCCTCCTTTAATTTTCAAATTACCACGCCCCACTTCTAGACTTTTCCTCATTTTTCTATAATTTTCTTGATTTTTCCTTAATTAATTATGAATTTTATTTAATTATTTAGTATTATTTTAGCACATTTCGCATATTTTAAGTAATTACGCGTATTTTTACCTACATGTAAATTCATATATAGTACAAATAAATATTCCTAAATATTATTTAAGTCATTTTATGATTTTTAGTATACATATAATTTATCTCTAGTGATTCGTTAATTATCGAAATGGATTTTATGCATTTTCGATAAATAACGAGTTATATACTTAAAATTTGGAATTTTTATATTCTTTTATTTTATTACTTATTTTCTTAAATTTGAACTTATGGAATCATTTTTATTAATATTTCTAGCTTTACTTATAATTTAGGCTCGATAAGATCTTTTAGCCGATCAGAACCTTGAATGACTGGTTGTGGGGCTTACAGTAACCATCAATGTCAGACTCAAGTGTTCAAGGAATTTTAGGAAACTAAGAAAGTGGTACTCGACATGGCCAAGGGCAAGAAAGAAGCTTCACACCTCAGTCAATGGGTAATCACTTGGATAGGCTTACTGACTTAGTAACTCGTTTGATGATTGTTATCCAAGAAGACAGGCAATGAGCTAAGAATAGCCTCACTAGAGAATGTAAGCAGTAAAGGCGAGACATTAGTTTGTTTGGCCGAGCTAACACCCCAGCTTGACTACCCCAAGCTAAAGGAAATGATAGGGATGTGAGACGAATGCTAACGCTTAAAGAGATTGAGGAAGAAGCGGAAGGAGATGACGATGCATAGGAGTATTACGAGGATGAAGATAGCAATGTATGAGCCCTTAGAGTATAAGGATTGAGGATGGGTATCTTAAGTTTTTCTAGAAACGGTGATGTTGAGAACTACCTATATTGGATAGATAAGATTAAAAAGTAGTTTGAATGCCATGACGCACCCGACAATGCAATAGTTAAACTTGCTATGTTGAAGTTCACTGGTTATGCCATCTTATGGTGGAAGAACTTACAAGCCACCTAAAGAAGTGAAGGAGAACGAAAGATTAGGAGTTACGATGAAATGAAGAGAGTTATGGGAAGAAGGTTTGTGCCAAACTATTATTTATAGGATACCTTCAAAAGACTACAAGAGTTAAGACAAGGAGGGTCGAGTGTAGACACTTATGTTAAGGTGTTCCAAATGTTAATGATTTGATGTAAAGTCATAGAATTAGATAACCAAACTGTATCTCGATTCATTAGTAGATTGAAGTATGAGATTGGGGATGTTCTGGAAACCCTGGATATTGGAACACTTAATGACATAATTCAAGTCACCCAGAGGATAGAAAGGTGTCGAACAGGAAGATTTTGACCACCAGTCGGCCAACCAGGCAGTAGCTGAACTGTTTCCAACAAACCTGTACAAACGAAATCAAGTAAGGTTGCCAAGACCCAACTCGCTTAGACTATTAGAGCTAAGGAGAAGGAACCCTCAAGGAAGTTTGAGAAGGGCCAAAGTTCAAGGAGGAAGACGAGGAGATCAAGTGTTTCAAATGCCAAGGATTTGGACACATGACCGCTCAGTGTCCGAATAAGCGAACAATGGTGATCTGAGGTGAGGTGCTAACTATTGAGATCAATAGTACTGATGAGGAAGAAAAGGAGTTGAAGGAGGTCAAGCAGATCGAACTGTTCTTGGAGAAAGTTATCTACAGTAAGGAAGACAACTTTATGCCAGCTACTCTAGTGTTAACAAGGACGATGAGCGTCGGTCTCGTACCCAAAGGCGAATAAAGGGAAAATCTCTTCCATATTGGATACAAGATGGATGAATCACTGTGCGTGCTGATCATTGATAGTAAGAGTTGCACCAATGCAGCCACTATATTTATTATCCAGCTGTTGAAATTGCCAATCACCCCTTACTCGAAACTTACAAGGTTCATTAACTTAGTGACAAGGAAACCCTACAGGTGAATAAGCAGGTGTCTATATCAATTTACATTGACAAATATCGAGATGAAGTACTCTGTGATGTACTGCCCATAAGTACGTCCTACATTCTACTAGGACGGCCATAGATGTTTAATCGAACAGTTTTATATGACGGAAAGAGGAATACATGCTCTGTGGAGCATGAAGGCAAGAGGATGAAATTAAGACTTATGACTACCGAGCAGGTAAAGGTCATGTAATCCTAACTTAGCCGAACCTTGAAGAAAGAGGCTTTGGTGATGATTCGAGCCGAACAAAAATTGGAGATGGAGCTCCAAGGATTGACTTATCTGCTTGTTCAAAGAATTTTGGAGATGAGACCCAAGGAAGAGGAATTGCCTGCAGAGGTAAAAACCTTATTAAACGAGTCTGCCGATCTATTCCTCAATGAGCTATAGGAAGGTCTGCCTCCCATCTGAGGCGTCGAGCATGCGATCGACCTGCAGCCGGAAGCCACACTGCTAAACAAGCCTGCTTACAGGCTAAATCCTGAATAGGCCACCAAACTATAGAAGTAAGTAGATGAGTTAATGAGGAAAGGATATATGCAGGAGTCCCTTAGCCTCAGTACCGTACCGGCCTTGTTAGTACTAAAGAAGGATGGTTCTTGGAGGATGTGTGTGAATAGCTGAGTGATCAATCGAATCACCATTAAGAACAGGTATGTCATACTTAGGCTTGATGACATGCTAGACGAATTAAGCAGAGCAGGAGTGTTTGTTACGCCCCGAAGTCGCAGAGTCGCAATAGTCTCGCCGTATAAACCATTTTATGATAATAACTGACCTTACAGTGCTTATCATAAACACAAGGCATCGATAACCCTTTGCTTTAAAGTAAACAATTCAATTAAAAATTTAACTAAAGTTACAGTAAATGTTAAAGCTTCAAGTCAACATATACATATATATATATATATATATGATTACATGTACATTATTGTAGAATTCCAAGGTGATTCTACACATATTATAACAGTCAGTTGATTTACATATCAAATATCAGTCTTAAAGATACTAGTGAGACTCTAGATATAAATTAACTACTAGGCAATTTGATCCTCATACCCCCAAGCTTCAAAAAGAACTAACCTTTAGATAGTTGTAGGGCGGCATATTAATCAAAGTAATTAGAGATCAAGACTTGCAAAAGGATCTATACGGGTATGACAAACTATAGCTCAATAAGTTGAATTGGAGACTCATAAATGTATATAAACACAAATAAGATTATCAAGTAATTATTTTCACGCAATGCAATAAGTAAGTATCATTACACAACGTAGTCCGGTCCGTTGCGAAATTAGAGTAATTTCACCTGCTCAAATCCAAGTTGAGGAGTTTTCATGTTTGCAATAGCTCACAATCAAACCTAGGTTTGTGTAATAGAGACACTACTCCTCCTAAGACTATCTATCGAACCAATGCCCTCATTCTCACCGCGACCTCCTCTCTTATCACTTAGTTCGACTAAAGATGAAAAAAAAGACCAATTTGCTATCTAGTGCTATTTTTTTCGAAGGTGCCGGTGTTTGGTTGGAGAATCTTAATAGTTTCCTAAAGGGTTGCAATGCATGATAATTTAGGATTTTAAGATCGATTATAATTAGGTTCCATTTAGGGTGTTCAAACAATTTCACACCAATTCAGTCATTACAATCATCAATCACAACACAAATTCCAATATGAATTCAGATACTCAAACATGTGTATAAAACTACTTACAATCACAATTATATATAATCTTAGGTCTCTGAGCACCCTAAAATAGTACTCCAAATACTGTAAAGTAATAAACCTAACTTACTTAGAATTCTTAGTTACTCAATCACTTAATTACAGGATGATTCGTCTTCAAATACCCTATAATACAAATATGTCTTTTTAATACTTATACTTTGACGATACATATTCTAAGTTATAATTTAGTTCACTTCTCCATATATACCTATTATTTATTAATGATTCACTCTACATTAACTCGGGGTTTGGTTTCTAAATTAGATTTCAGTTTTAGTTCTAAATTATTTTTAACTACAAGGAATCCTCAATATGCTCGAATCCTAATGTAAAATTAATTACATTAAGCTCGAATATTCTAATATTATACCGGGTCTTAATTTAGTATTTAAATCTATTCGATATACTCTAATCCTAATTAAGGTACTAGATTTACTCTCGATGTGAAAGGATTTTACATTTTTTATCCAATTAACTAAAATTAATTTCTGTATCAGATTTCTTTTATACTGATATTATTATTATTTATCCAATTTAACCTTTTTTTATATTTATTAAAATCCTAATTTCTCATATTCCTAAATTTCCTACAATTACCACATAATTCCCATATTAATTACAATTAACACTCCAAAGACTAGGATTAGGTTTTTACATCAGAGATTAACATCCTTAAACATCTAATTACCTTTTAAATCAGTAATTAATCATTTAATCACTTAATTAAGTCAAAATTACCTATTTTTTTCATCATTTTAAGGCTAAAAATATACTTAAAAATTTCAAAAATTAATTTAAAAAAAAAATGGTTTCATAGCACTGTTTTATATCACTTAAGCATTCTGCAGAAAAAAATTGAGCTCCAAATTATACTCCTAAGCCTATTTATTTCTAATTCTAATAATATTCGGTTTTATCTAATTTTTTAAGAACCCTATATTTATAGATGTGATTAAACTTAATCACTATTTTTCTTTAAATCTACATATAATAAAACATCAAAATAATAAATTTCATAATTTTCTGAGTATAATAAATAATTTTAAGGAATTTTACAAAATTGGAGAAAATGTGAGATTCACCTAATTCGAAAGCTTTTTGGCCTCCAACATCGGTTCAAGTGTGTCAACTGGTCTAAGCAATGTGTTTGGAGTGAGGTGGTGGTGGTGTGTAGGTTCGACCTTCTTGCCCTATCTGCATAAATTTAGGACAAAATTTCTAAAACCCTAATTTTCTCTCTCAATTTTTTCCAATTCCCAACTAACCAAATGAGCTTTGTAAATTTTCTTGCCAATTATAAGGTCTTGTAGGAATTATTGTGCATTAATTAAAATAAGACAAGGCTCATTTCTCTTCCATTTTGCCTTTTTTGTTTCTTGTTTTTTATTGGTTAATTTTGGTTTCTTACTCCTCTTACTACCACGACTTGATCTGGTTGATTCCCCCTTTCCTTGATTTTTTTTTTATTTTTCCTTAATTTTTTTTATAATTTTCTTTAATTATTTAGTAAATTTTTCGCTAATTTCGGGCGATTTAGGTAATTTCGCATATTTCTACCTACAAGTAAATACATGTGAGATACAAGTAAACACTCATAAATATTATTTAGATCATTCTATGATTTTTACTATACATATAATTTATCTCTAGCGATTTCTTAGTTATCAAAATGCATTTTACGTACTTTCTATAAATAACAAGTAATATACTTAGAATTTGAAAATTTTATATTCTCTTATTTTATTACTTATTTTCTTAAATTCAAACTTATAGAGTCATTTTTACTAATATTTCTAGCTTTAGTTTGTAATTTAGATTTGATTAAATTCTTTAACCGATCACTTTAAACTTTGTGTACTAAATTCGATCTTGCAATTACTTGGCTTATTTTTAGGGCTTACAATGTTCTCCAAGATTGACCTTAAATCTAGATGTCATCAAATTCGAATGCGCGAGGGTAATGAGTAGAAGATTACATTCAAGACACAACATGGTTTATATGAATGGCTTGTAATGCTATTTAGATCGTCCAATGTGTCGAGCACATTTATGTGCCTAATGAATCATGTGGTCCAAGAATTAATAAGAAGGTTTGTCGTAGTTTATATTGATGACATTCTGGTATACGGCTCCAACTTGGAGACTCACTGGGAGCATCTCCAAAGACTCTTTGCAAAACTCCGAGCTGAACAACTCTAATCCAATTTGAAGAAATACAACTTTTGGCGATTCGAGGTGATCTTCTTAGGGTTTGTTGTGAGTAAAGGTGACATTCGAGTCAATGATGAGAAAATAAGAGTGATTATAAAATGGCCTGAGCCAACCTATTTTATAGACGTGAGAAGTTTCCACGACTTAGCATCGTTTTATTACAGATTTATAAGGAATTTCAGCACGATTGCGACCTCACTTACCAAATTGTCAAAGAAGAGCGTTGAATTTAGATGAGAAGAGAAAGAAAAGAAGAGTTTTGAGGAGGTGAAAGAGAGGCTGACCATAGCCCCTGTCTTAACTTTGCTGAGCTTTAACAAAGTGTTCGAAGTAGAGTGTGATGCATTCGAATTAGGCATAGGTGCTATGCTGATGCAAAAAGGCCAACCTATTAAAACTTCGAGAAGTTATACGCAACTATTCTATTTATGACAAGGAGTTATACTCTTTAATCCGAGCCCTAACGGTATGGTAACACTATTTGTTGCTTGAGGAATTTGTGATCTACACCAATTATGAATTCTTAAGGTATTTGAAGAGCCAACTTAAGTTGTATCTAAGGCAAGCTAAATGGGTCGAGTTCATGGAGGGTTTTTCTTATGTCGTAAAATACAAGAATGTAAGGAATAATGTAGTAGCTGACACCCTATCGAGACGGCATACCCTCCCGACTGAGCTGCAAACAAGACTACTTGGTCTTTCAACGATATAAAATATTTATGTTGAGGATCTACATTTTGGTCTTATCTATGCTCGATGTAAGGAAGGACAGACACTAAATGACTATCACAGAGAGGACGAATACTTATTCACGAAGAGGAGGCCATGTATCCTGACTTATTCCATGAGAGAATTACTCGTGTGCAAGGCACATAGAGGAGGATTAACCAGACACTTTGGTTAACGCTGAACCCATGAAGTATTATCTACGAGATTCTTTTGGCCAAGAATGCTGAGAGACGTGTAGTCCGTGTTAGAGAAATGTGTAACCTACCAAAAACACCCTATCGAGACGGTATACCCTCTTGACTGAGCTGCAAACAAGACTACTTGGTCTTTCAATGATATAAAATATTTATGTTGAGGATCTACATTTTGGTCTTATCTATGCTCGATGTAAGGAAGGACAGACACTAAATGACTATCACGGAGAGGACGCATACTTATTCATGAAGAGGAGGCCATGTATCCTGACTTATTCCACAAGAGAATTACTAGTATGCAAGGCACATAGAGGAGGATTAACCAGACACTTTGGCTAACGCCGAACCCATGAAGTATTATCTGTGATATTCTTTTGGCCAAGAATGTTGAGAGACGTGCAGTCCGTGTTGGAGAAATGTGTAACCTACCAAAAGGCAAAGAGCTAAACTGAGTAAGAACATTATCTACCCTTGTTCGTTCCAACCAAACCGTAGTCCAAGCTCAGTATAGACTTCATGTTAGGATTGCCAAGGACGTCCTAAGGTAATGACTCTATTATGGTGGTTGTGGACTGATTTAGTAAGATGGCATATTTTGTGCCCTGTCTTAAAACTAACAACGTTTTGGCTATCTTTTTTTTTTTTTTTTTTTTTCTTACAAGAAGTAATCAAGCTTCACAGTGTACCTAGAACCATTGTTTCAAACTAAGACCCCAAGTTCATAAGCCACTTTTGAAGGACGTTATGGAAGCGAATGGGAACCAAGCTGTTGTACTACATGTCCTGCCATCCATAGATTGATGGACAAACTGAGGTTGTCAATACAACCATAGGGACTATGCTACAGGTTGCTGTCAAACGAAACATGGTTGACTGGGATCTATGTCTGTCAATTGTTAAGTTCGCCTACAATAGGACCGCTAATAGCATAATAAGCATGTCTCCATTCAAGGTCACCTATAGGTTCAACCTCGAGCTCCTGATGGACCAAGCACCCCAACTGAAGCTTGGTGATGACTGGCCAGTCGTTGAAAGAGTTAAAGCCGTCAAAGCCATGCACCAGAAGGTTATAGAGCAATTGAGCTGAGCTAGTACTAAGCTTGAGAAGCGAAGTCGAGGATGGAGGAATAGAGAATTTCAACCAGGTGATTTAGTTTGGATAAGTCTCAGTAAGGAACGATTCCCAAGCTTGAAGAAGAGTAAGCTATCTCTCAAAGTCGACAAACCTTTCAAAGTGCTTGAAAAAATCAATCTTAATGCTTATAGGATTGAATTACTTGAAGGATATTGAGTCTCAGGCTTCTTCAACATTATCGATCTTCAAACTTACACTCTCAAGGACGAGCAACCTAGAGCTAAACCAGATTTGATCCCAAATCTCAAACAATCTGGAGGGGATGATAGGGTTAAGGATCAATCATGCGCTCCCGAACCCGAGGGCTTTCTTAGATGGTTTGCTGAGCTGTCCAAGGTGAGTTAAGCGTCGAGGCACAGTGTTTACCCCAGTTTGATCTGTCGAGCTACTTTGCTTTCTATACTATCCAAGAGACTACCAAGGCAATCAATTGACGTATCGAGCTAAGCTAACCCCTTTGCAACACACTAGCCAAGTACCAAATCTGGATATAACCATCTCTACAATGCCGAGGTTGACCTAACAACTATCAGGAGCCGACCATCCGAGGCCAATCTTGAGTGTGAGTTATCCTTGAGCCAACCCTTTGTCATGCCCCGAAGCGGTAGAGTCGTAACAGCCCCGTCGTGTAAACCATCCTAAGATAGAAGTTGGCCTTACAACCGCTATCTTAGACCTGATCTACACAAGGCATCCACGACTAACCCGCTTTGAAGTAAATAGTTTGTAATTTAAATAAATCATTTACCTAAGAAAGTGAGAAAATATATACATACACTATAATTCAGTTATTACAATTAAAGTTTACAATATTTCTCTGTAATATATTTTCTAGTTATTACATTATTCATAAATGAAAACTAATCCTAAAATAAAAACTTAGACCTTAAAAATGTGTATTTATTCTTCAATGTTTTTCCTCACTCCTCAGGATTCAGCAGTTGCTAGCTTCAAAGTAGTTGTTTGCTGCTTCTTAGCCAGCACCTGCACGACGTCTATAGGAATGTGAGTAACCACAGCTCAATAAGTTAGGATGAAAGACTTAAAATTATACCATAAACACAACAAAGTTTTCAATCAACTTATTAGGTGCAATGCATGTGCAAGCAAATGCCATCTCACGACGGGCCGGACGACGTTGTCCGGCCCGTCGTAAGATTAGAGAAATTGCGCCCGCTCTAATCCGGGTTGAGGAGTTGCCATTAATGCAACAGCTCACGACCAATCCCAGACTTATGCAATGGAGACCTCGCTCCTCCCGCGACTACCTTCGAACCATTGACTTCACCCTCACAGCGACCTCCTTTCCTGTCACTTAGTTCGACTAAGGATAAAGAAAGGATTATTATGCAATCATGTACTATCCCTTTCGAAGGGGTTGGTATTTGGCCGGAGAGTCCTAGGTTTCCCCTAATGGGTTGCTATGCAGGTTCAATTATGATTACAAGTCGTATATTTGATTAGGTCCAATTTAGGGTGATCATTCATTTCATATAAGTCATACAATACATGCCAAAACAACAAATAGAACTATAGCATAACTCATAATTAAGCACATGCACACAACCAACTATTTAACAAGCATAACTAAGCATAATCTCAAGCCTCCAAAATACAGTATCGTATTAATCCCAACTTCCCTTGACTCCTCGCTCACTTACTTGAGGTTCGACTTACTCAGGCCATCGCCGATCATTCCTATAATATAAACGTGGTTTCAATTTTTCATATAACTATTATAGGTTCATTTTATCCTATAACGCTTATTGTTATGTTTTGTTTAGGGTTTAATATACCAAATTATCTAGGTTCTAAGTCTTTTACAATATTCTAGGTTTGGGGTTAGGTTTGGGTTCAATTTCCGCATCGATTTCTAAATTAGGTTCTAGTTTGATTTCTAAGTATTTTTTTATACTTAAACTCTAGAAATTCGTTTCAACTCATAATGTGAAATTAATCACATTACTTCCCGATCTCCTAAATACCATCATTACCTCTAATTAGTATTTTATTTCACTCGGTCCACTTAAATTCTTATTAGTGTATTGAATTTACTCCTGATGTGAAAAATTTTTATATTTTTCATATAATTACATAAATTCAAGTTTCTTATCAGATTCATTGTATATTTTTCTTATTAGCATAATATCAATTTTTATTCTAATATTTTCTATTTATTATATTTCTAATAATTGTGTATTATGTACTATTACTTATTATATACATAATACACATCTAATATTTTTATCACTCTAATTACTATCTCCCAACATCAATTATCATTTCAAATGTCTAAATTCATCCTAAATCAGATTTTACTACTAATTACCTTAGTTTACAAAATTAACTTAAAATTTACTATTTTTCCCTATTACTCATTTACTATATAATTAACCTAATAATTACATCTAACACCCTAAATACTACAAGTATCATACTCCATCAGATTTCAACATCCTAAAACATATACTTATTTACTAAATCAGTAATTAACCATTTAATTACTTTATTAACCCTAAATTAGCCATTTTATGCCTCATTTTAAGACCTAAAAATTATCTAAAAATCTAGAAAATTAATTTTTGAAAACAGGCTTTATAGCACTGTTCTATATCATCTAAGTAGTCTACACAAAAATTTTGGGTTCAAAAATACACTCTTAAGGTCATTTATTTCTAAACCGAAACATGCTCGGTTTTGCACGATTTCTTAAGGACCATATATTACGGGACATATTTTCATCAAAATAATATTTTTCCTAAAAACTACATACAAAAATATTCTAGAATAACAAAATTCATAATTTTCTAAGAATATTTACTATTTTTTTACAAAATTACACAAAATCGGGCTAGAAATTAAACTCACCGTTCTAGGTGGCTCCGGCTACCGCCGGCTACCGTGGCCTTATCGACCGGTCTGGGCGCCAACACCACCTTGTGGTGGTGTTGGCTGTCCACTCCCAGCTGCTTGTCTGGTGTAGGTTCCCCTTTATGGCCCTAATTGCACAGTTTTCCTTTCTTTTTTTTTTTCTCTAGTTTTTCTCTTGAATTTTCGAAGTTCTCTATTTTTCTCTCATTTCTAACTATCCAAATGAGCTCTGTGACTTTTTTTCCTATTTATAGAGCTTTGTAGTAATTAATGTACATTAAATTGGACAAGACATTGCCAAAATCTCTTAATTTTTGGCTTTTATGTTGCTCTAATTTAATTGGCTGATTTTTTCCTTATTTTCCCCAGTTGCCACGACCCAATTTTGGATCATTCCTTATTTTTTATGATTTTTCTTTATTTTTTCTTAATTAATTATGAATTTTCTTTAATTATTTAGTATTATTTTAGCACATTTTACGTATTTTAAGTAATTACGCATATTTCTACCTACATATAAATTCATATATAGTACAAATGAATATTCCTAAATATTATTTAGGTCATTTTATGATTTTTTGTATACATATAATTTATCTTTAGCGATTCGTTAATTATTGGAATGTATTTTATGCATTTTCGATAAATAACGAGTTATATATTTAAAATTTGAAATTTTTATAGTCTTTTATTTTATTGCTTATTTTCATAAATTCAAACTTACGAGATTATTTTTATTAATATTTCTAGTTTTACTTATAATTTAGGCTTGATCGGATCTTTCAGCCGATCGAAACCTTAAGTGACTGGTTGTGGGGCTTACACCCTTGTGCAGTCTTAGCAATTAGAGTTGCCGACCTACCAATGTTGATCCAACTTAATCAAGGCCTACCCTTGTACGGATCACAGCATTATTGGGACTACAGAATTACGCATGCATGTCCTTTCTAACATTTATATTGTCCTTTCTGACAGTGCATATTCTCTTTACACGATTACATTGTTACCCCTATAAATTGTTACCCCTTTTCCCAACTAGTAGAAATCCTTTTTCTATAATTTCCTGTAACTTACGACTTACCCTAATTAAGTACTATAAACACTTTCAAGTTATAATAGCCATATTATCATTATATATAGAGAATACATTGAACTTTTTACTCCCACTTGAGTTAAGTGTCCTTTTGCTTATTCTTAAGCTGCTTTTATCTAGCCCATTTAAATGTGGACCAGTGACGAGTGGCCTCCGGCTAACTTATGTATCATATTAAGTGTGACCTGAACTCGTATAAAGCGTTAGTGCGTCATACCCAATGTCAATATACAAGAACCCTTACTCAACCTTCGATTGTCATCTATTTTTCAAGCCATTTCGCAGCTTGAACCCACCTTTTTTATTACACGTGATATTGGGTCCATGTGTTTATCCACAGAATCCGTATCATTATCAAACTTTGATAAAGTGTTTGAGCTTAAATACGATGCTTTAGGTATCGGCATCAGAGTTGTGCTGTTGCAAGAAGGTCGACTTATCGCTTATCATAGTGAGAAGCATAGAGGAGCATAATTAAATCATTCTGTTTATTACAAAAAACTTTCAGCCCTAATCTAAGCTCTTCATGTATGGCAACATTATCTCCTACCAAAGGAATTTGTCATATACACAAATCATGAGTCCTTGAGATATTTGCAAAGCCAAACAAAGCTTTCCAAAAACCAAGCTCAATAGATTGAATTTCTAGAGGGATTTAGTTTTCTCATAAAATACAAGCAAGACAAGAACAATGTAGTTTTCAATGCTCTACTAAAAAGACATATTCTTCTCATTAAGTTGCAAACCAAATTATTAGGGTTTGCAAGCATTAAAGAATAGTATCAGATTATTCTCATTTTGGCCTTATATATAAGCACTGCAGAGATGGAAGAATTGTAGATGAGTACCATATGGAGGATGCTATCTGTTTAGTGGTGGTAAATTGTGTGTGTCAACTTGTTTGATTAAAGAGTTACCGATAAGGGAAGCCTACAGTAAAAGACTCTTTAAGCATTTTAGAGAACGTATGAACCATTGAATGATAGGTTCTTTTGGCCTAGAATGAAATGTAACGTACATTGTGTGATTGGGGGATGCACTATCTGCAAGAAAGTAAAAAGTCAAGCAGAACAAGGGAATGCAATGCTTATGCTTGTTCCGACCAAACCACAGGTTGATTTGAGTATGGACTTTGTCCTTGGATTAAGTAACGGACAAGACCCTGACTTTAAGGTGGATGATAGAGGTCTAATAAAGTTTAGAGGAAGAATATGTGTACCACAAGATGCTGACATAAGGAAGCGAATTTTGGATGAAGCACACATTACAGGTTATACTGTGCACCCGGGAGGAAATAAAATGTACCAAGATTTAAAACTCATGTATTGGTGGAATGGGATGAAGAGAGAAGTGGCACAGTATGTATCGGAATGCCTTACATGCCAACAAGTCAAAGCAGAACACCAAAGACCGGGTGGATTATTACAACTATTAGAAATACCGCGATGAAAATGGGATCATATTACTATGGATTTTGTAGTAGCATTACCAAGGACTCAAGTTGGATACGATTCCATTTGGGTAGTTGTGGATAGATTAACAAAAAGTGCACATTTCTTACCTTATCGGACGGGTGATTCAATGGAAAAGATGGCTAGGCTGTATGTTCGAGAAATAATAAGGCTACATGGAGTTCCTGAGAGTATTGTTTCTGACCGAGATAGTCGGTTTGTATCCAAATTCTGGGAGAGCTTACATAGAGCTTTGGGTACAAAGTTGCAGTTTGGTACAGCCTATCACCCACAAACAGACGGGCAGTCTGAGCGAACAATTCAAACTTTAGAAGATATGTTATGAGCTTGCGTGTTGGATTTTGGAGGTGATTGGGATAAATATTTACCGTTGATAGAATTTGCCTACAATAATAGTTATCATGCAACAATACAGATGGCACCTTATGAAGCATTATATGGGAGGAAATGCAGATCACCACTGTATTGGGATCACGAAGAGTATGCCATGATTGGACCAGACATAATTAATCAAACAAGTGAGAAGATTAAGATTGTACGACAACGGATGAAAGAAGCTCAGAACCGTTATAAGAGTTGGGTTGATTTGAAGAAAAGACCCTTGGAATTTGAAGTTGGTGATTATGTTTATATTAAAATAAGCCCATTTAAAGGACTTAGACGGTTTGGTTCAAGGGGAAAACTGAGCCCACGTTACATTGGTTCATTTGAAGTGTTGGAGAAAGTTGGCAATGTATCGTATCGAGTGGCTTTACCTCCAAGTCTATCAGGCTATCATAATGTATTCCATGTATCCATGTTGAGAAGATTCATTAAAAACCCGAATGCAATAGTGGAAATAGAGCCAGTGGAGTTAACGAGAAATTTCCAACTGGTGAGACAACCCATAAACTAAATAAATAGGCTTAGGAGTGTAGTTTGGAGCTCAAAATTTTTCTATAGGATGCTCATATGATGTAGAACAGTGCTATGAAACCAATTTTTTTAAAATTAATATTCGAAATTTTTAAGTTAATTTTTAGCCCTAAAATGATGGAAAAATTGGGTGATTTAGGGTTAATTAGGTGATTAGGATGTTAATTACTGATTTAGATATTAATTGTATGTTTAGGGATGTTAATCTCTGAAGTGAAACCCTAATCCTAGCTTTTGGGTATTAAGTATGGTTAATTAGAGAAATTAGGTAAGTAATATAAGAAATTAGTAATATGTGAAAGTGTAAATTAATAAATCTAAAAAAATAGGGTTATTTAAATAATATTATAATAGAAATCAGAAAAATAATAAATCTGAAATAACAATTAATTTTAAGTAAATATCTCAAAATGTAAGATTTTTACACATTGGGAATAAATCCGATACCTCAATTAGGGTTAGCATGTACCGAATAGTTTAGAATACCAAATTACGACCTAATAGGATATTTGAATACCCGAGCGTAATATGATTAATGTCACACTGGGATTCGAGCCTATTTAAGACTTAGGAATTAAAACTAGAATATAGTTTAGGATTCGAACCCCGAAATAAAGTACAACGAATCATTAGCATGCTATAGGTATACATGGGGAAAATGAGTTACATTATGAATTAGAATAAAAATCTATAAAATATAAGTACTAAAAAGACCTATTTGTATTATAGGACACCCAGAGATAAATCAGCTCGCGACTAAGGGATCAAGCGATCAAGCAATTTCAAGTAAGTTGAGTTATTGCTTATTGTAATAGAGTACTAGTTTTGTAGTGCTCGGACACTTAGGCTTGTATATGTTTGTGATTGTAAATAGTTTACGCATGTGTTTGTAAATAGTTTACGCATGTGTTTGATGTATCTGAATTCGTGCTGAAACTTGCTTTGAGAGTAATTTGTGACTAATTGAATTGGTATGAAATTGTTTGAACACCCTAAATGGAATATAATCTTAGTCGACCCTAATAACCAAAAATGTCATGCATTGCAACCCGTTAGGAGATCATAGGATTCTCCAACCAAATACCGACCCCTTCGAAAGGGATAGCGCAGGATTACAAAATGGTCCCTTCTTCATCCTCAGTCGAACTAAGTGACAGGAGAGGAGGTCGCGGCGGGGGTGAAGTCAATGGTTCGAAGGTAGTCGTGGGAGGAGCGAGGTCTCCATTGCATAAGCCTGGGTTTGGTTGTGAGCTGCTGCATAACATGGAACTCCTCAACCCGGATTGGAGCGGGTGAAATTTCTCTGATTTCACAACGAATCGGACTACGTTGTACGATGACACTTGATTGTTGCATTGCATAAAAATAATTGTTTGATAACCCTGTTTGTGCTTGTATGCATTCATGAGTCTCCGATTCAACTTACTGAGCTGTAGTTGCTCATACCCTTATAGATCCTTTTGCAGGTTCTGATTTGTAATCACTTCAAGTACTATGCCACCCTACAATTACCCAGAGGTTAGTCCTTATGAAGCCAGGGGTGTGAGGATCAAGTTACTTAGTATAACGTGTAACTAAACTGACCTTATAGTTAAAGGTTAAAGACTGACAGTTATTCTGTAAATTAGTAAACTGTGGTGATTATGTAAAACTTCCTGGGAAGCTCTATGGACTTACTTATAATTATCTATGTTTATTAGAAATTGTGATATTTATCATGATTGTAGTATAATTATTAATCGAACTATTTATTTCAAAGCGAGGAGTCGTCGACGCCTTGTGTAGATTATGTCTATGGTAGGCACTGTGAGACCAGTTACTATCATAGAATGGTTTACATGGCGGGACTGTTGTGACTCTACGACTTCGGGGCGTAACACCCAATGAACAAGAAGATCTAAAAGTAAGAACTAGAGCCTAGTCTATCTAGTGCCAACAAGTTGCTCTCAACACATTGATTGAGTTGCTAGAAAACTAAAAGAAAAAGGCAAAGGAAGGAAGACTAAGCAATTTCAACCTGGTGACCAAATGTGGTTGCATCTAAGCAAGGAAAGGTTCCCAAACAAAAGGAAAAATAAGCAGTCTACCAGAGCTGAAGGACCATTTAGGATACTTTAAAAAATCAATGATAATGCATGCCAACTAGAGCTTCCAGCTAACTTTAAAGCATCAGACGTGTTTAATGTTGCTAACCTTAACCCTTATCAACTTGAAGAGAACATGGACGGGATCAACCGGTTCTGATCCCAAATCCTAATTAGCCTAGCAGGGATGATAGGAATCAAATCACTGGACCCCTGACCCTAGCTCGAGCTCGAGGACTGGAAAGCATGGCTAAGTGAGTTCTCTCCTTACTCCCTATAACTGAGGAATCCCAACTGCTACAACCTCTCGATCTAATGCCCTAGCCGAGCCGAACCATCTTGTACTTATCAAATGTCTCCAGTTGTTGGCCTGAAATACACTCGGACATTAGCTCAACCAGACCGACCATCTACTTAGTTAACCTGAGCCTGAGTTATACTAAATACATTCGAGCTGAATTTGGCTCAAAGGTGTTACTTGCTTAGCTCGGCATAGCTAATTTACCACCTTTGCTTGGCACTTCAGCTTAACAGTCACTAACCTAATCGTATAAATTGCCTTTTCTACCAAAAAGTCACCTATTCATAGAGAGCCATGTGTCCAAATAATCATATGACAGAATCTTCTATATAAGATATCAATTTTGCTGTCTTTTTGATGTTACCCTTTAGATATTCCTTATGACAGGAATTAGACTACCAAGCCCAAGCCTGAGCCCGAGGGTTGGAAAGTATAGCCAAGTGAATTCTTTCCTTACAACCCACTACTGAAGAGTCTAAGCTATTGCAATCTACTGACCTAATTCCCTAATCCAACTGAACCTTTTAGCACTCATCATTCATCTTCAGTTGCTGACCTAAACTACACTTGAACATCAACTTGGCTTATACGACCATTAGCTTAGCTAACTCAAATCCAAGCTAAACTAAGTACATCCAAGGCAAATTCACTTCGAAAGAATTATCTGTTCAGCTCAGCGCAACTGATCTACTACGTTTGCTTAGCACCTCAGCTTAACAATCACTAACCAGAATGTACAGTTTGTTTTTTCTACCAGAAAGTCATCCATTTGCAGGGAGCTACGTGTCTAAGTAACCATATTACAAAAGCCCCCATACAAGATGCTCATTTTGTTGTATTTTCAATTTTACATTTATTATTCCTTGTACATTACTTCTTTTAAATAATACCTTTTTTAGTCTTTTCTATTTTAGGCAAGTTGCCCTGGTTTTTCGGGTATAAATTCCCATTATACATGTAATGGCAACCATCTCATCATTATTAAGATACTAAATATACTTCTTTTCCGTGAACATTGCTTGTAGCTTATTTGTTTCCTTTACTTTTATCTTAACCCTTAAGTAAGGCTAGGTAGTGAGTAACATCACCGGATCATCTCATGCGTCATATCAAGTTGTACTGTGAGTCATTGGAAGTTCCCTAATGCATCTATCCTTAGAACTATTCATGGGTTTGCTTGTTTTACTTTTCCTGTTGTTTCCACGACTTTTATTACCTTTTCAAGCTTTTTGTAAGCTTAAACTCACCTCAATGACCATCCTTATTGGTCCTTGGCTCTGGTTCGCATCACCTTGTATCATACTTATTTTAAACATTACCTTTTTAGTATTTTCCATTTTAACTAAGATGCCCTAACTTTCGACTATAAATACCCATTATACGTATAACTGCACAATAATCATACATCAAATATTGAATATATACTTTTCTTTTTGTGAGCATTATTCTCCATTGCTTACTCCACTCTTATCCTAACCTTTAAACAAGGCTAGGTGGCGAGTATCTCATTGAACAATCTTGTACATTATATCGAATTATACCGTGAGTTTTTGATAGTTTCATTAGTGCATCATATTCTTTATAGTGAATTGAAGGTTTGCTTATTTACTTTCTTTATTGTTCATGCTCACATTTTCACCCTTCTTTTCAAGCTTGGACCCACCCTTGTGATCGACCTTATCAATCCTTGGACTGGTTTGTATCAAGCTGGGATAGTGAAAGATGATGGACATGCCATGTCGAGGTTCTTAGATGGATTGAGTTGTAAGATTGCTTATGATATTGAATTGTATAAGGTAGCTAGTCTTAAGGCAATGTGGATGGTTATTGCTATCGTGCATCAGAGGCGTAGGGAAAATCATGTAAGAGAGATTCTAATACTACTGCTGAGTTTGATTATTCTAATGATAGTGGGCTTGAAAGAAATGATAGTTAACTTAAGAAGGAAGAAAAGGGAGAAGTGAAGAATGAAGATAGGAAAAAAGTAAGGGTAAGAATGTTGTTATGCCTAAAAATCTTAATAATGGAGCTTTAGGGTCTAGAGGTATTGTAAGAAGGAGTAGAGATGTGAAGTGTTCTATGTGCTTAAGGTTTGGCCACTTAGTTGCTCAATGTCCTCATTGTAAAGTAATCATAAATCTTAGGGACGAAGTTGTAAGTGATGATGAGAAGGAAAGTGAGGAACAGATTGATGAGGAAATTATAGGTAATGTTGGGCTTGTTCTTTCTATCAATGGTATGCTGGGCATAATTTGAGTATTACCTCATGTAATGATTTTGAGTAGAGGAATAATTTATTTTTCATACATTGCTTTGTGAAAAGTGAAACTTATTCTCTAGTGATAGACAATGAGAGGTGCACCAATATTGCTTTAATAGCTTTTGTGTATTGTAGATACCTTATTTTTACTATTTTTCGTTAGTTAAGTTAGGTTAACAAATAAACAAAATAATAAGAAAATATAAAATATATAAAAAAATGAAAATTAAAAGAAAAATAAAAAAAGAGAGAGTCGAGTCGAGTCTAATCGTATCGAGTCGAGTTGAGTCTAATCGTATCGAGTTAAGTCAAATAAAATCAAATCTAGTCGAGTCAAATTGTTTAGTGTTGAGTCAAATTGTTTAGTGTCAAATAACGGTGTATGATTAATTTTATAAATTCTTTAGTCATTAGAGAGTTGAGCATTATTAAAATAATTTTGGTTCAATCCGATATAAAGTAAATTTTTTATCTAATTTATATTGGATTAGAATATACTTAGGATTTATTAAGTGGGTTATTGGGTTAAATCAAATTGAATCGGATCAGACCATGAAAAATAGAAAACCCAAATTAAATAGTATTTCTAGAAACTAGGTCAAATTTTCAAATAATCATTATCGAATCTTCCGTATCTTAGACACAAAAGATTTAGTTGTGGTTTATAAATAGGAATTTATCAGTGAAATTCAAGAAGCGTTTTTTTTTTATCATATAATTCCACAATACATTCACTCATCGAAGCCATCATTTCACATTATCACGTTAACACAACCTACCGCCTAACCGAATTGCATGCCTCCTAACATATTCTAATACATATCCTTACACTCCATGCCGACCATAAAGCTGAACAGAAGCCACAACAATACATGTCCACAGACCAACTTCAACAAATTCAGCCGCATGTCCTCAAATCTAAGCACCACAGCAACAACTAACACACTCCAAGACATGTCCCCGACGCTACCCCCCCTTGAACCAAATTGTGCCTACTCTTAACCAACAGCCCCCCTGATGCCTGAACACGTCTAATTGGACAAACCCTTCTTGATCACAAGCTGAAGCCCACCGTAGTAGTCCTTGAAGTATACGGCCAAATAGCATCGTACAATCCATTGATCGAATCACAAGTCCACCATTGCTATGCCCACACGATCCATGACACAACACACTCATGTCCAATTGCACAACCCCCACGCACGTCCCCGACGAACAGCAGTTGGCACGTCTTCAATCCCAACGCCAACAACAACATCAATTACTTAGCTACACATACGCTGAATTACATGGTCACAAACGCGAAGCTCTCACTCTCCATAGTAGCCACAACACTCAAATAATCACGACACACGATCACACATGACTTAATTCGATAAAAAAAATTTATGTTATTTATTTTATTTTATTAGTTAGTTTGATTATTTTTACTAATTTATTTTTGTTTTAAGTGCAAGTTTTTTATTCTTTTCATATTGCATGATTTGTTTAGATAATTCCAATTTTTAATAAAATTTAGTTGTGTTTTTAGTAAAATCATGTTTTTTTGAAAAAATAAACATATCTAAAACGTATCGAGATACATATCTTATAGTTGAAAATTAAAAAAAGATACATATAAATATACATATAAATATACATATCTAGATCATATCTTCAATGTATCTTGTGGTTGAGATTTAAAAGAGATACGTATAAGATATATATCTAGATCGTATCTTCAACGTATTTTGTGATTAAGATTTAAAAGAAATATGTATGAAGATACGTATCTAGATCGTACTTAGTAAATCTTACAATTAAGATTTAGAAAAAATATTTTTTGACATGTAGTGTTTTTAAAAATAAAAAAAATCTTAACTAATTTTTTTAAAAAGATTTAATTAGTTAGTATTTTCTTTAATTCAAAAAATTTAGATTTTTTTTTGTTTTATTAAAAAAAATAATATATTGTTAAAAAACGTAAACTTGGTTTGGTTTTAAAAATAAAAAGAATCTACCCACTAAAAATTTTATAAAAAGAGAATTACGACCAGTTTAATCCCGATTAGTGGGTATGTAGGTACCTTTGGAGCAAGCGCATAAAAAATAAAAAAAAATTTCCCTTTTTGTTAGAAATTTGTAATATAAAAAATCAATTTAGTTATCTTTTGTTTATTTAAGTATATTTTTAGTATTTTTAGAAAATTATAAAAATAATAGCCCATCAATTTTTCTTTAGTTTTTACATTATGACTTAATCTTAATAGGTTAGCTCCCGAATTCAGTTTTCTCTGATTTATTTTTTTTTAAAAATCATTTTCTTAGAAAATTCATAGATCAGTGGACTCAAAAACCCTAATTTTATTTTTTACCAATTAAACTGGTTAGCGACTCCAATTTTATTAAATTTTTTAAAAACATTTTCTAAATTTCGAGTAATTTATATTAAGTGAGCCGAACTTAATATAAGTTAAATTAAGAAAATCGAAATAGTGTTCGACATGCATAATCTATGATTGCAGATGATTCCATAATCTCAACCCCATACTGAATTGGTTTAGGGAGAAGGGCAAGATATATGTTAATAAACATAGGAGAATTATATTGGAGGGTATAAATATTTAGGAGTAAGTTCAAATAAAAGAAAAACATTGCAAAAAGTTTAAATCAATAATAAATGTTTCAATTAGTGGTTCAAATAAATGATCGTCGTTATTACATTGTTATATAAGTCGATATGTTCATTATCTGCCACGTAGCACTCATGTGGTGCATGCGTGGAAGACACATGATGTTGATATATATACATCTATATATTAATATTAAATAAATAGAAAAATAAAACCATAAAGAATTACTAAAAAATAAAGAAAAAATCTAAAATAATAAGAAAAAAGGAAATTAAAAAATTAAAAACAAATAGTTTAATACAAATATAATGTATATAATAATATAATTAATTAAAAAATAAAAAATATTTGTTAAAAAATAATTAAAAAAAAAACTTGGTATTCATTGGTTTAGTCCATTTACAAGGAAAAAGTTAAATAAAAAAAAAATGGCAAAAATATCGTTCGTCTTAACTCATCGATTAGAGCTTAACACTAACTAAGTTTTCTTAAAAATCCTCAGATTTAGTCTGTCTACAAGTGTTTTAATTTTGTTACTCTACTATTATTAATATTATGATTATCATTAGTATTTCTAATATACGTAAACTGTATTGAGGTGTAAGTAAGCATAGAAGTACCATTTAAATAAATAAAATATATTTTGATAAATAAAATAAGTGAAATTAGTTTGGAAAATGCATGTAGGAAAAAAGAATCTTTTCAATTATAAATCCTTCGAACTCTTTTTAAAGACTCCATATTCTTTTGTAAAATTTCGATTATGTGAACTTTATATCATTCAACGTGATTTCATTCTTTCTATGAGATGCTACAATATTTGCAGTCACCTATATGCATTCTTGGAATGTGGTTCTTATTCATCAATGAACATTCCTTCAAAACTTAAGCCATGCAATATATAATCTCTACCACTCAACAATACACATTTTCCTATGTAATTAAAACATTAATAATGAAGAAACTTACTTGATTCTTGAAATTAACTCTTTTACACCCTTCACCACTCCCATTCGCATAAACAATCAGCTAACTTTTAACTTTCACATTTCCCATTATTAAAAAGATAATTTTGCTACTTACATACATACATGTTAGATGCAAGAACCATTCTGTACAATCCTTTGTGCCTTATAGTTCCTCATCGCTTTGAATAGAGAAACTTTTGTTAAGAACGAATTAGAGCATTCTTACCCTGTGATCATTCTGGAGTTTATGTTGGAATAGATAGGAAGGGAAAAAGAAAAGATATTTATTATAGGGAGGGATCCTTACCGTAAGAGGAAATAATGAGAGAGGCAAAGAGATACATTTTAGAATTTTGAAAATAGGGCATGGGCTTTAAATTAAGCAAATACTCCTATGCTTATTATCAAATAGATAAATAAATAATTATAATAAGAAAGAAAATAAGGATTGTGGGATTTCATATATAATAATCAAATTGGTGTTTAAGACTTCTGTTTAGTCATAAGTCAATAATCATCACAATAATAATGAATACTAGAAAACCCATAATAAAAACATAATTAAATAACTTAAGAGATTAGTCTATTTTTTTTTTTTTTATCAAATATATTGGTTGGAAGAGCGCAATACTTGACCACATGGTGTAAACTATTCGAAAAGGCCTCCCTCAACAAATGATCGAATTTAATGGATTTTTCTAGCTTTGGTATTGCAATTAGTACTAGACAAAAAAAAACCGCAAGCATCAGATTGAATTGAACTAAAAATCAGTCTTTTAGCAAACTATTTAATTTATAGTCTGGTTTAGTAATATATAAACTGTTTGCGGTTCAGTTCGGAGAAGTAAACCTAATCATTTGGTTAAAAAAAAAATTTATGTAATTATTTTGTCTTTTTCTTCCAATCCATCTTTATGAATTTCATCAAATTTTTTTTTTATCTTGTTCTTCTTTATTTTATTTTTAGGTCAATTATTAAAATTAAATTGAGCAACTTCCATATAAAATTTCACATTTATAAATTTTTCTTTTCTAAATTACCATTTTCTTATAAAAGGTTCAAATCATAGATCGAATCGGACTGAATCGATTTTAATTAAGTTCGAAAAGTTTGCGAATCGAATTGGATTTAAAAGAAAAAAACCTTTATATTGAATAGTATTTCTTGGTAGTCCTTTTTGAGGTAATTACTTAATGTTTTGTATTCATCTTGTGCCCTTAACTCAAGGAGGGGAAAAGAAAAAGGAAAAAGAAAAAAGAAAAAAGAAAGAAGGGAGGAGGAAGAAAGAAGGCGGCATTAGAAGGGGTTCGGGATCGCATGGTTCTTCAGTGGAAAAGGGTTTAAGGATACTATCAGTTCATTACTGTGCTAGTATTAACCAGAGTTAGAATGGAAAAACCGGTAAACTACGTATCAAATCGAAAAATACGTTTTGGTATTATTTGGTTCATGGTTTGGTTCGGTTATATATAAATGGTTCGCGGTTTGATTCGAGAAAACAAATCGAACTGTTTAGTTACTTTCTTATATTTTTTTCCATCAATCTGTATAAATTCCATCAAATTTTTTATATCTTAATTATGTATCAATTTTTAAGATTCAATTGAGTGAATTTTATCTGGAATTTTATATTTATCAAAAATAAAAATATTTAGCAAAAATTTAAAATAAATTGTTCGAACCGTGGATCGAACCGGTTTTAATTAAGTTTGAAAAATTTACAAATTAAACCGTATGGTTAAGTTCAATTTTGAAAAAAAAAAAAATCGAATCGTTATATTTGGTTCAGTTTGGTAAAAAGACACAAACCGTACTGAATCGAATTGCACCTACCTCTAGTATTAACACAATTCTTAACACATTAAGGAAATTTGTAAAAGGAGGGACTCATATATAGCCGTCAGTAAATAACTAACTAAATGGAACAAAAAATATAATTTATTTTTTTGGATAATTTGGTTTACAAAATTTCCCAATACAAACTAAACTGAAAATTTATAATTGAGTTAAAAGAATAAACCGAACAAATTTATTTTAGAAAAACATAATTATATTTTACATGCAACTAGAAAATTTTTTTTTGTTGTAACATAGTATTTAAAAGAATTTTTAGTTTAAATTTGATGAAAAGTATATGTATTTATCTTTTATTATCATAATTTATAAATAATATATATATATATATATACACATTAAATCAAAATTTTGCTTTATACTAGTTTTATGAATAAAATTAATTGCAAAATAGGTAGTTAAAATTTATTAATTGTTTGAATATTAACTATATCAACCTCTTCTATGACATCAATACTTATTATTATTAAATAAATTTAATACCCTTTATACGACAGATATTTTCTTGATATGTAAATCAATGGCAACTCCACGTAGAATTGTTTGAGTGATGAAGTTTATCGTCGCACGATACAAGAAAAGTTGCCAGTATCCCACATTGCGCCGTTAATACTTCACTACCCAAACCCAAAAATACAATAGTGAGTATGAGGTCTTCTATAAATGTTAGAATAAAAATTTTGATTATAAATTTGAGTCTACACTCATGCTTAAAATATAGGTTGAAATATTTGAGGTAAAATTGTAAAATCGCGGTTAAAATAAAACAAAATAATCGTGTAAGAGGAATGACCAGCGCCAGTCGTATCCTTTTTTGTTTTTTTTTTTCACCGACATAATATAATGGCAATTTACATGGAGCCTGATTGATCCTAATGAAACATGTTATATGAGCAATAACATAAGGTTCTCAGCATACATATATTACGATTAAAAGGAAAAAGGAAAAATTTCATTCGTTAAGATTCCAACTACAAATGCCGAATTTCCATCTTCGCCCTTGTACATGATATAAGACGACAGGGCAAGGAAACCGAGCCTTTTTATTAGGCCTTCACCAGTTAGCACCTAAAGCCCGCCTCGGAGGAAGTGCATTGATGTTGATCTATTGACTATTTTCTCTATTTGCTATCCAAACACAAAGTTTTAATATGTAGTTAGAAGTACTCGGAAGTCGTAACCACTTATATATATTATTATGTCAATAATAATTTGTTTATCTTCTATTTGATTTTTCCTATATTAATTATTACACTGTCGGAATTTTTCTTTTTCTTTTTTTTTTTTTTATTTAAATTATGGTTTGTGAAGGAGAGATTCTTCGTCCTCGTCAAAAGCCCAAAGATGAAAATGTTCAAACGAGGGCAGCTGAATATATATATATATATATATATATTTTCTAGGATAAGGGATTTAAAAAGGCTCTCTGAATCTCAATCTCAATCTCAGTCTCTACTTAGATCGTGCTTATCTCCACTATTATTAAGAAAACCATTTTTAATTGTCTAAACTCTCCAGTACCTTCATTCCATTGAACCAAATCAATCGAAGGGAAATGAATAGCGAATTGAGTGAAAATCAATTACTACGATATGCTATACGAACGAGGGAATCAAAGTTAAACCATCAAATTATTTTTGATCGTGCAATCCACACTTTTCCGATCCGTTTTCTATGCTACCTTCTTAATTTAAATCAAACAAAATTAGGATTACCTATGGAAACTTGTCAGACCACGCATGCATGATCCAATAAATTCTAAGATAGGATATTATATTTCATAGGATAGGTTCCAATTTTGACTTTTTTTTTTCATCTATACTATACATATCATGAATGAATAATACATAGTCACAATTTGCAGCCCAACACAAAGGAAAGGGGGGCAACTCAAATGACCTGGTCCTTGTGGTATCGAGACCGAGATCCATTGCGTTGTTTATACATATCCAGGTTTAATTAGATTATACTTAAAAATCTTAAAAAATATTCTAAGTTTTGCCTGGCCTGCCTACCTACCATTTTGAAAATGCTAAAGGTAATATCATAATTTTCAAAACAATCGGTTTAGTTTTGCTGTAATTTCGAAAAAAAATTTTCTAGATGTCAAAATTTTTAAAAATTTAAAGTTAAGATAGCTAATTACTTTTACCTCATTAGTGCTTCGGTGTGAATCATGCTATGCTTTCACTTGATGCATTGAAATCCCTGAAATATTCATTATCTTTGTTGAATGTCCTGCATAGTTCCTGCTCTCACCTTTTCGCTTTTGCCTAATCTTTGACGCATACAAGAGCTTCTATGATTACTACCGATAGTGATGCTCTACGATCATCTAAAATTAGACTAACCGTGCTAAAGCTTTATTCAACAACAACTTTTGATGATGGAGCCGTGAGGATATGTCTTGCCATTCAAGAAAGAATTGGAAATGTTTTTGCATACCTCTTCCACCAGTCGAGGATATCAAAGTCTCAGATGTGAATGTTGTCACCAAACTCAAAAGTTGTTTATGGTAGTTGTCAAGTTCTATTAAGCCCCCACTAAAGCCTTTTTGCCTTTTCAATCTCTATGATAACAAATGATTCACAATAGGCAAACTACTAACACTACATGATTGGGAAGTAGTGGGAGGCGAAGGACTCGTTGGAACTTGGTTACCATAAACGAATGAAAAATGTTGAAACAACTCATGTAATACCCAGTTCGTCCACTAAAGGACATTATTCGTAGAAATTGAGTAAACATCTTATGTATTGAAGAACTTATCGGCATATTCATAGTAACAATTTATATAATAAAATCGGATATTAATTTTAATACGAGAGTCCAATACAATAGTATGGAGATAAATGTCATAAATAATCATTTAGTAATCATATCGTATAACACGTATTTGCCAGAGTAGCTAGTATGTTTACAGCTTACATAACAAACAAATGAGAGCTAGGCTAGTATATTTGCGAAAATGTATTAGTCAACTATAAAAAAATAATAATAATATAACAAATAACTTGGTGTAATGTTCCTAATCACTTAGGTGTAGTAGAACCTCTTGGACATGTTTCAAGGAAAATTGGCATAGATCATCTTTGAATGGGATGGTACTTTGGATAAGCTCATATGTTGAATTTCACCTATGCTATACATCTCTTTTTAATCTCTTGGGGCATTTCCTCTTGCTTTTGCAAAATTTCATCCACTTTTTGGGATTTATTGGTTTATCTAAATTTTGATCAATTACCTATTTGATGAGACACATTTTGAAGTTTAGACAAGACAAGCCAAGCCAAGCCATCCTTGACACATGAGTTCAGTATGTGACACTCATAGTGAATGTGCCATTCCGAGTTGGCTGCAACATTATCAAAATCAACAGAGAATATTTTTTTGCCCAACTCGTACTCTTTTAGAATAGTACGTAGAATATCGTAAATATTTTAAGCTATGTAGCACTCGTTAAATTTTCGTAATGCAAGTAACTATTTTTTGTAGTCGCCACTTTTCATCCACCCAGTAGCAAGTAAAGCCAATGTATGTGATCTAATTCCATCTGTCCATCCATATGTTTGCATAGATGGAAACATGTACGTCAAGAGTACTTAAGATAGCTGCGAGTTGTCGCTTGCTACTATGGTACAAATGAATATTTGTTCTATATAACGTTCATAAAGAAAACAATCGAGCACTAAGATTTGAGCATTCTTGTTCATAGGAGACGAGAAATGGATTGCTACCTACCTCAAAAGAGATATGCATACTGACAATCATTTTACATAAACCTTCCTGTTACTTTTCCTAGTAAAAATGAAATAACATGGATCTTTGTAGGCAAATGGCCTTACTATTTACTATTATGAATTCTATAGGCCATATTCCATTAGGCAGTTTGACCGCATGTGCTTCCTCAATGTTCCATATCCGTTATCGGTTTTCCATATGTTATGTTTGTTACAATAATTACAAAATGCATGAACATTTCCACCTTCACTTGCAACTTTACAAAAATGTTTAGTAAATATTTTGGATTTCAACGCCTTGGCGACTTACCACTGTGTCCCCCCTCACTAGCGGAAGGGCCTTCCATCTCCTGCTCCAGTTGCTCCTCTTCCTCAAATGCCTTCTCTTCCTCCATATTCAAGTTATACATAAGTGTCATTTGCTCAAACCTTAGTGAAGGACTTTGCATTACATTAAGAGTTTAATCCTACATGAAATCTTGGAAATCATAATTTGGCTCTATGTTTTATATAAAGGTATTGGATGGTGCTAGCATCTTAACTTTGCAGCTATTAGTGTTTTTGCTAGTGATGTAACAATAAAAAATTTCCCATAATCTAAAAACACAGGTTGATTAATGAAAAAAATTTAATATGATTTTAGTTGATAAAAATTAATATAAGCTAGGGATATAAAAGTAAATAAATGTGGAAACTATTATATTGGAATGAGAAATTGAACACATTAATAGAAGAGTTTAGTAGTTATAAAGAAAATTTTCAACATGTTCGGTAAAATAGATAATAAAGTCGTGTTGTGTAAAGTAGATAGCAGAAGAAATTGTGTATTTGTCAAATATAATTCTCCAATTTACGGCGTTTTCATTTTTTAAACTTCTTCAACTCTTCAACGTTCACCGCCTTGGTTCAATTATCAACGTGAATTTTTTTCACATCTTTTTCATACTTTACATGGCTCATTCCATAGACTTTTTAGATATAATAACTTTGCATTTTAAAATTTTAAATGGCACTACCGTGTTCACGATTTCATGACCATGATTTCTTCCGAATGCTTAACATCTCTACTATGTTATGCCTTGACCAATCAAATCTTCCATATTTTCCCTATCATATATTTCTCTCTCTTTCTCATCATCCCTTTTCAATAATGCATCATGTACATGTGTAGGTGAGATGTGTAAAGTCAATAGCGTATAGGTTAGGTCATAAGTTTGTCTTTATGCATGTCACTTTGCAAAGAAGGGTAATTGATAATTTGATATAATATAGATTTGTAAATGTGTGAGATTTGTCTTATACCCACGAGACTTGTGACTTCCGATCCATGGACAACTTTTTTTTTTTTAATTTCTCCTCTTTAGATGAATTCAGGAAAAGAATAAAAAATAAATTAAATCATTACTAATCAACGTGTCGAGTCGAGATTGATTAAACCTGTCAGTTCATGACAGGTCACTGCATGTGACTTGTGTCCAAATAGAAAATCCAGAACAGTAAATATGGGAAAATGATAATACATGACTCAAACTTTTCAACTGCTTGGAATTGGATTCGTCAGTCTCATAGGCAATGAGAAATCTAACCACTGAATGCTGTGGAATAATTGCTTCTTTTTTTACTTCAATTTTTATCATTCTATTATCCACATCCAGTTCTATTTATAAAAAAGAGAGAGAGAGAGAGAGAGAGAGAGGGAGAGAGAGAAATTTGGAATTTTCAAAATTTTATTTCCATGAAATAAAAAAGCACATATAATCAGGCCCAATTAGCATTAATCAATTAATCGTTCATATTTTTGTAAAATTATGGACAACTCAGGAATCATTTTGTTGATCATGCCCACGAGGAGAGACATCACAAGTTAAAAGTGTATTAGTATGTGCTTTGAAATAAAAAGTAAGAGCATTGATTAAATATTCAGATCAACATGCTCTTGTAGTACTTACAATTAATTGCCGAAATAATAATAAAACTTTATTTTATACATATAGATATATGTATTATATTTTAGTGGTATAAACGTTAATCTTTCAATAGAATAAATCAGTTTTGACCATAATGTAATAAGTAATGTTATTAGCAAGAAATATTTATGGATACAAAATTAGGCATCATCGACAAATCAGACAACTTAAGTGATCGGAAAATTTTTATCAAAAAGATTAATCGGATAATAGATAGCAGTCATTTTTCTTTTGATTACGTATTCTTTCCGAAAGTTAGTTAAGTTTGTAACTTTTGCTTCACTGTAGTATAAGTACATAAAAAACAAAAAACTGTACTTATATGCTTTTGGTTATTCGAGTAACACAAACACTCATTATTCCATGGAGTCTTGGATTAGAGCAAGAGCAAGGTAGCTAATTTTGCATTATTCCTTCTAGTCTTTCTTCTCACTTGGTATCAGAGAAATGACGATTCTTCATCCTTAATCAATTCTTTAGTTTTTCTTCTATTTGCATTCAAATACATCATCATGAGTCAAGCGGGAGAGACTTTAGATCCATCACATAATCTCATCCTCTGATAATCTAGAGACGATTATAGTTAATACAGTCTTTAATGGAAGTAGCTTTTTGGCGTGAAATCGATCTATTTGTATGGCGTTTGGTGCGAAATTAAAATTAGAGTTCCTAAGCGAAAGTACTATGGATTTTGTTTTACATTGTGCATTATTGGTTGCTTAATTCAATGACTAGTGTATTAGCACAAAGTTTCATCTTTGCTCTATCATCTAAAGAACTTTGGGATTGGATTTACAAATAGTATGGACATACCAACGTTCCTTTAATCTATCAATTACAATGTGAAATTGCAAATGTACGACCGGAAAATTAGACAATCACTTCATAGTACAGTAAGCTAAAATGCTTTTGGGAAGAATTATAGTCAATCAATCCATATCCAAGTTGTAGTTGTGGAAGTTAAAAGATCCGCTAATTGAGTTTGGGTCATATTACATCTCAAAATGATAGAATCGTAACAATCATACCGTATCAATCATTATATGATAAAAACTCACCTTACAGTACTTATTTTAGAGTCGATTTACTTAAGACATCTATAATGAATTCGCTTTGAAGTGAACGGTTCATAAATTAAACAAATTATTTACCTAAGGAAGTATAAAAAATATATATTGGGATTCAAATATTACAATTTATGTTTACATGATTTCATGAATATTGTGCACTACTTGGCAAATTGCTCATTTCATGGAAAACAAAAAAACACAAAATACCATTTCGACCTCTTTGATAGAAGTTGAATATAAAAGTATGACTTCTATTACAAAAGAACCGCTATGGGTCTTGTATATATTTCATGATATAGGGATTCATGTTACTTTACTCATTACCTTGTTTTGCAATTATCAATAACTATCAATTTCTTACCAATTTCATTTTCTATAAGTCTTTGAAAACGAAATATTATCAATATATAACTATCAATTACCTTTTGATATAAGTCAATCAATTCCTTACTACCAATCCTAACCTTACATTTTGTTCTTGTTGTAGATGAAAAATTGTTTGGAGATAAGTTATCCATTATAAGATACCATTTCTATAATAAAAAGTTCATCACCTCTAGGTTAATACTTTAATAGTATTATGTGAATTAGTCAACTTTTTTTGTAATAACACCTTTTTCAAAATCAACTGCTTTTTAGCAACCTTTTGTGTAAATTAGAAATTTATTAGATAAGAACACACAAATGAATCAACTCATTGCTTTGTCAATTAGAGGAGTTCTATAGGTTTTAAGGGTTGCTTTTAAACTGTACAACCCAACCTGAAAGCTTAGCAACCATTCTCTCAATCCATGGCTAAAAGGTAACTATTCTTAAAGGAACCCCTAATCAAGCCATGAAACATAGACTTAGCTTTATTTTTAAACGACGAATAAACTTATCCAAAGCCTGATAAAATTCAAAAACCCAAAATCCAAAACCATAGAGCTTCCCTACCCATTTCATCTGCTTCAAAAAAACAAAAAAGAAAAGGGGCATCCACTTTGAAAAAGAGAAGGACACCAAAAATAAATAAAAGTCCAACCAAAATGAGGCAAACATTTTTTAGTAGGCATATTAAAAGGGAAAAAAGAAAGAACTGGCCCATCATTAAAAGGGCATATATTTAAAAAAAAAAAAAAGACCTACCATCTAAGTCTAAGGTAAGGACAAAAATGTTAGGTTTAAATGATTAAGAAGTTGACAGCATACTAAATGCGGATTCTAACATTATCATAGATATCAATATGCATAAGATATCAATTGCTATTTTTGTGACTTGAGGAATTGATCTGGATTTCAATAACTCAAAATATGTGATTCAACAATCATATGCCACTTCTTATGTAAATATATTTATAGTCCATATTATCATCACCTTTAAGTGTTTTAAGTGTTTGCTCACTTCACAAGATTGAAATTCCTAGATAAAATAAAAACTACAAATATCATAACGAATAAAATAAATTTAAATCCAATATATGTATTTGTGAAAAGGAAAAATTTCTTATAAACCATTTGCCCATTTATCATCAATGAAATCTTAAATTCTTATTTATTACTACTTATTGATAGGGCACTTTGAACATGAGCCTATTAAGCTTAACCGGACTCGATACATCTTGTAATATGGAGCACACCCTTGTGGGCTTAAGCTCTAGGCTCATATTGACCAAGCTTAGTAAGCTCTGTAAAGATTAGAATACATAAGATAATGATCAGTTAATGTTGAACAGCTATATCTAGAATAAGTGAGACATATTAGATATAACAATCCCATTCTCTTATACTTGTAGGAGAAGATCTCTCTCACCAAAATAACATTTAAACGCTGGCTCCACTTTACTATAAATATCAAGTCACTGCCAACAATAAGTCTCTTTAAACTGTGCATATCAAGCTTACATATTATTCCAAATTACTTCATACTTTTAAAAACCTCATAGTGGTCATGCTAGATAACCCTTCAGTGTCTTCTCATAGTGTATTGTTTTGCAGGCCTTCCATATATAGAGTCCTAACACCTACTAGTAAGAACTCGGAGACAACACTACTAATATTTGGACTTACACTTGTGCCATCCTTCACATATCCATGAAATAAAAAAATAATGCTCTTATATCTTTCGAAATATTGGTTATTTTAAATTTAAAAGGGTTCATAAGTTGAACCTGCAATATGTCTATGTGATCTGTTTAATAAATGGGTTTATAAATGGTTCACAAGTTGAACATAAACATAGATATGAATTTTTTTATATTTAAATAAATCAAACCCGTTTGTATCTTGTGTTACTTTTTTTTCCATATACAAATCCATTTATAATTGTCTTATGTCTTGTTCGAATTCATGGATCATATCTTAAATTGCCAATCCTACCCCTATAATTAAAGCAAGTGAAATTATCCTTAGAACCATGAAAATGGGAAGTTTTCATTTTAGCCGAAGAACGATTTTTTATAGAGCAAATATCGAGAGTTATTTGACAATGTAAAGTTCTTATTCATATTAAAATTTTTATAGCTAAATAATATAAATACTAATTTTTTAATGAAATAGATCCACTTTAATTTTTCCTTCTCAAACAACCAACTTGTATCTATATAGTAGTTGGAATATATATATATATATATATATATAACTAGCATCGCATTCGTCATAATCCTTTTTTGTTATCTTTTAGTTTATTTGATTAATAACACCTTTGAAAATATGAAACTAAACATGTCTTTCTTTTTCATTCATTCTAACGAAATTGATGTAGAAAAGAAAAAAAGCAGGAGGAGAAAAGTAAGTTTGAAATATTCTAGTAATATGTACTAAAGAAAAGTTGTCGGTTATTAAATAAAAATTACGGTACGTGTGAAACTGAAGAAAATTAAATTAAATAAAAGAAGAAAAATTCCCTCTCTCTCTCTTTTTTTCTCTCTATACGCGGCAAATATAGAAGAGTTGCAGACGCCGTTAGCTCCCCTATGCTGACCTTAGGAAGACATACTTTCCTGGTAGGTACCTTTACATTACATTAAGCATTACCATTTACCAAGCAGTCATCATAATCTCTCTAAAGTTGTCATCATGTTACACATTCCATATCTCGCTTAACCCATTCCCAAAGTAATCTCCACTTTTAATAATAACAGTAACAATAACAATTCAGCATCATTATTCAAATCATAGTCGCACACGTTGTCTTGAGTCCACGTTCAAAAAATGCATTGTACCGTACCCACACTCATTTTGACAAATAATCGATGCCCTTTTCGACGCTCAACTTAACTATAAATACCCAGTTCTAAATTTCCAATCTTGCATTGCATTGTATCGTTATTGAGATAGCTTAGCTTTTTCTGTTGTAGAGATTGGTGTTAGTGGGAGGACAGAGAAAAGTGTGTGAACGAATTATGGAGAAGGTAATGAATGGAAACACTGGTGTGGTGGATATGCATAGTAACGGTAAAGGCGGTGGTGTTGAGGATGTGTATGGTGAGGATTTTGCCACGGAGGATCACCTTGTTACCCCTTGGACTACATCCGTTGCTAGGTAAACTCATTTTACATTATACCTGACATTTAACCATGCGTTATAGCCTCAACTTAATCATCGTTCTATTGAGATGTTTGCAAGTTTTAAGAGTTTGTGAATCGCGTTATAAGACTTATCTTAGTGTCCATATGTGTGTTTTAGCCGTGATTTAATTATAAGGTTACAGTTATTGTCTAGTTGAATACTTCTTCCTTTTTTTTTTTCCCTAACAGTGTAATGAAATCATTTGTACAGAGAGTATCACAAATCTTGATATTGATTTCCGATAGAATTTGAAGGATCTGTTGCTTTTCTAGAATTATTTTCTTTTCTTTTCTTTTTTCAGTTGAATTTTCTTTTTATGCTGCCCGTTGCTTTGCCCTATTAGATATCTAATGTTCTATTGCAATATAAGAGGACGAGAAAATATTAGTAAAAAATTTGACTTGATGTATAGACAGGAAATTGTCAGGTTAGTCCAGATTTCAAACCATTTTTTATTATTGTAATAAATGATATCCAAACTATGCTAAAATGTGATTTGTACTTCGAAAGGATGGATTGACCATCTAATTGAAGTTTTTTTGTCTTTTTTACTACCCTATCTTATCCCGTTAAGTAGCTTTGCCAACTTAGACATAGGGGTGAATCAAGAATTAAATATTCCTACCATCCTAGTGCTAGTGGCCACCTAAAGGGTGTTGTGTGCACCTCACCAAGTGGCCAAGGCAAAATGAATTGCGATCCAATTCAAAAAGTAGATCATTTAACCTAGTTCAAAAAGTAGGTCATTTAACCTAGTGACCGTGGGTTAATTCTTGATTCATGCTTGTACCCATGTCAACAAACAAACTTAACAAAGTTGATTCAGGTAGTGAAAATGATCATGAAAGCTTCACTAAGGTAGCGGATTGATTTTTTCAAAATATAGGTAGTAAATAATACATTTTGGTCAAATTTAGGTAACATTTGTAATATTAACCCTTTCTAAAATCTTTTGAACAAGTCGGAGAAGATAGTAGTAGAACTAAAGATCTTCAATAGTATATCCTGTCTTCCCTCCAAAATTTCAAGGGTTGGTTTGTGCACACAAGGGATCTAATCTGAGCGTGTTACTCTAAGAACAACTTGTGTTATTTCATACCAAATTGATAAGCATTAAATATAAAATTGATTGAACGTTTGTGTGCTGAATAATTAGGTGTTCTTAGTTGATGAAATAGCTCTAGCTTATTTATGTTGTCACTTCCTAATATAATAGCATCCATTTCCCTCCTCTACTTGCTTAACAGCCTCCCAATTGTAGAATCGACTGTGATAGCAAAAATCAGGGATATACTGTGTGCATATTTCACTTTGACCTGCCGATTACTGTAATTGCCTTAGTGTTCCACTTCCTTTATGATACAAAGAGCACAAAATTCTTCTTAATTTGTTAATCTGCTGACCTTCCTTTATGCTTGCATTGAAGTGGTTATACGTTGTTGCGAGACCCACGCCACAACAAAGGATTAGCCTTCTCTGAGAATGAAAGAGATGCTCACTACCTGCGCGGCCTTCTGCCCCCAGCTATCCTGAACCAGGAGCTTCAGGTCAGTCTCCTGGCAGAGGTCTATCTTTGCTTCAATATTATGGGTTTTGCTCATTCATTTTGCTGACTTTTTAACAGGAAAAGAAGTTGGTGTGCATACTCCGCCAATACAAAGTTCCATTGCAGAGATATATGGCCATGATGGACCTCCAGGTAAGAGCTCTATTGCGTCAATTTCCTGATATATGGATAATATTAATGACTTTCTTTTTTCCTCCTTTATTTATTCGTCAATATTGTTATGAGTTTGTGAAGCTGATCCATGGAGGCATATTTCTTAGGACTGACTTTTGAGGTTGAGTGATCAACCAACAATTATGATTCAACCGTCTTCCACGATGATGTAATGTAAATAAATTAACTATTTAAGGACCTGTTCAATTGAATTTGTTCATATTATACCATGAACATAGTATGATATGATGGCATCAGACAGATATGGCCAATTGTCCAGTGGTTCAGGACATCTTTCTTTCAAGGTGGAAATGGGGATTTGACTTCCCATGGAAGTAAGGTGCTATGAAAGAAAGATGATGATGGATCATCAATAAGCCTAGATTTGATTCTTCCCAGATTCATAATGGACTATAAATTTTTCTTATATCAGTCAAATGCAGACCACAAATTCTGGTTTTTGATTTGTATGGCTCAAAAGGTCACATATTTGCACTGTGTAGGAGAGGAATGAAAGACTGTTTTACAAACTTCTCATTGATAATGTTGAGGAACTGCTACCAGTGGTGTACACTCCAACTGTTGGTGAGGCTTGCCAGAAATATGGCAGCATATTTAGGCGCCCACAGGGTCTTTATATTAGCTTAAAAGAGAAGTATGGTTTACAGCTTCCAGTCACCATATACAATTATGCTGATGCTTCTCAGCCTCCCTGCTAAAAGCATCCTACATGCTGTGTTTTGCAGGGGAAAGATACTTGAGGTATTGAAAAACTGGCCAGAGAGGAGCGTGCAAGTCATTGTGGTGACCGATGGTGAACGTATCTTGGGGCTTGGTGATCTTGGTTGCCAGGTACTTCCACCTAGTTCATTTAGTAAAATATCATTTGATCCATTAGAAGTTTACATGGTTTTTTTGCATACTCGATTTACCACAAGTGCATACAATTTCTTCTCTTTTTCAGGGAATGGGGATACCTGTAGGGAAGCTTGCACTTTATACAGCACTTGGAGGACTTCGCCCCTCAGCAGTAGGGATTTCAATTTCTTTTTCTTTGAATCCTATAAGAATAGACAGGATATTGACACATTGAAATCAAACTAGAAATTTGAGGTTATACAATCAATCCACCGCATTCAGGAACATTATGAAATTATAATGGCATTATCCTATGACCTGATCATGAACAGATATACAACTTGTTTCTTTACCAAGGATGATTCTAGTATGTGTATATGTGTGTGTGTTTTATTAGTTTGCAAGAAATTGTCAAGAAAATAACGTGGCATTCCCAAGCCTTTATGCAGTCAAGTCTCAGTAAACTTTGGTGCATCTAGTCTGCTATGACTTCTTGTGGTAGTAAGATAGCTTGATCATCATATTTGCAGTGCTTGCCTGTCACCATTGATGTCGGAACAAATAATGAAGAGTTGTTAAAGGATGAGTTCTACATTGGTCTAAGGCAAAAAAGGGCAACCGGGCAGGTATCTGCAGTTTTTTTAACTTGCCCTGATAATTCATATATAAAAAAGCTGGTGTTAATGCCGATTTCTTGTGGTTTTGGAATGTGTTATTTATTCACTTCATAGCATGAATTAAAGGGCTTTCCCTTGTGTGCTTCAGGAATATGCTGAACTTCTGGAAGAGTTCATGTCAGCTGTTAAGCAGAATTATGGGGAGAAAGTCCTCGTACAAGTGAGCCCTTAAGTCTCATTTTGTGGTGAAGAGATTACTTTCATAGTTGCATCAAGATCTTTGTTGTCCAAACTGCAAGTCCATTTGGATTAACATACCAGCTATTCTTTTTTCAGTTCGAGGATTTTGCCAACCACAATGCATTTGAACTGCTCGCAAAATATAGTCCTACTCATCTTGTCTTCAATGATGACATACAGGTAAAGTGCCATATAAGTTGTATTCATGTTTCTTACCTGATCATGTATGTCAAGCAATCTATAGATCATTCGGACAATTAGGTTTTTTCTTTATTTTTCTGAATGCTTTTAGTGTACCCCCTTTTTGAACTTCTATTTTCTCAACATCCGTGGTCACTTAACTATTATTTTTTATAGATCTTCCTTACACATTAATGTCCATAGTCAACATCTTTCTTTTGTTTGCAGGGTACAGCATCTGTGGTACTTGCTGGTCTTATTGCTGCTCTGAGATCAGTAGGCCAACAATTAGCTGAACAGAAGTATTTATTTCTTGGTGCTGGAGAGGTGAGTCTAAAAGCTATTCTGCCCTTTCTGACTGCCCTGCTCTTGCCTTGCAGCTATTGAAGAATCCAGAAATCCAATCATGAGATTATCTTGATTCTAATTAACCAAGCGAAGCTGCTGTTTTCCTTTAATTATTTGGAATCCCATTTTTCACCTTTTTCCTCTTCATTATTATGGAAATTTATCTGCTTATCTTGTGCTGGATATCTGACGGAAATGCAACACAGCACATGAGAATATCAAATAAAGGAAACTATGTCGTGTTGTGCAATCTTTGTTTATCTTTGTTATGGCATAAAACACTTTGTCACTATATTTTCATGACCTGCCATTCCATCTTCTCAATTTTCTTTCTTGTACTTTGAAGGCTGGAACCGGCATAGCAGAGCTTATTGCCCTTGAGATGGCAAAACAGGTATAGCATTTTCGTGATATCTGTTTTCTCCTAATATATCTCTATTTTCCGTGAATTCTCAGCAAACGTTAATGTTTCAGACAAAAGCCCCTCTTGAAGAAACCCGCAAGAAGATTTGGCTTGTGGACTCAAAGGTAAAGAAAGGCCACTCGTTGTGGCACCTAATAAATCCATGTCAGTAGCTTTTGAGTTTTGATGGAGCAACTTGTGGGTGATAAATTACATGACTTGGTTGCAGGGATTAATTGTCAGTTCACGTAAAGAGTCTCTTCAACATTTCAAGAAGCCTTGGGCGCATGAGCACGAGCCTGTCAGAACCCTTCTAGAAGCAGTCAAGGTGTGACAAATACAGGAGTGTCATGCTTGTTGCTTTCATGCAAAATTTTTGGATTTCCTCTAATCATCAGCTCTGTCAATGTATCAGGCACTCGAGCCAACCGTGTTGATAGGATCATCTGGAGTAGGGAAAACATTTACTAGGGATGTGGTTGAGGCCATGGCATCAATAAATGAGGTTCTCTATCTCTCGCTCTCTCACACACTTCACTCCCTCTCTCTCTCTCTCTCTGTGTTTTGTGTGTGTATAAATCATAAGGAGGAGAAGCTCATATCTATTGGATACATGCAGAAACCGATAATCCTGGCTCTATCCAATCCAACCTCTCAGTCTGAGTGTACAGCTGAAGAAGCCTATACATGGAGTGAGGTAAGTTGGTTTCATTCATTCAAGTTGCATATCCTGCATGCTTAATAAGATAATTTCAAGATCTCTGATCTGCTTGTCCTTTTGACTTTCAGGGCCGAGCAATCTTCGCAAGTGGAAGTCCCTTTGACAGAGTTGAATACAATGGAAAAACTTATGTGCCAGGACAGGTATAGGCACCTATCTATCTCTGCTCATAATAGTTTGCGGTTATTTGTGTTAGTTTTCAACAATTTAAGTATCTGCTAAAATTTGTGCTCCTCATTCTTGTTACCATGACCATTCAGGCAAACAATGCTTACATATTTCCTGGATTTGGGTTGGGATTGATCGTCTCTGGTGCTATCCGTGTGCATGATGACCTGCTTTTGGCAGCTTGTAAGTATATGAATGTTTTTCATATCACTGGAGCAATTCCTGAAGGATAAAATCAGAATTATCTGGAATTTGGCTATCGTTGGAATAAAAATGTAGTTTAACCTGCGTTCCCCGTTCGACAATGTTTTCATCACACCATTCCAATCTGAAAGAATACAATATATAACATGAACAATATCATCTAGTAAGAGGTTATCTATTTTCTAGCAACACATGCCCAGTAGCCCAAGTAAATTTCAGGAATTCATGCTCTCGGTTCACCACTTCCTTGTGTAAATCTTTCATCTAATCCCATATGCATGAACAGCGGAAGCCTTGGCTGCACAAGCGACACAAGAGAATTTTGACAAAGGGCTAATCTATCCACCATTCTCAAATATAAGAAAAATATCGGCCCACATCGCTGCAAAAGTAGCTTCCAAGGCTTATGATCTTGGTAAGTTTTTGTTAATTCAATTCGGTCTTATTAGCTTTGTATTGTATTCGGCCAGGACCTTCCCTTCCCCTTTAGATTCTTTTGTGCAATGAATTTTTTCTTTTTAACAAATAGACTGACTCAGTTTCGAATGTTGATAATAGGTCTGGCTTCACGGCTTCCCCGGCCCAAGGATCTTGTGAAGTATGCAGAAAGCTGCATGTACAGCCCCGGATATCGAAACTATCGTTGATTCCGGGTGGAGTCTGCTCCGAGCTCAACTCAATTCTTATATTTACAATTAATATTGTTATTGTTGTTACTCGTTGTCAACCTTTTTTGGTATCAATAAGCTCACCCCGTTATAATGGCTTAGGCAAGTTCTTTGCATAGTGCCTCGCTGTTTGTATTCGTTTATGTATTCTCCCAGCCATCTATCTTGTTAGTAGTAATATTTTATTTGCATTTCCATTTTATAGAGATTATTAATTACGGCATCCTATTACACCATGTAAACTAGTGATTAAATGAGATAATGCGTTTCTTATATTGTAGTTACCATGATACCGAATCTTTCATTCAAAATCTGATTGACATTTATGACGGTATATATATATTGAATATTTTCATCACCGAACATGAATAATCTGTCAATACTCATACCGCAATGTGAACATGCAAAGCTAAAAACCAACAATAACATCACAAGTCCAGACACTAATAGCAAATCACTACGTAAATACAAGACACCAATAGCTTGTTTAAGTGAGATGATAGAAATGGACGAGAATGGCTGTTTTTCCTTTTTCTTTTTTCTTTTTTTAAAATACTTTCCATTGCTTTATTTGCTTTAAAATTGGATAGGAAATTCTTATTCTCATTCGCAGGGAATGGTTGTGCTCTCTTATAATATGGTATTTTTTCATTCCCTCTCCAGAGGGTAGGAAATGAAAAGTTCGAGTAATATGATTATCATACCCTCACCAAAACCTAGGGAAGCATATTTTCAACTAACTTAGTACTATAATTAATAAAGTGAAATAAATATTTTTCTACAGCAAAAATTCACACAAAGTAAATACTAGGATGTAAATTTTGCCTATCCCAGGTAATAGTAATTCTGAATGATTGACTCTATTCTCTGTCTCCTCTATCCTAGAAAGTAAACGAGCTATACGATGCTAAATTTCTTAAATTATACTAAATCAACCTCTATAAAATTCTTCAGGTGTACCAGTATCGATGTTGTTTTCTTATCTATAGAGATAACTAGAAATAAACTTTGCACCTAAAATACTATAAGTCCCATAAAAAGTCATACACGTAACGATCATCATAACTTTACATGAAAACCTAATTTTGATACGATAAACAACGAAAAAGCGATTAACAGAGTCTTGGCATTCCAAGACTCGAGTAACCATGACTCCCTAACATACAAGAGCCATGTTGTGGCTACTTTTCGATGCCCTAAAAATCAATTACATAGTCCACTAGCACAAACCTGTATTCTGCTATAGGCCATAGGCTATAGCCTATCTGGGCATTTTAACACTAGAGCGTACAACATTATACACAAAGGGAGAACAAAAGACAACTATTGAAAGGATGTTATTGCATCTCTCATCTTAACTCAACATCTCATTTCCCTAGATGACGACTGCATTCACTCAAACAGTTATGTGGAACTATTGGACAAGGTACACGCCCCAAGGGAGGTCAATGGCTGCACCAGGTATCCAACCGATGGGCATCTTTACTCTACCGCATGTCATCAGCAACTTGAGCACTTCGTATTCCCCAAAATGACTTGGGCTTCAAATTCTCGTTCGTAGCAGTGAAAAGCCAGCCCAGATGAGTGCCACAATTGGCACAGTTTGCAATCGTCCAGGCATATCTGCAGATACATATCATTGCAACATTCAACGATAAAAAACACATCCAAGGAACCCAGTAAATAAAAGTCCACTAATTCTGACCAGGAACCTTGACTGATAAGTCTTTTCAATCAAAACTTGCGCACTAGTTATCAGGTCATAAGAACATTTTAAGTAAAACGTCAGGTTACAAATGCATACCCAGGGAACCAGCTGTATTCTGCACTAGGATGCCCTTGCAGTGCTAGGCCATTTGCATTGTACAGTGTCATTGTCTCATGGATGTACCCATCTGGATTCACATAGGCACCAAGAGGGCCATCACTGGACATCACCAGCATGTCACTTCTCTTTGCAATCAGAGTCTGCATGGAAGAAATAGAAGCAAACATAGCCAGTATCAAACAAGCAGCAATCAGGAAGGAGGACATGCACCAGTCCATACACCAAATGAAGTCCTAGACCAAAGTCTACCTGACAAATTTTACAACGGATGCGATTAAGATGCTCTAACAACTCAATTTCCCTCTGCAATCGATATGATGTTCCATCAATTTCCAGAAGCTCCTGCCTACTAGACTCAGATACTGGCATTTTACTAGCTATGTGAAATGATAGAAGATCGGGCTTCTTCACAAAGCCATCCATTGCTGGTGCCCCAACAGTCTGTTTCCACAGGTCTGCAACAGTTGGAATTGACTTATCAGCATCATTGAAACAATGATAATCTGCTTCGGTAGTTACAAAATTTAGTATTGCATCAGCAGCTTAAGGACATTGCAATTAGCCTGCCACCACTGCAATTGTAATTATGTGTTTGGTCAAAACACAAAAGGAATACTTTCCTCTCTTGTATGGTTTTATCTTTTTTCTTTTATATTTTTGAGCAATTAATACTCTCCAGTTTTTCTTGACAAATGAAAAGCAGACTCAATCTCTAGTCAAATGGTGTACCCCAATGTGCCGAAGCACTTCTCTAGCCAAGTGAGGGTATGAGGGAAGGATGTCACATGTGTACACAGCCTTATCTTTGCATCCTGCCCTTGCCCTTTCATTTTTGTTGACCAGGTTATTACACCCCTGAAACTCGTTACCTTTTGGCCACCGAAGGAGCAAACTTGACCAGTTATGCAAAGGCTCAATATCCGGATTTATGGCATCATCTCAAATCACTCACACTTATGGCAACAGGGAAATAAATTTGGAATAGCTGTTACTCAAACCTAGTGAGATTAAAGATTTTAAAGCGACATGTCGGGCAATCATTAGAACGAGAATAATTCACTGTCCATCAATATACTCAATAAACCACATGAAGGACTTTCTCATGACCATTCCACCGTATACACAATTTTATAGTAAGTTTGAAGATACTAAAAAGAAATAAACAGGTTTTCAAAAAACTGACAACAGGACTCCACTATCAAGTAGCAGCTGCACCACTGAATCCATCATTCACTTTCCTGCAAGTCAATGGCATTCTGCTGGTCTAAAACCTTACTTTGCTTCTTCCACAGACTTCTTTTTTCCCCACTTTATCATACTAGCAAAGAAACCACCCACACCATGGTAAGTAAGAAATTAAAAACTTCCCTTGCATTTTTCTACAACAGCATCCCAAGCATGACTTCCCTCCTACTTCTCCAAATAGCATCCCAATTGTAATTTCCACTTCCATTTTGTTGTTTGTTATATTATTAAAATATTCTTTACAGACATCAAATGCCAAACCACTCCTTGGTGTTTTAATACTATAGATATAGCTAAAACTCCAAAAGCTTATAGTAGCTGAGATTCAGCACCCTTCCTACTACATCTCAATCAATATAAACTCCAGATTATCAACTAGGACGACAAAATCACTATAAGTAAGAACTAGAATCTGATATTATTTTCTTTCTTGATGAAAACTGAGAATGACAAACAGTGAGCAACTATGCATTCATCATTCCAAGTATAAAGTAGAAAATTGCATCTATCACAGGCTCAGACTATAAAGCAAAAGCATAAATCCAGATATACCTGCTGCCCTTTGAGCAAGACAATAGGAATCATACATGCGGTATACCCAATAAGGCCAGAATGCTGTTGAAATACCGTGATAAAGATCATCGTATCTCCTTTTTGTTTGGCACCCTGTCATTTTGCCAGAATGCCCCGCAGATGCATGGGCCTTCTTAGTACCATCTTCTCTAAGAATATGCTTTTCAGGGTTCACTAACTGCAGATAGACAAAAAAGCTAGGATGTAATATTCTAATAGCACCTTTATCAACTAAGCAAATATATTCTTTCCAGTGTTCACTAACTGCAGATGCTAAAAGTAATATGGGATGTCCCTTTCATTTGATATTGAAATAGCATCTTCATCAACATCTTTGACCGGCTTCAGAAAGAAACTATACGTATAAAATTTGATCTGCTTTCCTTTGTCGATGGATGTTCAAATACAGTTCAGAAGCTCAAAAGTTTCTTGGATCATTAATCAGGGCAGAAACTTCATGCTTCCCAATACGCTTATTGCCTTGTGGACTCAAGCAAAGGAAAACTCATCAAAGAGTAAAGAAAGTGGTCGGCTACAGCTCTGGAAAAATTTCCTATGAACTATCTACAACGTTCTCTATACTTGGGCAGGACGAAAATGTTCTTGTCCGGAGACAGGTTAGGAATCAAGACAAGACGCACGTCAATTTGTGGGAAATTGGTGGCCTCCCACAAAAGGAATGCCACAAGTAAAGAAAAAAGGAATCGCAGGAGCTTCTGAGTATTCTTCAAGTTTCAAGAATCCAAGAATTGTCACATGGAATGTGACTCCTGGCAGCCATTTTAAAGTTGAATTCAGATTGAAATAATGCACATCGTGAGTTTTTTGGAGAAAAAATTGTACAGGATGAAAGAGGGCACAATGCTTTCATATATGGGTTTACAAGTGCAGTTCACAACATTGAGGTTATACAATTGATGGAGATTCAAAATGGTTTTGCATTGGTCTCAAAAATGAATTTTCTGGTATAGACAGAGACAGATTCAACTTTAGTGGTTAAAGAGAAAAGTGCCTTTGCATTCGGATGTTTTCTACACAGTGAAGAGGATTCAAAAGATGATTGAAGCTACAATGCAAGGATTGCTAGTATCTTTAGAGAAGCTAATGAACTTGCAGATTTTATTGCCAACGCCACACAGAAGCAAAGAAAATGCTCTTCTCATAATTTTTTTAGCTTAAACGATTGGTAGAGCTTGATTTTATTAGATCAAAAACTGGTTCCATCCATTCATAGGAGATGTAGAAACAAGAATCTTCACAAGAAAAATTTGGAAGCATTAGGCATTGCCTAAAGTATCAAAAAAAGAACAAAAAGAAAGCCAAAAGGATTCAATCCACTCACGTCAAATTCTGAATCAGACACAAGTGTATCATCATCACTGCTTGTAGACTCATCCATTCTGGAATATCCACTACAAGCCTTCATCGCAGACTCGTGCAACGTTCGCTCTTGAACTGAGAGGGCACTCTCAAAGCTATCCTCGGAACATGCATCAGAGTCATCATCCCGCAGAGATTTGATGAAAGAATTTCCAGTAGGAAGGGTGCTTGATGAAGGCAATTTTCCAAAGGCATCCCGTGGAGTCCTCAAAGGTTGATCTTCTTGGATTATTTGAACTTCTCCACATGCCTAAAAGAAACAAAGTTGATGGAAAAAGGCACTTAACATAACAGAGAAAACCAAGTATACCGATTTTCTGGCAATAACAGACAATTAGCATACTTCACTAAAACTTTCCAGGCGACAAGAAAGAAATTCTAACCACTCCATCTGCATCAATCCAACCCCGTAAGAGACGAAACCGCTGCTGTCCTCGAGTTAGTGCATTGAGGGAACCATCTTCCAATCTCCGGTACTGCCTAATCTATAGGACATTTCATGGCATATTACATTGACGGAGAGTAAAGGCACCTATAAAATAGGCCCATTGACTATGCTATTTATCAGAAAAGTATAGACATAACCATAAAAAGCATACCTCTGCAGTTGTTCCAGTATTTACAAATTTTATTCTTCGATTATTGGCATCCCTGTAGATGCGAATCTATACAAAAGTTCTGGGTTATTTTCTAAACTAGAACATAAAAGAACAAATTCTTTCGCTTGAGAGATACAAGTTTCACTTACTACGCCGATGGTAAGAGGTGCATCGTAATCAGCTTGGCTTATTGCCCTCTCAATAGCAGCTATAAAATTGGGATGAATAACTCTTAGAGGAAGTGTTGCCTCAGGAAAAAGAACAACTCCTGGCATAACACAGTAGCACCATATTAGATGTGCAAAGGCAACAAAAAATAGAGGATGCAGACAACAAAGGAAAAACTGCAATTGACAGACTATCCTTCGACTGTTATCCTAGGCCAAGAAGGAAAAGAAGTTTCCTGTGCAGTTCCCAGTGGTACCATATTACATATGTAACGGCAACAAAAAACAGAAGATGCGGACAACAAAGAAAATGGAAATGCAATTGACAGATTATCTAATGGGAATCAGAACTCAGACCAAAGCCAAAGTCAAGAAGTTTTTTTGGATAAAATCCAAAGTCAAGAAATTGTTTAACTCGCGTCAACAAGAAAACACTTCTAATCGTGATTCCAATCCATTTGCTTCTGACTTGTGTTTTCTGGTTACTTCTGCTCTGCTGCTATTCAATCTGAGATTCCAATAAGAGCTTCTGATCCGAGTCAAATTCCTGATTATACTTTATTCTACTACTACTTCCAAAGACAAGCTTCTGCAATGTGTTGCTCCCGATTGTTGCTGCTTCTAACTTGGTTTAAGACATGCTTCTGACAAATGCTTCATTTCCAGATCTGGTTCTGTGTTACAGGATCAATTTTCATAATGCATTTTTGCACCCGTTAACTGAGAGAAATTGACAATGTCTAGAGTTAGGGCTTCGGCTCGTTAACTGAGAGAACTCAACAATCTCTAGGATTAGGGCTTGTTTAGAGAGAAAAAACCTACAATCTCCTCAGAAATATTCTGAAATTTTTTCTTTTTCTTTGGGCAAAACACAACTTAGCTTTTCCCATTCATTTCTGCCTTTTAATAACAATTACAAGAGCAGTTATAGTGCCACTACTACTCCTAATATCACTCTTTTGTTGACACCTAGACATAACTGCACTAATTATCACAAAGTAACCGACACCTGACATGAGCAATTATACCACCAACAGACAACATTGCAGACAAATTACCCTATACTTCCTGAAATTCACGTACACAAACACAACTACAAACATAAACACTTAAACAGCCACAACAAACAGCATGCATAATACTGTGCTTAGACACACACATAGCTATCACTACAACATTCTGGAAGATAACTTCAGCTTCTCATTTATTTTATGCTTATGATTCCAATCCAATGGTTCTGCTATGGATATTTGGTTCAAGTTATTTTAAGTATTTTATAATTATGTCAATTAGGTTTTTGGGTAAGTTGAGACTTTTGTATATATAGAAAAAAGCTAGGATGTACAAAGAATAGACCAAGTTAGCAATCCACAATTACAAAAACAAAGGAATTTGTGGATGATGAACTTGGTTGATACTATAGCTCACTATAATTATAAGTCAAAATAAGACAAAATAATCCTAACCAAAACCCCAGCGGATGTTGGTTGAGCTCCCACCCATCTTGAATTCATTTCTTTCCAAACATGACAAACCATAACTGATGGTATCTACCTCCACATAGTTGGTCGGAGTGATTTAAAGCTTTCCACAAAAGCTATCATGGTGGTGGATGAGAGACTGCCCGAGAGAGATGGAATGTGGGATTATTGGATGACCCCCCAAATAGTTCTCATAAACTGACACATAATGAAGAGATGATTATGGCCCTCCTCTGATTCAGCACATAGGAGACATTGGTTTTCCAAGATAATACCCCATTGAAGCAATTTATCTTGAGTTAGAAGCCTTTCTCTAGTTGCTAACCACAAAATAAAAGAGTGTCTTGGAATGTTGTTTTTATTCCAAACGATCGCATGCTAAAGAACTAATAGTTTTTTCACTCTCAACAAATTGTAAGCTGAATTGATAGTGAATCCTTTGCTAAGGTCTGCTCGCTACACTCTTGGCGTGATGTTATGAGGGAGACCAGATGTCACGGTATTCCACACTTCACCAGTAGGCCAAGACCATCTATTGCCATCAATAATTTCACCCAAATTTACTCCCTTGGACCAGCCGATATTTAGTTTCTTAGGATATTTTACATACTTTTCCTTTTTAGCGATTAGATATAATTTCTACTAGGAAAGTTAATATTCCAGTCAATTAGGCTATAAAGTCATTTCCTTTTTCTATGTTGTAAGCATACCTTGTACTGAATAACGAAAACTTTAATGAATTAATCAAAAGAGTTTATTCTAAACCTTTCTCATTCTTATCAGTTTGTTAATAGATTGTGGCGCATGTCCTAATTATTTTCTAGTATTGTGTAGTATCAATTCTAGAATTTAATCAACTCCAACTCGTTTCTTAAATTAGTGCATCATAACCAATCTTAGGAATTGTCCATATCCATTTTATTTCCTTATTTTCTTTAAAACCCTAAAACACCATAGAAATTATTTCTTTGTTTCTTTTGCATTTTCATAAGATTATCAAATCCACAAGAATATATTTTTTATTCATTCAAATCAAGTGGTTTAATTATCCCTAGATTTTATTATTGATTGCACCACATTCTTCTTAAGTAATGATTATTCTTCCTAGACATGCCATGTTATTAGTACGGAACATAAAAATCCAATCTTTTTAGTTGCCGTGTGACTCTAGAATTTATGCCTTGGATTCTTTCAAGGACTTAGGCACATCATTATCTTTGGTGGCTAGCTTAGGCCAAGAAGGAAAAGAATAAGAATATAAATGAACCAAGCCAATTCACAAACTATTAGAGCTTAATTTGAGTTTTATTCTAATTCAATTCGGTATTAGTCGAATCAAACTTAAGCAATGAATTAAGTCGAGCTTTAACTTTAAAATACTAGGCTCATCAGGCTCGTGAACCTAATCAAATTTGATATGATTTTAATATATTTCTAATTTATTTATATATAAACAAATATGATATTAATTAAGAAAAATTTATAAAATATCTGATCTTACCATAAATATTTTTGAGTTGAGCTCAAGCTTAAAATTTAAAGCTCAATTGAACTCAAGCTTCAAGTTTTCAAATCAAGCCTAAGCTCGAGCCCGAGCCCAAGCCCAAGCCTGAACCTAAGCCTATTCAGTTCGACTCGATTTGATTACATTCTTCAAAAGAAGTCTCCAATGCAAGTGCTACAAGTGTTCTTTCTATGATCTATTATACATTAAAATGGCACTAAAAAACACCAAAACAAACTATTTTTACCCAAAAACACTCCTTAAGTATCCCTTAAGAACCTCAATCGTGAGAGCTGAAAAGTATAAGTAGCATTTGTGAGACCAAATGGCATCATTAGGAATGCATCCATCATAAGTATGAAAAGTTGTCTTCTCTACATCTAAGGGATTTATCTTTACTTGATGATAGCTAGTGCATAGATGCAACTTAGAAAAATAGCGAGCAACATATAACTCCTAAAGTAACTCCTCAATAACTGCAATGGAAAATTTTGTCTTAGATATGAGCCTAATAATCCATTATTGAAGTTTGATCCACTTTCTTAACCAATAAGACAGGCGAAGAAAACGGAGATTAGCTGGGGCATATAATCCTTTTGCATGCATCTCTTCCCATTGCCTTCAATTTTGTCTTTTTAAATATGGGGATAGCAATAAGGTCAGATTGCAACAAGTGGAGTTACTGGTTGTAGATGAACCTTGTTTCACAACTCCGCAATGGTGGAATGCCCTATGGCAGCATGAACAAGTCTTCAAACTCAGCCATCATCCTTTTGATATCTCTCTACCTATTTACTTCATCTGTAGCAGCAGTACCGCTGCTGTAGCAGATGGCACATCTGCTAGCTTCAACATCACCACCCTGCCCTCTAAAGTAAACATCATCTTCATGGCCAAGAAGTTCCAAGCAATGAAACCCAAGGATCATATATAGTTTTGAATGTTAGGTTGCTCAAGAACAAAGCCAGCAGCAATCTTAATCTAAAGGGTTTTCCTAAGACGAGTACCTATTAATTTGGACTTGTTACTAGGAACTCAACGATCTCATGAACATTAGTGTTTTTTTTTTTTTTTTTTTGAGTGAAGTAGGACTTGCCTTTTCCATTCAATTTTTTCAATACAAGAATAAATAAGTAGCAGTTTTTCCCCAACTGCTATTTCCCATTCTTTCTCTATTAAAAACTACCACTACAACTGCTGAATGTAACTTCCTTCTAATTTAAATTACAACACATTCTGACACGTATGACTGAGATACAACCTTACATCACAACACACACAATTACAAGACTACAACTACACAAGCTAGATAATAGTACCACCATAAAAAATTACACACACAGACAAAGAAACTACACAAGCCAAAGCATAACACTACACGCTTTGCACACAAACACATCACAGCTACTGCACACACAACACAGCTCATCCTTGTCTGCTTTAATTCCCTTTTTTTCGTGTGTGAACATGCTTAAAGGGAATTATTTTCATACTAAGAGCAATTCAATCAAAAGACGTTGATTAATCCGACTATTAAGCATGAAAAGATCACCCAGGGACATTTCCATCTTGTGTACCATAAGAAAGGAGAAGACAACAGACCCCTTGGACAAAAGCTTTAGTGTAATGGTGAGCCTTGGCTTCTAATCACCTTGATCCAGAAAAGTAAAATAACTAGTAACTAGTACATGTACCCTTGGAAAGTTTTTTCATCAGAGAAGCTCTCCACGTGATGTAAAGACAAACTATGCATGTTGTAATGATATCAGGAAATAGCATATTTGCAATCATCTTAGTGATGCAAGTTACAGCAAAGGAGTCAAAGCAACTACAAACCTTCAAGATAGAACAGGGGCAACTGATGGATGGCCCCTCCTTCCAAGAATGCCAATCTATGATGAGTATCTTCAACCTCTATTAAAGACCACCAGAATCATTTATTTCAAATTATTTAGACATGTATTAGAATAAAAAACAAGTCCCCATCAGCAAACTTACCACCAAGATACGTATGCAATGAAGCCAAGCTGGTGTTGAAGGTGAATTCACGAGGTAGACCTGCAACTTCATAAACAGGACCACTAAGGTCCATGTAAGCAATATGCAAAAACCAGTCAATAAGACCAAAATCCAATAAATAGACAAACTCCATGGATTTCGATGAACAATGAAAAAAAAAAAGAGAAAATGGAAAGGTGAATTGCATGGTTCTAGGGTTCGAGTCTTTTTCAAGTACCGTATGGATTAAGCATCAACATTATACAATTATTTTTACACCCTAAGACATCAGTACCAAACAAATATAAGAAAGAAAACAAAACATGTTTTCAAACAAATATATAAGAAAAATTAAACGCGTAAAGGTGGAGAACTGAACAGATGCATAACATTGGCAAATTTCACTGATGATCTTTCTCCCCCAACTGTTTGGACATTGAATATGCATCGAAATGGCCTAATTTACTCATTGAACTTGTTTAGCATGTATCGTGTAGTGGAATTCTCAAAGTCAAGTCTACCGACTGCCGTAATGTAAAAGCGTATTCATCAAAGTTAGAAGCGAATCATTCCCTAAGTATTATGGAAAGCCCTAGGGATTAAAGCATGCAAAATCAAGTGAAGACTGTTGTGAACAAAATAAAGAGAGGATGATTACGGGGCAGGAGCGTCGTCGTCGGATGATTCGTGATCATCGTCGACTTCTTCAACCTGTAATTCCTCGAAATCGAGCAGACGAATCTGCTCGATTTGATGCCTCTCTCGATCCATTAATCTCCTTCGCTCCTCATCCATCTCTCTCTCTCTCTTAAGCACACAAGTGATACCTTAAAAAAGGAAAAATATGCATAGTGCAGTGTGCAGAGACTCCTTGCAAGTTTCTGGAGGCAACATCTCATAAATCTCTAGCAGTATGATATTTCTGGGCATAAAATGCACCTGAATTTTTGTATTTTATGGTTTCACAGTTTTCTTAATGGTAAGGTCGAAGCCGTTTCGGTGTATTGTTACTCTATACTAGCATACTACCCACGGCTTTATGTGTATATATTAAATAATATTAAATTTATATATTTATAATTTATCATTATCCAGTAGATAAAAATATTATAATTTTTTTAAATAATATAAATATAAATTTATTCATTTTTCTCTATTTATATTCAATTTAAATACTTTAATTTCTTACTTATTAGCAAATACATGCACGTAAAATAGATAGAAGAGAAAACGAAAGGAGAAAAAAATTGTTGAAGAAATTATGAGGATAAATAACATATTGTGTGAAATGATAAAGAAGAAAGGGGAGAAAGCAAAGAAAGTGGGTCTTGAGAACGTGAGAAATGAAAGAAAGAAAGTTGACAAATTTATGGATTATTTATTATTTTAATAAATTATATTAATATTAGGTTTTTATTAAATAGAGAATAAATAAATAATTTTAAATATAATAGTTATTTAAGTGTTAATCTGTTTTAATAATATAGATAAATATTTTAATAATGTTATTAATTTAATAAAATTTATAGACTACTTCCAATACTATGTTGTTTGATCTTCTCTTTCACTATCTTTGAGAATTTTGTAGAGAGTGAAAATTGAAGAAAAGTTATGAAAGGAAAATGAAGGAAAAGAAATATAACTATCTCTAGCATTTGGATATAAGATGCAAAAAAAAGAAGGGAAGTTGTAGAAATATTTCTTTAAATTGTACAAAGTAACTTTTACACAGAAGAGAGAGAGAGAGTATTGTTTCCTAAAGAGAGGAAGAGAGAGAGAAAGCGAACCAATACTCATTCAGCAGCTGTCTTTCGATCACCAAGAGGGGAGAGAGAGATAAAGGAGAGGCGACACCAATCATGTAGAGAAGAGATGCAACACAACAAAGAAGACGATGAACAATAATCTGTATTTTTGTATCTTCACAAAATTTCTACCCCTTTTCCATAGGTTTCTCATCGAATCTTAAGAGAAAAAATTGGGATTTTTGAGTGTAATTTTTTCTACCCATTTCCTTTGGATTCATCTAATTTTAACTTCATTTAACTTAATCAAACACATAATTTTTTTCCATTTTCACAAACTTTTACAAATTTCTACCTAGCTAAACATAGTGTTAGTCTGCTTTCCCATCACTTCTACTAACCCCTCTATTCATTATATCACATATTATAATTTAAATGACAATATTTTAATATCAGTATAATTTTATATACGCATCATGGCGCAAGGTGATGCGAATACAACCTCTACCAAGGTAAGTTATGATCCATTATTTCCCTTCACTTAGGATTAATGATTCGTATTATCGTATCATATCTTATTTTCGTATACAGACAAGTTCATATCTAAAAAACTTAAACTCGTAATACAACTCGTTTATTAATTATATATGAAAACCTAAATTACATAATATCTTTATACTTAATAAAAAGTATTAAATAAATGTATATAATATATGTAGATACAATAGGAAAATAACGATAATAATATTTAAATTTTATAATAATAAATGATATGGTGTCTTTATATTTAATAAAAGGTTACATCTCAAATATAAATTTTTAGGAAAACAAAATCTTATTAAGTATAGAAAAATTGAAAATTCAAGTTATATAACATCATTAAATGAAGTGGAATCATAGATTAAATAGATATTCGTATTATTTTGATTTCTAAATTTATTATATTATTTCTTAAATATTTAAAGAAAAACAATCAAGAATCTATAAATAAATTCGTAATTTTTTACCTAGTTAAATTACTATATACTAAGAAGAATATATAACTAAAACTATCGTATACCTTTAATTGAAATATCTAATTTAGACGTAAATGATTTATGTAATAAAATATAAATATAAAAAATATATATAACGTAACCAATGTCCGATTTTAAAAGCTTAACTCGAATGCGAAAATAAATTTAATTATGTTTAACTTATTTGTCTTTCATATTAAATTTTTTTATATACTAATCGATTTAAATCGTTGTGTTTGAATGTACCGTGTTCGGATTCCAAGTTAAGCAAAGTAGTCACCGTGCTTGTTTGTCCGTTTCCACCGGATAATCCAGCCAATGACTAAGCACCACGTGGTCTAACAGGTCATTAGTGCACAAAGGCGGATGAATATCCTTTTGGCATCTTTCTAGTTCTACCTAATGTATGTGTATTATACTTTCTATTTTGATGAAACCTTTTAAGCCTTTTTCTCTTTGAGAAGAATCCCTAAATAGTAAGTATAAAAAGGCATATTATATAAGCCGTATACAGCATTCACCTTCCTTAGTAATAAATACACATTTTGTCGGTTTTTCTTGCAAACTTGTACTGTGAGACTTCCTTTTTACTCTTATTTAGTTTATTGGTTAGGGATTAGTAGTTACTACTCTTTCTTTTCATCCTTTATAACTCATATCAGGTGGTTGGAGTAAGTTCGTGAACGATTATACGATGAGGCTCAGCTTTTGGGTTTCGCTATTTCTATTTCATTTTCTTCTTGGTAAACCATAGTCATAACTTAGTTCCTACTTCCTAGGTACATCACGGCATCTGCTAATTATCATAAAAACTCTACCATGTTGAAGAGATATTTATTTGAAAGTGAAACAAACTATGATTGACTGGACCGTAGTGGACAAAAAAAAAAAAAAAAATTACGTTTTCAACAATTGCAGACATGCAAATTATTTTTTTCTTTTTTTTTTCTCCCTTTATAAGTAAATATTATTAATTGTATTCAGTAACTACATGTTAGGGATGATATATAAAAAAAGAAAAAAAGAAAAAAAAATCCAACTATAATTATGCCTTTTTGTGGATGGGTTCAAAAAAATTGTCAAAGTAAACCAAACAAAAATTTTGTGATCTACTTAAAAGAGCAAGTTAAAAAATATATATAATTAAAGAAAAAGATATATAAGTTTCAGACTAAGAACTAATTAATAACATATCAAAATATGTAAATAATTTATCCTTATATTTTATGAATAAATAACTAAACCTAATTCAAAACCTCTTTTATGACTAAACATGTCCATTTATATATATATTTTTATGTTATAGCCAAATTGAAAATTTGGAGGTGATATCTTGTCAAATCTTACCTTGTCTCCGATGGTAATTGCATGTAAAAAATTAGGAAAAGATCCATACTAAGCAAACAAGATATCAAAGATCAGCCTATCCTTCTCATGTAATATACTAATATATCATATGAGATCTTAAAATTATCAAGCTGTAGTAGTAACTTTGCCCTATATAAGCAGTAACAACAATTAGCCTGGGGTTATTTCAGCTCATTTACTCGCTCTCATTTGCTTTACAAATAAATTGAGAATCTAATTTTCATCCCGGTTTAGATAAAAAAAAAAAATGTTTATTACATTCATATTGTTAAAAGTAAATCCCCTTTTCAACTGTCATAACTGCTTCGGCATTTTATAATTTTAGAGTATATAATATATTCCACACATATATTTTGACATTTACAATAATAGTTTAAAAACTTATTCCACAACTCCTGAACAGTATCTTATTCACTTACTGAATTTGTCTACTTTCTCCCATGTACATAATGCTCACTTCAACATTTCTTTTATTCAACTGTCTCTTCCTTGAGATTTGTTTTGCTCATCGCTTCTCTTATTCTTTTCATTTTACGTATGGATGGTATACATAATTCAATTAACATCAATAACGTGGACTTACTAAAATAAAAAGGTTTTATATAATTCATAAATGTTGTAATTGGTCGGCAAAAAAAAAATAAAAAGTTTTAAAGAACTTTAATTTTATTTTTTAACATACGTGATCCACTAGTATATGATTAAGTAAATTAGACGCATACCAAGTTCAAAAGTACTGCAAATAAAAAAAGAAAGAAAAACCTTTAAATCCCTTGGATCACCAATATTAACTAGGGATCAAAGTTTTGTTTCCTTAAATTATAATATATATAAAAATAAAAAACTACAGCCTAAAAAGTTGTGCTTTCTCCTTCTTGCTTTTACTATTTTCTTTAATGTTTTTTAATATTTACATTTTCCTAACTTTCTCTTTTTTTTTTTACCTTTATTATTCTTTCGTACTTTTACCTACTTTTTTTACTTCTTTGTATTTCTCTAAATTTTCTAATTTCTTTGCATTTTTCTATTTTTTTTTACTATTTTAGCATTTTCCATCGTTCCTTTTCTTATACTAACTTTATTATATAGAAAGGAAAAAAAAAAAACTAAAAATCAAAGATAAAAAATGGCATTTCTACGGTCTCATCAACTCAACATTAACCTACAATGACTAAATGTTTTGTAATAAACACTATTCCTACTCTTTGATCACCCCAATAAGGTATATGTTAATGGTAGTTCTTGGACGCCAATTGACTACCTTAGGCCTAAAGTCAAGTGTCGCAACCCATGAGATCACATGTAAAATGGGCCTAAGTCGACTACTTTAAGCCTATGGTTGAGTGGCTCCATTTGTGAGATAACAACCCTAATAAGGATTAGGTTTATTACCTTGGGCTCAATGCTAAATAATCGCTAAGCGACAACCATATTCTAACTTATAGGTTAGATGGGTTAAAGAAACTAAAGGGCTCAATCAAGCAAAGTTCCATACAATTAAAGCCAACTTTGGTATCCTGAAAGCTAGCCTCCTTTGAACCATTCAAACAACGCTAAGGCTCCCATCGGGCCATTAGGATGAGCTTCTCAAAACCTAACCATACAATATTCACATTACATACAACTTGCCTTTTGGAAAGCCTATAAGGCACTAATTGCATGGTTACGTCAAACATTTATGAATAAAAAACTTATATAAGACCTAAAAATAATCATTCTTATTGCTATTAGAAGATCTCATCAACCTCGATTGCTCGAAACCTAAGGCTATGCATCATGAGTTGACAAGAGCTTAGGGATTAAATATATAAATACTTAATCTCTCTCCTTTCACAAGTTCACTCTTTTGCACTCATTTACAATCTAACTACTCTTTCCTAGCTCCCATTCATCAAATTACATACTTCTTTACAAGTATCTTTAACTTCAGTATTGAAGTGATTCCGCTGAATAGCCCCTAGTTGTTATACTCATGCCTGTCTGTTTTGCAATTAATCTTAAACATGTAAAGCCCTCCCCAATTTAGTAGATTTGACCAAGGGAGGCTATTACTTCTATCGGCAAGAAATTCGAGATAGCAATAAGCACTAACTCTGTTAATTGTGTTATCTCATTTTTTGCAATTGGAGCAGGTGCTACTTAGGGTCATTCGCCACATCTTCAATATCAGTTTAGGAGGATAGGGTTCAAAATTCTCCTAAATGTTTATAAGAATGCAATATCAGACAATGAAAGAGTGTAACACACTATCATCTCTAATTTACACGAAACATGAAATCCTACAATAAAATTGTCACGCCCCGAAGCGGCAGAGTCGTAACAGCCCCGCCGTGTAAACCACCCTAAGATAGAAGTTGGCCTCACAACCGCTATCCTAGACCTGATCTACACAAGGCGTCCACAACTAACCCGCTTTGAAGTAGACAATTTGTAATTTAAATAAATCATTTA
>JAMXBB010000007.1:113333461-113508876 GCA_024138015.1 Lumnitzera littorea | reverse complement strand
AAAAAAAAAAAAACAGCCTCAAAAGAAAAACTTTCATGATCACATATTTCCAATCTAATCATCAATATATTTCATTCCACTACCTTTATGCTCACTCCCATAAGACAAGTTATAACCTATGTCTCATAAACACCATGATCAAACATAACACTAATACCTAAAATACAAAACCCTAAATGCACGCACGAGCAACAAAGGTCATTATAATGGTTACCACAAACCACATAAGAATGTCATACTAACATATGCACACACCTAGAACTAAATGCAATAAACTTTAAATTAATTAACTCATTTTAGGTGTGACATATAACACAAACTTAGCATTTCAAGACTTAGAATGGTTGAAACTCCTTATAAAACATATATAAAATATATACATACATGGGTATGTGCATATAGATACATAAAATATCAAATCTTAAAATTGTCTTGACCTAAGTTCATCAATGATATTAATCATTTTATAACTTTGTACGATGGTAGGATAAAAAATTGAGTTGATGAAATAAAAGGTTCAAATTTGATTCGATTTATATTATGGTACAAAAATAAAATTTGTTGAATAAAAAGAAAATATATTTTATATTCTTAAAATATAATATTGAGTTGATTAGTATTATTTTTAAAAAATATTTATTTTATAATATAAATAATAAATATTTTAATATAAATTTTATGTTTAATAATATACAAACTAAAGCTTGTACCAAGTATAATATTTATGTTGTCCGATTGTCTTTTATTTAATTCAGCCCTTCCGACCGAAATCGATCTTAAACTGGGTGGGATTTAAAACCGTAAGCACATTTTGTGTCTATTCTATTAACTCATCTACTCTTCAGCGGCTTTCACCACCAAAATCTACCTCGTCCAACAGGTAATACTCCATGCTTCTCCGCCTAGCTCCCCTCCTCCGACCCATCCACCCTCTCTCCCCCATCCCTACATCCACAATGGCGCGTGAGATCCTACACGCCACTTCTCTTCCTTCTCTTCCCAATTCCCTCCATCCAAAAACCATGCGCTATGCTGCTGCTGCTTCATTTTCTCTCCCGAACTCCTCCTCCCTATTTGGACGGAGAGTGAGAACTTCTTGGATTAGTATAGGAGGAGGAGGGGAGAGAGTTAGGGTCATGGTTTGGGAGGGACAGAGAGAGTATAGGAAAGTGAGGGGAAGGAAGCAAGGGAAGAGTAAAGAGAAGGAGTTGGAACTTAGTGTTAGCATTTGCATCGAAGAGGACTTACCTGATGATCCTGAGATACTGGTACAAAATATTTTCTCCTTTCGGTTTCTTATGGTGCGGGTGTCTTAGTTTTCATGTTTCTACAAATTAATGTATCAAATTGCTATATTTATATATACAATTTAGCTCTATATTCAGATTTTATCGGAAAAAAAGAATTGTTTAGACATTAACCTGTTACTTTTTAGTTTTAGCAAATGGTGTACTTTGTTGTGTTTTGTTGTGAATATATTGGTTCTTCGGACTTCGGAGAGAGTTGATGTGGTTCTATGAAATGTAGTTGAGAATGTAACGAGGATATAATAGGTGAAGTTTTGGTATTGTTTTAGTTGAGTTTTCTGAAATTCTGATTGGGTATCTACGGGGGGCTTTGAATTGGAAAAGCATTTTATGCATTCTCAACTGTGTGGATTATTGATGAGGATATAAAAGTGCATTATTGGGATTGTTACTGGTTGAAGTTTTAGCCTTTCTTAGGTATGCCTGTGAATTTTGGATCTTGAGGGCATCAAAATGGGTATTGTTAACAATTTTAAAAAACTATGGGTGTTGGAAATAGGTTGTTCTAAATGAGGATGTTTCTTTTAATTTGAGTACCTGGGGGCTGGGATGATAAATGGTATGCCATTTGAAGAACCAAATTGAGAGTTATTTAAACTACTTTGTTTGGTTCACCTTTCCAGTAAATATGTTCACATGTTTAGTAACAGCGCATGAGTTTGTTGTATAATTCCTAGACAATGAATCTCTTCGAAAAAGTTAATAGCTATGGAGTGTAAGCTAGTGCCTTGTTGAGGATAGACATATACTTGTTTGGATTAGGTTATTCTGTGATGTTATGAGTATTATAGTGCCTCAGCTATGATGATCTTTGTTATTGGCCTTGGATGCAGCGGTGACTGCTTTCTGACATGTTTAGGCATAACCTTGCTGAACTTTCACAGGCTTAGTTGCAGTCGTAGTTCTTTTAATTTTGTTGCTTCAGATAATGCAACATCATGACTTTGCCTAGGTATCTATTGTTAATAAGGCCTAAGTGTTGCTGCTGCTGCTGCTGCTGCTGTTGTTATACCATTATGTCTCAAAAACAATTTGGTAGCTTTACTTACCAATGAGACGATGCTTTTGGATTAGTTTTCAATGGATAATGTTAAAAGGGCACTTGTTAAGGGTCAAAAGAAGAAACTTCTACACCTTTCTATATATTTGCTGTTTTTTTTTTTTTTTTTTGAAGTATGTAAGCAGTCTTAGAAAGATGAAAAGCTTCTTTTGTGGGCTTATATACTAGTGTTTGGGGAACTCATTAATGGAATTCTTTTTCAAACGATGTCTTACTATGTTTAACATCTTGGCTCTCTAATTTATTTCCCTCTTCATTTTTCTTTTTTCGTTTTTTTCCCCATGTATTTTAGAGTATTGCTGAACTACTTCGCCTAAACGTTCCAATGGCAATGAAATTAGCATTTGATCACTTGAAAGATTCAAAATATAATACTAGAGATACAGCTATCGAAGATCTTGCTGGATTTCAAAGTGTGGAGTTATCTGTACTTCTTTGCAATGATGACTTCATCTGTAAACTCAATAAAGAGTGGAGGGATGAGGACCATGCCACTGATGTTCTCTCCATGTCACAACACGTTCCAGAATTGAAGCTTCCCATTGTAAGAGTTTACCTCCTTTGAGTGTTCAGTTCAACTGCTTGGGTAAAAACATTTGGCTTGATTTTTTCTTAAAATTATTTTTTCCAGCTTATGCTTGGAGACATTGTAATTTCTGTTGACACTGCTGCAAGACAAGCGGAAGAACGGGGACACACTCTCCTTGATGAAGTACGAATCCTAATGGTTAGTGACGCAATATATTTCATCCACTTCTTCTTTCTTATATTTTTCCCTGGCATTCAGAGGGGGGTGACTACTTTCTTTAATAATTAAATATTTCTTTTATGTAAACAGGGGGAGGATAATAGTAAATGTAAATCATGACATTTCTTTTTGTTCCCTTATGGATGGGTTTAATTAGATACCTTCTCTATGAAAAAGTGGCAAGAAACATTTTACGTGAACACTAGAGATTGAGTTTTCTGTCCTGCAGGTTCATGGCCTATTACATCTTTTGGGCTTTGATCATGAACTAAGTGAAGAGGCAGAAGCAGAAATGGAAAAGGAGGAGGAGCTTCTTTTGAAAGGCCTCGGGTGGAAGGGAAAAGGATTGATTCAATGTGCATATGAGAACAAAAGTGATGCGTATCCCGATGCAGAGGATTCAGATGGTAAATTTTCAGTCACTGTTTATGGATTCTGTTTCCATGGATTTGCTTCCTTATATCTAATTTGTTAAAAGACAGGAAGAAACGGGGCAGTCTTCGATTTTATAAACCGAAATTTAGCTACATCTTCTGTGACATGGATGGTATGAATTTCCCTTTTAGAATCTCTCTCTTAGTCTATCCCTCTTATGGGAAGAGAGCTTGATTTTTCTCATTCCTTTATTTGAGAAGCTGTCACGACATGTTGCAATGTATTTCAAGGTACCTTGCTAAACAGCAAAAGTCAAATCTCCTTGACAACTGCAAAAGCTTTGAAAGAGGCTCTGTCAAGGGGCGTCAAAGTGGTTATAGCTACTGGAAAAGTAAGGAAATCTTAAGACATTGATTTCATTCGTATGAAGTTTTATATTGTCATCTTTTAGCTTTAGAACTGAAGCCATGGCAGTTCTGTTTATATGATTTTGTCTGAGATAGCTTCATCTGTTACATGCTTTATATACTGTGGTTGTCATGAGTTGGGAGACTTGTGTTTGTTGACTATTTATCCTTTCCAACTTTGGAGTAGACACGCCCAGCTGTTATAAATATTATGAAGATGGTGGATTTAGCTGGTAAAGATGGTGTGATTTCAGAGTCCTCTCCTGGTGTCTTTGTGCAGGTTGTTTTTTCCTTTGCCTTTTACACTTTTCATGTGTGGCTAACTGTGGCAAGGTTTATATGTGGTTTTATATCTATTTATACGGTTGGTAAGACATAATTGTTTTTGCTGGCGATTTTCATTTCAGGGTTTGCTTGTTTATGGTAGACAGGGTCGAGAGATCTACAGAAGAAATTTAAATCAAAGTGTCTGCAGAGAGGTAGTTATTCTTCTTCATTTGCCTCCAAAGACTCTTAACTGCAGAAAGAATTTTCCACCAGTTTAGAGGTTCTATAATGATTGATGATCATTAAGTGATGAGAAGTGACTAGCTGCATAAGGTTACATGACGAATGTTGGATTTTGATCGAATGAATATTATAACTTGGTGTATCCTTTGATCCCTTGCTACTTCTTCCCATTGGTTGATAGTCTAAATCGGTCTCAATTTATATCAAATCCTTGTGGCTTCATATTCTTGGAGTCTTCTTAATAAACAGGATTTCTTATTCATGGAATTGCAGGCATTGCTGTACTCTCAGAAGCATAAAATTCCTCTCATTGCCTTCTGTGAGGATCGTTGCTTGACTCTCTTTGAACACCCTCTTGTCAACTCATTGCACAGTGTTTATCATGAGCCAAAAGTACATCCTACAATCTTTTTTCTATGACTGTTTTCATAATTATGTGATATGTTAAATCCGAGATCTGGTGTTCAATACATGCCATAACTTTTCATCTACAGGCAGAAATCATACCTTCTGTCGAGAGTCTCTTGGCCGAGGCTGACATACAGGTATGACTCAAGAACTCAAAACTAAGCAAATTTGCAATGGTATAGAGCTAGCAAAATCAAATGCAATCTTAGTGCTGCAGCCCAGGATTTTGCTAATATTATCATCTTGTCTTCCTAACAACATTTTGGACTTGCAGAAATTGATATTTTTAGACACAGCCGAAGGAGTTGCAACCAGGCTAAGGCCATACTGGTCAGAAGCCACTGGAGATTGTGCAAATGTAGTTCAAGCTGTCCCTGACATGCTTGAAATTGTTCCCCCTAGTACCTCCAAAGGAAGTGGAGTGAGAATGCTACTTGATCATTTAGGCATTACAGCAAAGGAGGTTAGACTTAATAGTTGTAATTTGTTTTAAGTCTATTATTGCTCTCTCTCTCTCTCTGTCTTCAAAGTGCCTCCCACTTAATTCTTGGGTCCATTGTTACCGTAATTTCTTATTATGGATTTATGATCCATAATTCTGCATTTTTGAAATCGATCAATCCATCATAGCTTTTCGCTACTTAATGAGTGTCAAGAGTATGCAATCAATGAAATCCTCAACTTGTCATCATGTTGTGTATTAAACAAAACGAAAAGAAAAGCCAGCTATAAGAAGTGATAGACGTGTTGAGGTTGTGGAGCCAGATACAATTGATGAATCAACTGAAGCAGACAGTTTGATTATGTTATGTGGTTGATCAGAGACCGGAAGAAAGATCCCATAACTCATACGCAGTTATTTGCCTCTTTCAGGTAATGGCTATTGGAGATGGGGAAAATGATACCGAGATGCTGGAGTTGGCTTCACTTGGCATTGCACTCAGTAATGGTTCAGAGAAAGCCAAAGCAGTAGCAGATGTCATTGGCATTAGCAATGATCAAGATGGAGCTGCTGATGCTATCTACCGATATGCATTCTGAGAGTAAGGCTTCATGATTCAAAACAAGGAAGAGAAATTTGTAGGCTATTAATCATGCAAATTTTGTTCGCCAAAATTATTTCTTCTGAAGCAGTAAGAGGAGATAAGCGGAGAGATGATAGAACAAAATGTTTTATCAAATAAGAACCAAATTATTCTTTTTTAGGCATTCTTTGCCATACGGTAATCATGGCACCGTTATATGTTGAGAAAGGAGATTTGTGTAAGCAGCTTCAGTGAGTCTAGGCCAGATGATTGTGAATGAAAGCCTATACATGCAGATGTTGAGATGCTTGATTTTATTATTCATTATTCAAAACGCCTGTTTCTAAGGAACGCTTCAGGAGAGCAAAATGATATGATAATTAAAATGAGATACAGGAGATGTATAATAAGGAGCATGCGGTGAAACCAGCACAGTTGAACTAAGTATCAAAAACAAAAGGATATTCAGTTCAATATATGGTGTACTAGAGTTCTCCCAGTAAAATAAAAAAAAATTGGAACATAAAACAGATTTTAAGATTATGTCAAAATAATTTGTTGCTTCTCCCACACATCTCCTGTTTCTTTCTTTTCACAAGAAGTAGCAACCGACAGCGGTTGCAAGACTGTTCGAAAAATCATCTATCCAGGAAAATTCGGAGGGCTTGAGATAGGTCCATCTGGTAGCGATTTCGATACTCTTTCATAAGCTTCTCGCATAAGAACATTACAGGAATAAGTGATCATGAGTCATGACACTCCCCTCCTTCTCGACACAAATAACAGCAGTAACAATACCCCGACTGTTCATTCTGAACAACCAACTATGAGGGCATGTCTAGGAGCTGTATCAATTCATCAGAAGCTGCCTGTTTCTAGCCAGCAAATAGGACCTTTTTATCTTGTGCCCCCTTATACAGCATGTCTATCTCTTCCAAGCATAAAATTTTCTTTCCGAGCAGTGGTCACTTGCATAGAATTGTCTTAAATTTCTTAGATCGTACGCGTAGCCCTTGTTAGATCTATTATATGATGAGTTATGCGCCATTAATTCTGCGAATGCGTCAGTTGGCACTGCTGAACCGGACGTCATGTTAACTCTCTGATGTATACCAAAACTCACTCAACCAACATTTAAGAAACGCAGACTGTTAAATTAAACCCATATTTATAAGATGCCCAAATTATGCAACCCCTGTTTGACATTGTCAGAACAACCTCTGTTTCTCTTTCAGAAACTCCACGAGCCTGACATCAGTGCAACTTAAGAAAAATCGGGGATGGTTAGTAGCAAGTTAGTTAATAACTTTTTAATCAAATATTACAAAATTGTTATGGATAAGTTTGAATTTCAAGCCTGTATTGAGATGGTTTCAACTCAAGTTGAGTTCGTGTTGATATAAAAATCAATTAAACACTCACATAAAATTATTTCCTTTATATTTCCATATTCTAATTATGCCGTTATTGTGCTGTTTGGGGAGTTGGCAGTCTATAGATTGATGTACTGCGGAACAATGAATCAAAATTATTATTCTTTTAACCATGAAGATTGAAGGATGAGTTGCACTTGACATAGATGGAGTTTGCCCATGCTTGAATGGAATAGGGATCTCATCTCACATATTTATTTACATCAGATTTGAATGCGGTACAATGTGATTCCTTGAAATAAACAACACTTGAGGCTTTTTGAATGACATTCAGAAATAAACCCAGCGTTGCAATGCATTCCCAATTCCCACAACGGGTAAATTTCATTAAAATGCACACCTCTAAAATCTTGATTAAGCATCATCCTTTAAAAAGACAGGAAAAAGAACAAAGAAGGATGCTTTCAACTCTCAATTTCCCCTCCTACCAACTCAGAGAAAAAGCTCAGACGAGTGAGTGCATAATGTATATCCCCATTCGCCACATCATTATTACATAGAAGAATATACCTCACAACAAACTCATACGACCCAAAGGACTGGAACTTACACCGGCATCTGCCTGAAATTAACATCAAAAGATAAGGGAACTTGTCCCTAGAGTTGCATAGCAGGCTGCACATCTCAATTCTCAGGTCCTTTTGTCATAGTGAGTGTTCTTCCTTGCACATTCTAGTATAGCTTTGTCAGCAGTAATAAAGTATGCAGCAATTGAAGCTGTTGATCGACGGCAGGAAAAATCAGTTAGCAAGTTGCAAAAACAACAAAACATAACGTGACAATTATATTACTGGTTGAAAAGAGCTTCTGCATCTTATGGCACTATGTAGGTGATCATCCATAAACAGTAAATTGAAATGACAATTTCACTTTAAAAATACTAAAAACGAAAGAGAGAAAACTTCTTGACAGGTTACACCATTGCAAAGGTTCCCCCGGTCCCTTTTCACTTCAATACAAAACCCAGGGTTGAAATGTTTCAAAACGACACACATACATGCTAATGAGGCCCAATACTGATAAAACGTGTTATAACAATATAAGTGCATGCAATTCAAAAAAAAATAATTCTCAAAAAGAAAATTCAATGCAAACCACATTCAAATACAAAGTCCTAAGTATTCACTTTGATGCACCATCAAGGTTAATAGAGGGAAACTTAGATCCAGGCCCCACCTGCAGATATGATGAGTGCCTGTGCTGTGTAATTGAGGTTTGCTTTTGCCCAAGGGATAACACGGCAGCCAACCAACTGGAAGTTGAAGAGTACAAGATAAAAAGAATAACATTAGCCAGAGAAAAAAAGGCATCATTGCTTACATGATGAACATCTCAAAATCAAAGCCGACAGAAATGGAAAACAAATGATTAAATAAGCAACAGGAGCACAGATCACAACATGATCTCCCTATGGTAGCAACCTCTCTTATGAAGCTATCATGAAGAAAATATGTCCTGAGTTCATTGACCAAAATTTTCTGGCTTACAACTTAAGCAGGACTTAAGGAGGATTTGCATATTATGATCTCCTTTTATATATTCCTGTGGTAAGGAAACCAAATCCATAATGATTTCTCATATAAGATTTCAAGAAAATTATGGTCATGGATTGAGGTGATGCCAAACTTGCCCATAAGAGTAAAGCAAACATACTGCTTCATCAGAGGTAGAAATAGTCAGCTTTCCAAAGCTGAGTGACTTTATGATGCATAGACCATGAAACAATAAATGAACCAGAGAGAAATCTTGTTCACTGCACCTAATATTGCACAAGTAGCTTTAGAATATCTTCAATTATTACTTAAATATCTTTGACCTGATAAAACTTTCCAAAGCAACAAATATCCCTGCATCATCTGGCCAAATATGTTATACATGGCACCACCATGCTAATCTCCTAACATCCATGGAGAAGTTAAAGTGAGACATTGCTGAATAGCACACGGACCACTTAACCATGCAATTTTTTAATAAGCTCCCTGTAACTCCCAGAATATGATAATTTTGGAGAAGTTCATTAGAAAAAGCCAACCCTATGTTTCAATACCAAAAAAAAGAAGAAAAAAAAATGTAGTTCACAAATTACATAGTTAAAAAGGTTAAAGTATATAAGCCTCGAGTGGATTACATATATGAAGTCTGATGATCAAGGAGAGTCAACTCCCTCAGCCCAAAAGACTAAAGTTCCCTATATATAGACAGGAACTGTAGCATCTTGGATTCAAGACATTGGGAAATTTCATACCAAAGTAGCATGGATGTAACCTGTAAGAACAAAGGGTGTACTAGTTGGGCTATCAAGCACATAGAAAAGGTTGATAGGTATATATTATTCATCATTTATTTTGGTCAAACTGACTCTTTTATGCATATTCACTCTGCAACAACCAACAGAGCATTTCAACTCTTTAAGAACTCTAGCATGAGACTACATAAGTTCCTAAAAAGAAGGAATCCTTATTTTTCAACTAATGTAGCCATGAAGAGGGACAGCAGATTAACAAAAAAATGAGCCAACCCAAAAAGAAAGCGAGAGGGAAAAAAAAAAAAAAAATCAGCGGATAAAGATTGCACGCATCTTTCCTAGTTTAAGCTTGTATACTGAAATTCGCCGTATTATATTCACTATGAAAGAATTGTTACTCAAATCAAGCATTTGTGCAGGACTTTAAATAAAAAGATTGCAAATTCTTCTCCAACCAAGAGTTCTTTATGGGCATCTTATGTCTATTTGTGGTTTGGACATACAGCAACATGCCACTTGGGGTACTCATACACCACATCACAAAAGTAAGATAACTGAAAAGCTAGCATTCACAAGGAATTCCACTTACTAGCACAAAACTTTTAAAGTATCTGCTGCCAAGGATAATACTTTGACAACTTAGAACTGTAGTATATTCAAGAAAACATAAAGATATCATCAGAGGATTGAGTTTTTAGGAACTTGAATATTGCTATAATCCTAAAAGTTTTAATGCAACAAACTCTATATTGCAGCCGAGGCAGTGACCATCAAGTAGGGAATACTTGATGGTGAGATATCTTGCTTGGCTTGGAAACGATGCCCAAGTTCCTAAAACTCTTTTTTTTTTCCAAATACATTCTGGAAGTTACAAAACCTTAATCTTCACTTCAATAGTATTAGATAGCTATACAACTTTTCAAAAAACGCAAGTCTCCAAGTAAAGCCACTATGTCTATCAAATAGATAGAGATAAATTTTTACTTAGACAAACCCTTATCTCAAATATCCAACATGTCATCTGACATTTTACCCCCAAAAAAGAAAAATATCCAACATGTTCATTAAGCAAAAACTGTAAAAAAAAAAAAAAACCTCCTAAAAATCAAACTCTACACACCCACATGATGCAAATTAATCCAGCAACTATTGCTTTAACAACCAGGTTTTGCTCAAAATAACCATCATTACATTTTTGAACTATAAAAAAATCTTCATAACTTAGCATTTATCTGTTTCACATAAAGGAAACACAATAGCTAAAAAGTTATCTTTATGCATACTGTTGGCACAGCAGTCACAACTCCTACAACAGCAGCTGCCTTCACTCCCGCACGTACACCTTCTGCATATTACACAACCATGCCATCACTCGGTATTAGTCAAACATCATGACAATTACAATAATAACACACAAGCCATCAAATAATCTTCAACAAGAAAAGAGGGAAAAAAGAAAAAAAAAAAAATCTCAATCTACTTTGAGCTAGCCTATTCTATGTCCCTTGCTGTAAACAAAAGTTCCTACTGACGGATAGGTACATACAATTTGCTAGTATGTAAATTCTAGAGTGCCCTAAGATGGACCTTGTCCATTTAAATCCACTAGAGCAAACCATATACCATGCTTTAATAGCATCCAAATAGACCGGGTAAAGCTAACAAAAATCCTCCAAATCAAAATTCTGAGGATCAATAACTTGACGATAACACCTAAACAGGAAGAATCAAAATTTTTAGGATCGAAAGATTGGATTGGATTGGATCGATCAACAATAAAATTTTCATTAGAGTCTCGTAGTTGATATGGAATTTCAAAGAAACATATACAGAATTAAGACAGACAGAGAAAGAGAGAGAGAGAGAGAGAGAGAGAGAGAATAATGAACCTTGCGTGCAATCTCTAGCGTTTCGAGTCCTTTGCTCTTCGTATGGAGAAGCAATGGGGAAGGAGTTAGTTCTTGAGTAACTCCACAAATCCTTCATCTTTTGGTATGGGATCGCCATTTTTCTCTATTCAACGAAGAGACGGAGAGACTGAGGATTTGTGGATTGAAATTGAAACTGAGAATGGGAAGAAATGGAGAGTCGTGATTGAGTTTTTTGTACTGGAAATGGAAGTTCTCTATTAAGTAGTCCGTGTATTAGGACAGAGACAATAGGTTGTTTTCAATTAGAAGGCCTTTCGACTTTGACCTCGTGGTTTAGCGTCGCTACTCGATACCCGCGACTTGCATTTGGGAATTATAAGGCTGCGAAATGCGCATGTCGTATTTTATACCGATATTATTAAACTCGATTGACTTTATGTAACCATCAACACAAATATTAATTATTCTTATTAATTTAACTTTTGAAATAAAACTTTTATTATTAATAAACTAATTTATTTAAATAAATATAATTATAAATATAAACCCTTTTCTTTTCTCTCCATCTTAAAGGTAGTTTCACTGTTTCCACTACTCTACTCTCTCTCTCTCACTCTCCAACATTCTCATCTCTTTCTCTACGATACCTTTCTCCACTTCCAAAATTTTCTATTTTTCTACCTCTCATCTCCAATTTTCTCTTTCAATTCCTTCTTTCAGTGTTTCTCTATGTTTTTTGAGCAATTTAAACACTAAATCAAAAAGGAAATCTTATTTTTGTGAGCAAAAGATTGGAAAAAGGAGATCTAAACACCATACCTTAAAGGTTGATAGTAATTTTGGTGTTTTCAATAGCGGTTGCCAATGGTAGCTTTTAGATGTTGTAATGGTGGTTATTTCAACGCGATGGAGAGTGGTTATAAGGGTTATAGGACACAAGTAAACTATTGGTGGTGATAATTTTAGTCAGGGAGTGGTGTTTGGCAATTATTGGAATCGTAGTTAAGGGTCTATGATGGGTTCAGTCATGGACCCTACTAAGGTTGTACCCGTATACTAGGAGTTATATTTCCCTTTCCATGTTTCTATTCATATTTCAACTTCTTAGGCAAAAAAATATTTTTAATTAACACAAACCATCTAACAATCATTGATAAGTTGAAGTTCTTCTTTTTTTTTTTCTTTTCAAAAAAAGAAAGTAAAGTTTGGCCGGAGAATCCTAGGTTTCCTTTAGTTCGAACCATTGACTTTACCCTCGCTACGACCTCCTCTCATGTCACTTAGTTCGACTAAGGATGAAGAAATAACTATTATACAATCTTGCATTATCCTTTTCGAAGGGATCGGTATTTGACTAGAGAATCCTAGGTTTCTCCTAATAGGTTGCCATACAGGTCCGATTATGATTACACGTCGCATATTTGATTAAATCCAGTTTAGGGTAATCAATCATTTCATACAAATCATACAATACAAGTTAGAACAACAAACAGAATCATAATATCACTAATAATTAAGCACATGCACACAACGAACTATCTAACAAGTACAACCAAATATAATCTCAAGCCTCCAAAATACGGCAACATAATAATCCCAACTTACCTAAACTCTTCACTTACTCACTCGAGGTCCAACTCGTTCAGGCCATAACCGATCATCTCTATACGTGGTTTTAGTTTTTTATATAATTATTATAGGTTGGTTTTATCGTATAACGCTTATTATTATCTTTTGTTTAGGGTTTAATATGTCCAATTATCTAGGTTCTCAAATTTTTTACAATTATTTTGGGTTTAAGGCCAAGTTCGGGTTCAAATTCCGTATCAATTTCTAAATTTAGTTTTAGTTTTAGTTTTAGTTTTAGTTCAATTTCTAAGTACTGTTTTATACCTGAACTCTAAAAACTTATTTTAACTCATAAGTGAAATTAATCACCTTACTTCCAGATATCCTAAATACCATAATTACCCCTAATCAGTATTTTATTATACCTGGTACACATCAATCCTTAATAGTATACCGATTTTATTCCTGATGTGAGAAATTTTTACATTTTTCATATAATTACATAAATTTAAGCTTTTTATCAGATTTATTATATATCCCTATTATTTATATAATATTAATTTTTATCCTAATATTTTCTATATATTATATTTCCAATAATTGTATATTATGTACGATCACTTATCATATATATAATATACATCTAATATTTTTATCACTCTAATTATCATCTCCCAACATCAATTATTATTTCAAAATGTCTAAATTCATCCTAAATCACATTTTACACCTAATTACCCTAATTTACAAAATTAACTTAAAATTCATTATTTTTCCCTATTACTTATTTACTACATAATTAACCTAATAATTACATCTAACACTCTAAATGCTACAAGTATCATACTTCATCAGATTTCAACTTCTTAAAACATATAATTATTCACTAAATCAGTAATTAACTATTTAATTACTTAATTAACCCTAAATTACTCATTTTATGCCTCATTTTAAGGCCTAAAATTTATCAAAAAATTTTGAAAATTAATTTTTGAAAATAGGCTTTATAGCACTATTCTATATCATCTAAGTAGTTTACACAAAAATTTTGGGCTCAAAACTATACTTCTAAAGTCATTTATTTCTAAATTAAAGCACGTTCGGTTTTGCATAATTTCTTAAGGACTATGTATCATGGGACGTATTTTCATCAAAATAATATTTTTCCTAAAAACTACATACTAAAATATTTCAGAATAACAAAATTCATAATTTTCTAAGAATATTTACTTTTTCTAAGAATATTTACTATTTTTATAAAATTATACAAAATCGGGCTAGAAATCGAAATCTCTAGTCTGAGTGGCTTTGACCATCGCCGACCACCATGGCCTTGTTAACCAATCTAAGCGCTGCCACCACTATGTGGTGGTGGTAGCTGTTTACTCCCAAGTGCTCGTCTAGTGTTAGCTTTCCTCTAAGGCCCTAATTGCACAATTTTCTTTTCTTTTTTTTTCTTAACCTTAATTTTTCTCTCAATTTCGCTTCTCTATATTTTTCTCACTCTCTAAACTAACCAAATGAGCTTCTAAAATTTTCTTACTATTTATAGAGCTTTAAGAAAATTATTGTGCATTAATTTGATTAGATAATTACTGTTACGCCCCGAAGTGGTAGAGTTGTAACAGTCTTACTGTGTAAACTATTTTAAAATAAAAGTTAACCTTACAACCGCTATCTTAAACCTAATTTATACAAGGTGCCCACTACTAACCCGCTTTGAAGTAAATAGATTGTAATTTAAATAAATCATTTACCTAAGAAAGTGAGAAAATATATATATACACTGAAATTCAGTTATGCAATTAACGTCTACAATATTTTACCGTAATATATTTCCTAGTTATTACATTATTCAGAAATGAAAAATTCTAAAATAAAAGCTTAGATCTTAAAAATATATGTTTGTTCTTCAAATGTTTTTCTTCACTCTCTAGGATACAGCAGTTACTAGTTTCAGAGTAGTTGTATACCACTTCTTAGCCAGCACCTGCACGACGTCTATAGAGATATGAGCAACCATAGCTCAATAAGTTAAGATAGAGGACTTAAAACTATACCATAAACATAATAAGGTTATCAATCAACTAATAATTATGTATTATGTACATATATAATACACATCTAATATTTTTATCATTCTAATTACCATCTCCCAACATCAATTATCATTTCAAAATGTCTAAATTCATCCTAAATCAGATTTTATACCTAATTACCCTAATTTACAAAATTAACTTAAAATTTATTATTTTCCTTATTACTTATTTACTACATAATTAACCTAATAATTACATCTAATACCCTAAATGCTACAAGTATCATACTTCATCAAATTTCAACATCCTAAAACATATAATTATTCACTAAATCAATAATTAACTATTTAATTACTTAATTAACCCTAAATTACCCATTTTATACCTCATTTTAAGGCCTAAAAATTATCTAAAATTTTTGAAAATTAATTTTTCAAAATGGGCTTCATAGTACTGTTTTATATCATTTAATTAGTCTATACAAAAATTTTAGGCTCAAACTTACACTCTTAAGGTTATTTATTTCTAAACCGAAACATGTTCGATTTTGCATGATTTCTTAAGGACCATATATCACAGGACATATTTTCATTAAAATAATATTTTTTTTCTAAAAACTACATACAAAAATGTTTCAGAATAACAAAATTCATAATTTTCTAAGAATATTTACTATTTTTACAAAATTACACAAAATCTAGATGGAAATCCAACTCACCAATTTAGGTGGCTTCAGCCACCGTCGGTGGCCATGAGTGTGTTGGCCCACTTAGGCGCTGCCACCACCGTGTGGTGGTGGTGGCCATCCACTCTCAACTGCTCATCGAGTTTGGATTCTTCTTACAAGCCCTAACTGTACAGTTTTCTTTTTTTTTTTTCCCAACCCTAATTTTTCTCTCAAATTTGCCTCTCTCCATTTTTCCCACTCTCTAAACTGACCAAATGAGCTTTTGAAAAATTTAGAGTATTTATAGAGCTTTAGAGAAATTATTGTGCATTAATGAAACAAGACAATTACCTTATCTCTTTTTTTTTCCACTTTCTATTTGTTGCATTTTAATTGGTTGATTTTTTTTCTTCAATTTCAGATTGACATGCCCCACTTCTGGACTTTTCCTCATTTTTCTATATTTTTATTGATTTTTTCTTAATTAATTATGAATTTTCTTTAATTATTTATTATTATTTTAGCATATTTCACGTATTTTAAGTAATTACGCTTATTTCTACATACATGTAAATTCATATATAATACAAATAAATATTTCTAAATATTATTTAGGTTATTTTATGATTTTTAGTATACATATAATTTATCTCTAGCAATTCGTTAATTATCGGAATATATTTTACACATTTTCGATAAATAACTATTTATATACTTAAAATTTAGAATTTTTATATTCTTTTATTTTATTGCTTATTTTCTTAAATTTAAACTTATGGGATCATTTTACTAATATTTCTAACTTTACTTATAATTTAGGCTTGATCGGATCTTTCAGCCGATTGAAATCCTAAGTGACTGATTGTGGAGTTTACAATTATTTTATCTTCTTCCAATTTCCCTTTTGTGTTATTCTAATTTAATTGGCTAATTTTTTTCTTATTTTCCCCAGCTGCCATGACCCAAATCTGGATCAATCCTTATTTTTTTTATTTTTCTTTATTTTTCCTTAATTAATTATGAGTTTTCTTTAATTATTTAGTATTATTTTAATATATTTTGCGTATTTCTACCTACATGTAAATTCATATATAGTACAAATAAATATTCCTAAATATTATTTAGGTTATTTCATGATTTTTAGTATATATATAATTTATCTCTAACGATTCATTAGTTATTATAATGTATTTTACGCATTTTCGATAAATAACGAATTATATACTTAAAATTTGAAAATTTTATATTCTTTTATTTTATTGCTTATTTCCTAAATTCAAACTTACGGGATCATTTTTAGTTTCACTTTATAAATTAGGCTCGATCAGATATTTCAGCCGATCGAAACCCCGAGTAGCTGGTTGTGGGGCTTATAATAGGATCTTTCAACCGATCGAAATCTCGAGTGACCGGTTATTAGATTTACATTTCTACCCCCCTTACAATAATTTCGCTCTCGAAACTACTGTATATTTATGTATTACTTACTTATTAAGATTGATAATTTATATATCATTACTACTCTAAAAATCGAAGAAACCACAAGTAATGCTTTATCTTCCCTACATTAAGTTATACTTTAGTTTCTAAGTCTAGACATTCATTTTGTCGTATCTTTACCTATTTCGGGTCTCAACTCTTAAACTTCTAAACCTGATTATCCAGTATTTTTGTGGATTACTTTATAACCTTAAAACCCATCTTTTATTCTACTGAACTATCTTCAAATGAAACTTTTGTGTAGTCTACTGATTAAGTTTTCAAATTGCTTCCTAATTAACATTCAACTTCTTCTCTACTTAGACTTTTGCTCGATCTCTTAATTTTCTTTCCTTTACATTCCCTACCTCAGTATCAATCGGGGCTTATTTCATTACCGTAGTCCTCTAGTCGTATTGTACTATCTTATAACTTAGCTTTATGACCTCATAAATTTTCTTATTGGTTTATTCTCCATTCATTCTTTGTTTGATTGTTTCTTAAGTTTTATTTGTGATCATTAGCGATTCTAAATTTACTTCATCTCATCATCTTTTCTCTCATCCATAATCTTCTACTCAAAATGATTATACTACTGTTATAACTTCTCATTTGTTCTTCATACAGCTTAGCATAGGATCAACAGAAGCAAATTTGGCAAATCTCGACTTTTCTCCATCTCGAATTTAAATGAGATGATTAATAACTCAATTTGACTTGACTCGACTCGACTCGACTCAACTTGAGAAGGATGAATATGACTTTTGATTAATAGACTCAACAAAAGAAACAATATTAAGAAGGATTGATTACTTGACAAAACATTACACAACAGAACACATTGATCAAATCAACATGCATAAGACTCAACAACAACAATTTGACATTTTTAGATTTATTATGTCCCTGTTGGATTACCTATTGCAACTGCTAATATGAAGTACATTGTAGCTTCATAGTTTCCTTGTATATTGGATTATCTCAATGAATTTTTCCGTTAATCACCAATTCAATATTTTTAATATCCACCGAAATCCCTTCTTCAAATATAACGAGCTTAATGGAAATGTATTATTTCCTCCGAAAATCACATGTCTTCCATTTCAATATACTACTTATGATCACTCAACTTCAATAATATTATCTACAGATACTTTGTATATCGAAATACTATGGACGGATACCACAATAAGCGTTTTCATATACAGTTGGCATGCATATATTTCTTCCAATTCTGTGAATACAATTTATGTATTAATCCTATCTTAATATCTATCTAATTTAATATTATTCTAGAAATTGACAGTCACTCCTCTAACTCTTAAAGCCTCATTTATAACATCCAATACAGAGTTTTAATCATAGGTTTGATTCTTGATTAACTTAATGATGAAATTCAAATATCTATAAAATAATCTTCAAAAATATATTTGAACCTTTATATATTACTAGTAAATCTAATACTTATTAGTATTTTCTTCAATCTCTTCTTTATAAATATCAACAAACTTCTCATAATCTACTATCAGTAACTTTCTTTTTAAATTTCATTTCCAATATATCATACGATTCTATGGATTAATATCCTTCCTTCAATATAAATTGTAAACCAATAGGTAACGATAATCTCAATCACCTTAAATCTTTTTCCGTTCACTAGTTTCTAACTTATAGGGAATGAATACCTCAATATTATGATTATACTTACATTTCATCCATTTGTATATTCTACAGTGAAGGTATTCATCAACCAATTTTTTTTTTTTATTCATATTTATCATCATTCAACTAAAATTAAGGAAGAGTCTTTCACTAAAATCACTACTCATCTTCTAATCCCTTTAAGTTTGGATCCTTAAATACTATCTGTGATCAACATTTCTTATCATAATTAGTTTACTAGTAGAAAACTATCTCATAAAATTTACTTTCTGAAGAGTTTTGCCTTTTTAGATTGATCTTGTAATAGCTAGGAAATCTCTTAATTAAAAGTCCTAATTCTTTTTATACTTTTTGTCTTAATTCTATTTCTACCATCACTTGTCACTCATCTTACTACTATTTGAGAGTACTTAGATAAATATTCGATTATAGTTTACTTGACAGTCTTATTTCATTTCTCATGTATCATTTAATAATTATCCATCTCATATAACCAATTATAAGTACTATATAATGATATAATTCCACTTGTCTCAGCACTACATAAAGATTTTATTATCTATTTCATATTTATTTAACTTTACTCACATTTAATTATCACTCCATACTATAATTCTTCAATTCATGATTCATTAAAGGCCTAAGAATTTTTAATTTGATTATAGCCTTATATCACTATTTCTTTTACCGTTCTTACACATATAAAGGACTTCCAAGATTGATCACCAAAATACAATTGATCTTTTTACACTCCTAGCTACAAATATGTCAATTATCATTGCATTTGCACATGTCCAAAAGAATACACTTTCGTCAAGAAGCACAATTACATCTATTAAGAGATCGTTAGGATATCCACATATATGAATAACTAATGTAAGATCAATTTTAATTCTCAAAAAAACATGATCGACTATCATACCATATTCATAATTCAAATTACTTATAATAGCTGTTCATTCAAAAGAATTCCACCATATTTGTGTTCTAATTAATTCAGTATCATTTCCACTTATTGATTTAGTACTTTATACTTTTATAGGAAAATCAGAAATAACAATAATTTCATATACCTTATCATTATCAGACTCATTATTATCATCATTTATTATCTCCTATACCGTATTCTCATTCTATAAGAGATTTACTTCTGAATTAAGTTTTGATTATATCTCTAGTATAGATTCTGATTCATTTCTAAATCAGTTTCTAACCTTTCCCTTTCAATGTTTTGTCATTCTAAAATCCTTTTCTACATCATGCTTTATTTCACTTCAAATTACATTATCTTGTATTTATACTAAACACCAAACTGAGATCATTTCATTTCACCTTAATTTTATATACATATCACTATATCTCTCTTGTTTTAAAACTTAAATTGATTTTCACTATTGTTCATAAGTTTCATCACTTCATTACATTTCACTAATTACAACACAACTCTATCAACAAATTTCTTAAGAATTTCATCCATAATATTAACATATCCCATTAATCAGTTTTATCGATATTCTTTATGTCTTAACTCTATATGAACTCAAAGATTCTTCTTCATTCAATCTAAATCACTTCAACAAACCATCAATTCTTGCATATACAAAACATTTCCAAAATCGGTCACTTAAAACACATCCAATCCCCTTTCACATTCTTACTCACAAATGTATAATACATTATAGCATATGTACATATCTAAAGAATACACATTCATCAATGAGCACAACTATATCTATTAAAAGATTAATAGGATCTTAACTTTTATGAATAATTAATCACATGATCAATCGTAACTCTTGACAAAATACAACCAACTAATACATTATATTCATCATTCAAATCAACTATCACCTCATATACTGTATTCTCGTGCTGTATATAATCTTAATCTACTCCAGTTGATTCAAGAAAATGTGAAAGCTATTCAATAAACCTTTGGGGTTAATCATCTAAAGATATATGATGTACTAGTTGCAATATAAGTCGTATTAGCAGAATATGGTATCTTGTTTCTATTGTTACTATACATATCTTACTAGCATCGCTTGAGTTATAGTTCTTCACTTCCAAATCATCCTTATTCAACAAGTCATATCACATGATCCCTATTATGCTAAAGCTCAGATTAATCTCTGTTATTGTCCATAAGTCCATCACTTCTCATCAATTACAACATAACTTCATTAACAAACTTCTTAGTAATACCGTCCATAATATTAACATATCCCAACTAACCAATTATAACATTGTTCTCCACATCTCAATTCTGGATTAAATCAGGGATTCTCCTTCATTCCATTTAAGTCACCTCAACTAACCACCAATTTCTCCGTATGATCCCATCATTAGAGTTAACTTCGATTAACACCTATCTTAATTTAGCGTCATAGTCACTACTTATCCTATAATTTGTAGTACGATACTTTAATATTCATTTATTTCTACCCACTCTCTATGTACTCTTAAAATGTCTAATTCTTTTAATTGTTCATTTTAAAGCGAGTTCATTAGAACTTTGCTCTGATACCAATTCAGAACTGTCACGCCCTGAAGCAGCAGAGTTGTAACAGCATTGCTGTATAAACCATTCTAAGATAAAAGTTGGTTTTATAATCGCTATCCCAGACCTGATCTACACAAGGTGTCTACGACTAACCCGCTTTAAAGTAAACAATTTGTAATTTAAATAAATCATTTGCCTAAGAAAATGAGAAAATATATATATACACTATAATTAAGTTATTATAATTAACGTTTACAATGTTACACCATGATATATTTCTTAGTTATTACGTTATTCAAAAATGAAAAATTCTAAAATAAAAACTTAGACCTTAAAAATATATGTTTGTTCTTTAAATATTTTTCCTCACTTCCCAAGATTCAGCAGTTGCTGGCTTCAGGATAGTTGTAAGCCGCTTCTTAGTCAGTACTTGTACGACGTTTATAGGAATGTGAGCGACTACAGCTCAATAAGTTATGATGGAGGACTTAAAACTACACCACAAATACAAATAAGGTTATCAATCAAATCATTTGGTGCAATGCATGTTTAAGCAAATGTTATCGCACGACGTTGTCAGGCCCGTCATGAGATTAGAGAAATTACGCCCACTTTAATCCAAGTTGAGGAGTTACCATTAATGTAACAGCTCACGACCAAACCCAGATTTGTGCAATGGAGACATCACTCTTCCTGCGACTACTTTCGAATCATTGACTTCGCCCTTACTGCGACCTCTTTACTTATCACTTAGTTCGACTAAGGATGAAGAAGAAACCCATTATGCCATCTGGTGCTATTCCTTTTAAAGGGGTCGATATTTGGCCGGAAAATCCTATGTTTCCTCTAATGGGTTGCTATGCAGATTCGATTTATGTTTACAAATCATATCTTTGTTAAGTTTAGTTTAAGGTGATCGATCACTTCATATAATGCAAGCCAAAATAATAAATAGAATCATAGCATCACTCATGATCAAGTACATGCACAGAACCAATTATCTAACAAGCACAACCAAATATAATTTCAAGCCTAAAAAATACAGCATTGTATTAATCCCAACTTACCTCGACTCTTCGCTTACTCACTCGAGGTTTGACTTGTTCAGGCCATCGCCGATCATTCCTATAACACAAACGTGATTTCAGTTTTTTATATAACTATTATAGGTTGGTTTTATTCTATAACGCTTATTGTTATCTTTTGTTTAGGGTTTAATATACCTAATTATCTAGGTCTTAAGTCTTTTACAGTTCTTGTTGAATCGTGTTAAGTTCTATTTCTGTTTTTGCATCGATTTTTAAATTAGGTTTTTAACTTAATTTTTTATTAGAAATTTATACATACATCTTAAAAAAATCATTCTAACTCATAATGTGAAATTAATCGCATTATCTTCGGATATCCAAAATATCATTTTTAGTCTCTAACTAGCGTTCTAGTCCATGCAGTATATCAAAATCCTGATTTAATCACTGAATTCACCCTCGTTATAAGAAAATCTTATATTTTTCATATAATTACCCTAATTTAAGTTTTCTATCAGATTTATTGTATATTTCTATTATTATCATAATATCAACTTTTAGTCTAATATTTTCTATTTATTATATTTCTAATAATTGTGTATTATGCTCTAATAATTGTATATTATGCACTATTACTTATTATGTACATAATACATATCTAATATTTTTATTACTCTAATTACCATCTCCCAACATTAATTATTATTTCAAAATATATAAATTCATCCTAAATTAGATTTTACACCTAATTACCCTAATTTACAAAATTAATTATTTTTTCCTATTACTTATTTACTACATAATTAACCTAATAATTACATCTAACACCCTAAATGCTACAAGTATCATACTTCATTAGATTTCAACATCCTAAAATATATAATTATTCACTAAATTAGTAATTAACTATTTAATTACTTAATTAATCATAAATTACCCATTTTATGCCGTTGTAAAGCCTAAAAATTATCTAAAAATTTCAAAAATTAATTTTTGAAAACAAGCTTCATAGTATTATTCTATATCATCTAAGTAGTCTACATAAAAATTTTGAGCTTAAAACTACACTGCTAAGGTTATTTATTTCCAAAACTGAAATATACTCGGTTTTGTATGATTTCTTAAAGACTATATATCACAGGACATATTTTCATCAAAATAATATTTTTCCTACAAACTAACTACTAAAATATTTCAGAATAACAAAATTCATAATTTTCTAAGAATATTTACTATTTTTATAAAATTACTTAAAATCGGATTGGAAATTGAACTCACTGGTTCGGGTGGCTCTGGCCACCGTAGCCTTGTCAGCTGGTGTAGGCGCTGCTATCACCGTGTGGTGGAGGTAGGCATCTACTTCCAGGTGCTCATCTGGTGTTGATTTTCCTTTAAGGCTCTAATTGCACAGTTTTCTTATTTTTTTTCCTAACCCTAATTTTTCTCTTCCAATTTTGATGCTCTCAATTTTTTATGACTTCTAACTTTCCAAATGAGCTTTGTAATTTTTTTTCCTATTTATAGAGTTTTATAGTAATTATTATGCATTTAATTGGACAAAATATTGCCCAAATCCCTTAATTTTTGTTTTTTGTGTTGCTTGATTTTGATTGGTTAATTTTTTTCTTCAATTCCTGACTTACCAAGACCAAATCCACATCATTCCCTATTCCTCTAATTTTTTCTTAATTAATTAATAATTTTATTTAATTATTTAATAAGTTTTTAATCAATTTAAGTAATTTCGTGTATTTTTATTTACACGTAACACGTAGATACATGTGGGGTATATGTGAACATTCTTAATTATTATTTAGGTTATTCTATGATTTTTAGTATACATATAATTTATCTCTAGTAATTTATTAGTTATTAGATTATACCTTTCACCTTTTTGATAATTAATAATTATTATACTTAAAATTTGAAAATTTTATAGTTTACGGAATATTTTTACTAATATTTTTAGTTTTATTTTATAATTTAAACTCAATAGAATCTTTCAACTAATCGAAATCTTGAGTGGCTGGTTGTAGGGTTTACAACAGCAGCTATATATACATGCAAACATATATATATTAAAATAATAAATTTACTTAAAAAAAGTCAGAATTAATATATTAATAAAGTTAATTTGTAAATAGTGTTAGAAATGGTATAGTTACTCTCATTTAATTACTATATTTATATATAAAATTTTATATCATTTAGAATAATTATAATCGTTAAGAAACAAATATAATTATATTATTTTATATTAAGTTATATAAAGGTTACAATCTTGCCATTTAAAAAAATATACATATGCTATTTGAAAAAGTGTCAAATTAAAATGACTAAATGAAAATGTGTAAGTGATAAAAAATTAATTATTAAAAATTGTCATGATGAAAAAAAAATATATAAATAATGAAAATTTTTTAAATTATATATTATATTGTAGATTGACCATCTTGAATGAGCATAAAAAGAAGGGGAGAGAAATATACAACTATGGAATGCCGTAAAGAGAAACTGCTATAAAATTTATTTAGAAGAAAGAAGAGTAGGAGATAAACCTAAGGCAAAAGACATGGGGGTATGTGTAAAAATTATTGTTGTTAGATTCGATTTGATNATTACTATATTTTTATATTAAATTTTTTTTTATTTAGAATAATTATAATCGTTAAGAAACAAATATAATTATATTATTTTATATTAAGTTATATAAAGGTTACAATCTTGCCATTTAAAAAAATATACATATGCTATTTGAAAAAGTGTCAAATTAAAATGACTAAATGAAAATGTGTAAGTGATAAAAAATTAATTATTAAAAATTGTCATGATGAAAAAAAAATATATAAATAATGAAAATTTTTTAAATTATATATTATATTGTAGATTGACCATCTTGAATGAGCATAAAAAGAAGGGGAGAGAAATATACAACTATGGAATGCCGTAAAGAGAAACTGCTATAAAATTTATTTAGAAGAAAGAAGAGTAGGAGATAAACCTAAGGCAAAAGACATGGGGGTATGTGTAAAAATTATTGTTGTTAGATTCGATTTGATGATTGATTTCAATATATGAGAGAGTTAAATGTTAAAGAGGTAAAATCAAGTTTAACCACGGTTCAATCGAGGTTAGATGAAGCTTCAACTGAGGTTAAATTAAGATTAAATCGAGGTTGGATTAGGGTCTAAATTGAACCAGTTTTATGATCAGATTAAGTCAAATCTAACAAACTAAATTGTGAGAGTCAATCCAAATTTAAATACGCCGATCAAAATGATAGGGAAAAGTTAATTCAAAAGTGAAAAGCATAGGAGAAGATAAGAAAGAAAATATAAATAAATGTATGACATTTTAGTATTTGCCTATACCGTTTCAAACTTCTAATGCAATAGAGGTTGTTTATCTTTCAAATGGAGTTTAAAAGCTCTAAAATGATAGGTGTATATAACTCGTAAAATCCAGGGACGTGGGAAAATGGAATAGAGATAGTTTCGGAAGGGAATTTACAATTATAATCTTAGTCAAATAATTTTTTCCAAGTGAATAAAACAAAAGTTAAAAGGATAGTACTGTAAAATTGCCGATAATAAACCTATGAGAAATATTAAAAACGCAAAAGAGCTTTAGATTAATGCTTTAATATTTTACTATATGTAATATACATAGAATAGATAATCTATTCTACTGGAGACCAAAAGGAACTTAATTCTTAAAAGGGGTAAAAAAAAAGAAATTAAATCTTTCCCAAAAAGAAATACGTACGAGTCCGACGTGTCGATTCGATTCTCTTTCCTATAAATGACTATCCACCAATCACAGCCTCTCTCTCTCTTCCATTTTCCTTCTGACCTAAGACAAAACTCCCTAAACCACGAACACAAACTCTCTCCCTCCCTCCCACCCTTTCTCTCTCTCTTTTCATCGCGGTGACGGAGATGGAAGTTGAACAGCTTACCTCTGGAGCTAGCAACCGTATAATTCCCCTCATCCAAACCCTTAGAAGCTTCATTATCCTCGTTTCTTCCTTCCTTCTCTCTGTCCTCTCTTCGCCGCCGGAACTCTACTCCCGCCACCTATTCCAAGCTCCGCAGACGTGACGAGGAAGACATGCTTCGATGCCAATCATTATTCGAGGCTGTTGATGTTGAATTCCTGCTGAGTCCAGGCACTTTTTGTTCTATGGTGTCCGGAGGAACGCTCTCTTTTGTCGATCCTGGATTCCCATCTCCAGCGAATTGAGGTAAACTTGAGCATGTCATATTTGATGCCGCTTTATTTTTCCTAACCATATAAGGTACGGGGAAGTTTTGGGAGGCGCAGGGTTCTTAATTGTGTTGAAATTTTCTTTCGAATTGGATTTTGGGATTAAGAAAGTAAGTGTTTTGTTTGTTGTGATAGCTAGAGACCACAAAAGTGTTCGTTTCATGACTTAAATATTATCGTTAATAAGAAATGTCTTGCTATTTCTAGACAATGTGGATAGAAGGGCAACAATTGTACGAAACGGGAAGTCCTTTTTTTTCTTTTCTTTTCTTTTTTCTTTTTATTTTTTTATAAATCACCCGATATTTCAGGAGGGTTTTTGGGGATGTACTAAGAAAAATTCTCATATAGTTCTTTGCCCACAATACATGTTCCAGATGACATCCTTTAAGAACAGATTTTTCTCATCAAACTTAATCGGGAATTGATGTTGCAAACAGTAAATAAAAATGCAGCATGCAAATCTAAATTACATATGGTTATTGAGGGAGAACTAAGCAGATTTTTTAACCTAAATTGAGCTCTCCATGGTGAACTTGAGATGTTCATGTCCTGCTTTTCACGAATTAAAGGATGCTGATTTTTCCATACCTTTTTTAGTACCATTATAAATATTTGTATAAACTAAGAATTACCGATCCGCATTTGTGGATTACTTCATTTAGGTACTTATGGTACCAACCTCATGGAAAAATATCAAATTATCAAATTCATTTCTGCTTACAAGAGTCAATGTAGCTTATTTACAGAGTGATTATAACCATGAATAATTCACAATGATTTGAATTATATCTTGCCAGAATTGAACAATCTGTCAGAGTTCATATTTGAGTTTTTAGTTTAGGAGATGCTCCCTTTCAATGTTAATGTTGGTTCATAGGGCTGCAAATGGAATGTACCAGAAGGAAGGCATATAGACAAACTTCTAGCTTCTCTTTCAAGGGGGATCTTTGTTTGAGTCACCCTTGCATAATATAGGATGACTTCTGGGACATGGATATAATCTGTTCATATAAGACAAAGCAGTGAGTTTGGGATCTTCATATCCCCGAAATATTCTAGGTTTTCTGCCAAGCAAGGGGTCTCCGAAGCATGTATTAACCATGAGTTGTTTTCAGCACTTTTATCCTTGGACTTGCATTATAACAGCCATATCTTCAATCCATCTGCAGGGGGATCTTAATCATTATACATGGACTAAATGAACACAGGTAAGGCATGTCGAATTATGAGTAGCTCCACTTTGCTGTCTATGCTATGGACTGGATTGGTGAGTAGTATTGAAACTTAAGCAAAATCTTCTGGTATATCTACATTTTTAAATTTGCATATTGCATAATGTTTAGCTGATTAATATTTCAATTTGACCATAAGAAATTCCAATGAGAGTGTCCTTATTTCTTATTCATTTTCTTGGCTCAAAATTTACATTGTTATAATATAAGCCAGTATTGTTGTAGTGCCTATTTGATCATTTTCATTTTTCCTATTATTTTGATACTTATCTTGATGATATAGGTCATGTTGGTGGTGATGGTTTGCATGGATATGTTCCCTCGCTTGGCCATGTTGTTGCTAATGTTGTAAGTACTTAGTTTATTGTTTCAGCTACTACAATTTGCTCTGTCTTTATTAAGATAGGGAGATTGCTTTTTATGCCCTACTTTTGCATTGTCTAAATCAAATCATCTACCTGATTGCAATGACTAATATACAGCTTCCTTTGTCTAAGCCATGGATTTCCTGCCTCATGGATAATCATGTCTGGACAAAATTATATTAAATAGATTTCTTCTTTTCTAACATATTTATGAACTTCACCAAGTTGTTTCAATTCTTCAAGTGAAGATATCTATTGGTGAATTCCAGTCATTTTGGTCATTGATCTTCATATCTCTCTCTCTTCTTTCAATCTAGTGGCCTGATTTTCTCTCTTATTTTAAATTCCGATAGTTCCTCTTCTCGTCTGTTGAAATTCAATGGATTCTCTCTCTCCCTCACCCACCCCTCCTCTCTGCAGTTTTCCTCTCTCTCCAATGAGTGTCTAGCTATTTCCCTTCTCTTTCTGATGGATCTGGCAGGTCTGACCAATTGATATTTATCAAAAGACTCAAATACTAATTTTATTCCTAATTTGATAAAATTAGGGCTAAAGGACTCATACAACGGAGCAAAATTCCAGCTTCTTACTCTGTTTCTACTAGAGAAATATGAAATGATGGAATGCCCACTACTACTAACTAACACCTCTTTATACATTAGCACAAGGCAATACCTTCTTAGGCACGACTCTTACCAAAGTAGTTAACGAGTCGAGGTAAGACGATTCTATACCGAACTCGAGCTCAAATTCAATTTGAAATTTGAAAGTTCAAAGAATTTTAAGATTAGGCTTGACTTGAAGTGGTTCTCGACAAGCTCAAGTTTGATTCAATTAAGCTGATCTATACCTTATTATTCTTTAAAAAATATTTGTCGTTTAAGTAAAATAATCTTGGCATGCAAACTATTCTCTAACTCAACTAAAATATATACTCGACTGTTGAGCTTGATTAAACTCATAAGCGAGTTGAGTCAAATATCATGGAACTTAAGCATGACTTGATAAGTTACTTGTAGCTCAAGCTTGTGTCATAACTCAATTGGTATAAGGTTGAGCTTGAGTAGTTTGCAAGTAGATTTCTCTCATTTATGCTACTAACTCTTACAACTTTTACTCTTTGACTAATTATATAAGTACTAATACTAACTATACATATACAAATACTAACTATTTCAAGTACCTAACATTAGCTCTAAAGTATCACATCATGTTATGCGTCTCTAACTCATGGCTTTGTACATGGTTGTTCACTCATGTTTTTTATTTTCCTTCTTTTTCTTAGTCTATCTAATTGTTAGTGCAAGTGAAGTTAATAGGCTTTATTCATCCAAATAAGAAGTTGATAGGTCTTGATGGCTACCGTTCAGTACTTAAGAGCTCATGTCCACTTATTTTGACAGGGAGCTTTCTTAGAAAAGGTCAAATTAGATAATCCTGGGATTCCATGTTTTCTTTTTGGCCACTCGACTGGTGGAGCTGTGGTGTTAAAGATAAACATTAAATCATCCAATGGCTCAATAGTTGTTCTTACTTTTGATGCCCAAATTGACTGTCTGCATCATTTTGTAGGCAACTTCATTTGCTCACATTAAAGAGCTTCTAGAGGGTGTAATACTAACATAGCTTGCTTTGCATGTAAAGCCTGCCCACCCTATTGTTGGAGTAAGCTTCATAATTTGAGACAACATATAGTGCTGTAGTTTTAGGCCATAACTCATTATTTGGGTGCTCTTTTCATCCTGATGCATTGTCATTTTGATATAGCAGTTAGCGGATATCACCAAATCAGTCCTTTGTCACATGCATTTCTTGTTTGCCAGTACTTGTATCTTGATTGGCGTTCTAATGTTTGTGCAGGCTATAGGTCCTCTGTTTTCTCTTTTCATACCTAGGCTCCAGTTTAAAGGAGCCAACAAAAGGGGAATACCTGTTACGAGGGATCCAGTTGTGCAATTGGCCAACAGGCCATGAAATGTTAAGACTTTCTTCTCACTTGATGCTAAACCTTAAGTCCATTACAGTCCCATTCTTTGTTCTCCATGGAACTGCAGATAGCGTTATTGACCCATTGGCCTCTAAGGCTCTGTACAATGAAGCATCCTCTAGGTACAAGGACACTAGGCTTTATGAAGGTTTATTACATGACCTCCTGTTTGAGCCTGAGTGCGAAGAGATTGCTCAGGATATAATTAATTGGATGGAAAGGAAATTAGGTGATGAGAATGAGAAAGTTAGGATTTGGTACAATTGTTTTCCCTCAAGAGAAGGGATTAAACTACATCGTTGCTTTGTCACAAAAGGGGGGAAAGGGGGAAATTTGAAAGGAGGGATGGAGGGTAGTAGCCTAATGTCTAATCCTTCAGAATGTATCTATGAGTTAGACTACGTATTTACTGTGGACCGTAAGTAAATTTGGCTAGAATTATATCAGCTTCTGCATAACTCTTCCGCTTGCTATCCCTTGCCTGCCTTCATCTTATTGTTGCCAGCATAAAATGATGACTTATCGCCTTGATTAGCTGGGAGAGGATCTCATATAAATTTCCCTGAAGACTGCTATCTGAACAAACCTATAAAAGCCCATTTCTTTTAAGCCAGGGACAGCTGCCTTACCATGAGAAGCATTTGTCGGGTTTGACAGTTAAAGCTACCAGTGGAAACCTCCAAGTTGAAAGTCGGTTTTAACATCTTTATATTAGAGTTCTACTCTATGATGTTCTTGTATCTACTAGATATTATAAAAAGTTCTAAACAGGCTTAATACATCAGTTTTCATCTACTCCTTCAGCTGGAATAGTGGCATGTTTCTAGTAATGGAAGAGTTTGTGTTGCTCGAAGAATGTGCACCGGAAGTTGCATATAAAAAAACCGATTCATGTAGACTTTGTAACGTGCACCTCCTTGTGTAACAACACCTCCGATGATTCAATGAAGTTCTTATTCTATCGTTTAATATTTGTGTGTGTGTGTATGCATATATAGACATTGCAATAATACATGATACGATGTAAATTGTGAGTGTCACAGGTGAGTAGTTGCACCTAATGTATGTTTAATCCCGTTCTTATAGTGCATATTTCAATCGATGAAGTAATTTCTTCTACTTTCATCTTGAATAATTAAGAAATTTACATCAACAGTCATTGGAACCGTAACAAGGTGGTTTTGTTGAACAATGGATTATCTTAAATAGTTCTTAAAAGAAATATGCGTTGCTGAGATGATAGATTTAAAAATAGTTAAAAGTCAGTTGATTTTCTATAAAAATAGAAAAACATAGTGGTGATGTGTTAATCATAGAGAGGGAGTCATCTAGTGGATTGGTCATCTTGCATGTTGGTTGACAAGTAAGAAAGTCCCTTGAGGTTAAGTCAGTAAGAGCGTTTTGATACTTACGTTAACAAAGAAAGAAAAAGAGGGAGTGTTGTATGTTTGGAGTATTAAAGAAATGATTTTGAGAGCATTTTGATACTTAAGTTAACAAAGAAAGGAAAAGAGGTTAAGTCAAGGCCTATTATGAAGCATGGAGCTTACCTACCTAAGATACATGGCAAGTAAGGTTGGCTCGTACATGGTTGGTGTAAGGAACGTGTGTATAGTACAAGCGAGGATAATGTTGCCTTGTTGATTAGTGGATAGTGGGAATAGTGGTTGTCACATCTAAAGTATAGGAAAATGTTACATTTAGGGTAGTTAAGTGTAAAAGTCGTATAAACGGATGTCATGGAGCATTTAATGAGAAAATGAAAAGAGAGAGAGTAATAGAGGCACCAAAGTCTCTAAGTTATGCTTTGAGCACTAAGTATTTGCTCTGAGGTCAAGGTTAGCACTTCATGTCGAACTTGCATGTAAGCAATCTAAGGACAGTGGAATTTTTAAGCCTTGGGGCTCGAAGGATGGAGCCTAAAAAGGACACAAGTTGGAATCTTCAAGGACCCAAGGAGGTCGGGATGGGGAAATAATCGGGAGGGGCTTGAGCAGGCTATATTGGTGCTAGATAAGTTAGAGGCTAAAGTGAACTCGCGAAGGGGGTCGAGCAAACCAGGTTGGTGAAGGGAGCCAAGCTCTTTAATTTAGATTAGTGTTTTAACGTATCATAGTAAGTAGAGATACTTCAACCTGAGTCTTTGAAGTTTGAGTTTAAAATGATCTATCAACATTTAGTTACTCAAAAAAGAGAGTAAAAATTACAAATATTCATAGTCTAATTTACCTTATTATTTATAGAGGTGTTTTACAATATACATACATGATAGCTTATGTGGAATAATAAAATACAAGGAATTTTAGAAACAAATACTTTCTCAACATGATACAGATTTTGGATGGTCCTAAAACCGGCATCAGGCCTTGGCTTATGGAGCAAGCTTTGAAAATTTAGATGTACATCGTAGCTTTACGTTTGGTTTAATTAATTTAATAAAATAATAATAGTAAATATATTTAATTAAATAACATAATGAAAATACTAAAAGCAGTTGAACCTCTACTTGAATTGCGGACCCAAGGCTAAGGCAATCAATGAAACCATAGAATATATGGTACATCGTGCAAACAGGCCCGAGCGGGTAACTCCCTCGGAATATTAGACCTGCTTCACCCTATAAGGTCAAGTACATTCCTCATGGGTGTTGAATATCATGGAGTACGTTCCAATTTCAATTTTCTAGAACTCAGCTCAAAAGATGTATTATAGGATATAATATCTCATTTTGTTCCCTTCCTAAAATCTATACTTCAAGATTATATAGGGTATAAGTTCTAAATATTCTATATCACCTTATGGAAATTCTTAATTGGATATTTTGATCATAACAAATTATAATAATCTTAACATGTACTTAGTTCTAAGCTCATTGGCCTACTGTAGAAACAAAAAAAAAAAAAAAACAAACAAACAAACAAAAAGAAAAAAACCCTAAAGCATATTAAGCAATCGCTATAATTTATTTTAAATAAGTGGACCTAAACTTTATGACATTCCGCAATAAATTATTTGGACTTATATTATCAGTTTCATAAGGGATATGTAATCAAATTATTAGAGATTTCCAAATGATGAATGTGTTAGTTACAAATACATAGAAAAATTGATAGGTAGTTCCACAACTTAAAAAATTTTATATTATAAAAATATTACTAAAAAATTTTACAAGTTTCATAAAGCACCTCATATCTTATACATTTTACTAGTTTAAATCCCTAAGGTAGTTTCTCAAGTTAAATTTGGGTTCTAAAATTTTTGAAATTATACCAATAGATCGTATATAAGTAAGGCCTCATATTGTATACATCCTCTATGTCCTCACCTCTAACCATTTACTTACTAAAAAAATTGTAGGAAAAGTCCCTTTAGGTTCAAGTAGGGTCATCAATCCATTCAACTCCTCTAAAACAAATTTTTCTTCCTTTTTTGTTTATTTTTTTTTTTTTAAAGGGTGTGATATGTGCCATCCACCACCTAGATATGTTGCACAAACTACCTGAGAAGGGGTGTTACAATTTGTCACATTTTCTTGGGCTTCATTGACAACTTTTAAACTATATTTAGGAAGAGAGAAAGAATTAGATGGAAAGGAATGCCGATGAAAAGAAAAGGAAGGAAATTTAATTAATAATTTAAAACAAGCAATATGTCATAAATCAGTTAAACACCCATAACGGTTGATAATTCGTGAACCATAGGAGGCAAGATGGAAAATTTAGCTCTCTTTGAGTTCCCTAGAAACAAATTTTGGTGATCAATTCTATTTCCGCTCACCTGCTCCTTGGAAAAGGATGGCTTGCCAAGAGGATTACCATTTGTATTTTTATTATATATTTAATTAAATAAATTTATTTTATTATATTAATTATATAAACAAGTCAACTAATTAATGGTTACAACGAAAATGATTTTTATTTTGAAAATGCATCTCTCCTACCAAATTACTTGGCTTTATTATATTTGAACAAGTGCCTCCATTTGTTTGGTTAGTAAATGAAAAAATGAACCTATTGGCCCACAACAATGTATGTATGTCTCCATGTTAATACTATCAATATTTGTATCACATCTAGTTACAAATATTGATATACATATATTGAGTGTTAAAAGTATAAGTATGCAACTGATATATACAGTGTAATATACCTGTTTATAATGAGTTTTTTTTTTTGTTTTTTTTCCTTTAGGTTATATGAGATAATCACAATGTGGTTAGTAGAAAGAAAAGGAGAACGAGATAGTAGGTAAGGAGAGAGAAGAAGATTTCAAATATATTGTTCAAATATTATATCTATATTCAAAAAATTAAATTGTATATCTTTTAATCTTTTTTCCTACAAAAAGGGCAATCAGAGTTTTTAAGTTATTATAAATAATTCTTTTTCATTTTACTAGCATATTATGTCATGTCCATTTTGTATCTTTTCCTTACAAATACTTTTAGATCAGAGTATGTCCTTTACGATGGCTTCTTTTTTTTTTTTTTTTTTTTGTTTATATTGTTCTTCCATATTTTAAAATATATTATTAAAAAGACAATAGCTTTTCTTATAGAAAAGAAGAAGAAGAAAGTGTGTCCGATCATTACGATACTGCATTTCTCGACAAATTTGGGTTTCTATCAAAACTTATGGTAAAATTGAAATATTCTTAGTAATTAGTTTGTTATATTATGTATTATTTACATTACATGAATTTGCTTTATCATAAAATTTTCATTTTGAAATCCGATAATTAATAGTTTATGTATTTTACAAAAAATGATAATAGATATTATTGATAGTAGTTTTTGGACACTGACCGACAAACATAGGATCAAGGCTAAATAGATTAGCTTTCAAAACTACCACCCAAGCTGAACTCGAGCTAGTCGTTGTGACCCAAAACCGAGTAACCTAACTAGCAATTCGAGCCAAACCAGGATCGTCCACACTAGACTTAGGAGCCAAGCAGGTTGGCAAGAAAGGGTTCCCCTCCTGACTTAGATCGACCCTTGTGCCTCCTACGGTCATTTCTGGGCTAACCCTTTTGTAATAGCCCTAAGGAAGCTCACATACTTGCATTATGTTGGGCAAATTTTAGAAAAGGATGAAATAGGTAGAAATAAAAAGAAAAAGGAAAAGAATGAAAATAGAAAGAAGGGAAATTGTAATATTATCTTGTGTTTGAACATTTAAGAAAGAAATGTATGATCTAATAAAGTGCTTTTGTAATTTCATTTCATTTCCATTACTTTCTCTCTCTCCAAAATTAGAGAGAAATATGGGAGGTATAAAAGTAGAAAACTTTTCACTATTTTCGCTTCATTTCCTTAGATTTCCATCTTTATTTTAAATCATCAAACAAGAACCTTCCACTTATTTTTATTGGTTTCATTTAATTTTTATTTATCCAAATCGTATAAAAATTATATTGAATGTGACATCAGGTGACTTGTCCTCTAAGGAGCCTATGTAGCATGAATTGAATGACACCATCAAGCTGCTTGATTAAGAATAAACATGCACAAAGTCCAAGACAATCATTCCCTATTTCCTATTATCGTCAGAAGATTTTACCTTATCCCATATCCCCGAAACTTAGGGTCGTGCACTGCAAGTTGATAGGCCTAGAGGTTTAACGTATAAATACCTGATCTCTCTCTAAGTAACTTGCACACTTCGAAACACAAACACACAAGATTCCACACATTCACTTACGCTAGCTTTCGATCACATATCTCCCTCAATTATCGCTTGCTTAAACATCGAAATAATCCCCCCAACTATTCTACTCGACCTAAACATCCAAAGCCGCCTTGATCCAGCCCATCAAATCTTGGAGGGCAAAACCATGAGACCAAAAATACTTGTGAAAAGACTAAATAAAGAAATTTTTTTTCCTTTACTTTAAAATGCACGATCAATATTAGAAAGAACAAATTTTTCATTTTCAAAACCCTAGGAGCAATTTTTTATATGCCCCATGTCATGATATGAGCATATTACATTTAAGCATACAAGGATTATATATAATAACTTGCGGAAAGATTCAGTTCCCGTTCTAGTCATTTATAAAGCAAAGCTTAGCTCAGGCCATGACACATCCTCCCTAAATTTGATAAGAGTGTTCACTCAACCTACAGATTTTTATCACCCATGGTTAAAGAATTATTTAACCAACACATTTTTACAACCCAATATCAACCACAAACTTCAAAGATCATATGCACTATATGATCATATGCGTGCATACTTCCAAATACATCTCAAATTCTATACTTCAAGCAAAGATATCAAAGTCCTGGAAAATGCTTCCGATACTAAATACTACAACCATCTCATGTGGAGGTCTAGAGAAATTGACAAGACCATTCTCTTCAAAGCAGAAACCTTTTCATATTCGTGGTCTCCATGACCGCAAATATGTCATTTGACAGCAACCAAACTCCAGATTTCATGTAGCTACAAGCTGGAGTCTCTTAGTATATAGTCCCAACACCCGGAAACAATTTTCACTAAAAGAAGGGAAGAAATTTTGAGTCTGATATTTAAAATTACTACAGACCCTGATCAATTAGATAGTCACCCAGCCGCTCAACGATCATGTTGCATTGACCAGGAGTCATAGGTTCATCGTATATCCCAATGATCAAGGCTTGATTGGTCTTCTTAATGGTAATCCCGCCAGGGCCCTGAAATTGATTTGTGTGTAGACTTTCATCAATAGAAGCCTTAAAAAGGACACAAGAATTGGCAAAAAATTCAAAATGATGAAGGAAAAATTCAAAAGCATCGGACCCTACACATCATGGCAGAAAACTTTTGCGGGAAAGAGGTGAAATAGGAGCACCCGTTCTCTTCATGCAGAGAAATATAAAACATCTTGATCATATAAGTAAATGAAGGGAAGCACATGGATCGAAATATTCAATCAATCTTTTTGCTAGCTGCATGCAAGAATATTGGGATTCTCAAGCAAATTGGTGACAGTTTGAAATGCACATGAATCCTTCTATTAAAGCTGAACCTACTGATAGTGTTATATTGGTTATACATATGCCACACCTGATTGCAGAAACTACACATTCACAAGGCCGTTTCCAATTCATGATCCTATTGAAACATGAAAGGTTGTGGACAACGAGGTCAGCAGACCCGATCGGTTGTGTTAGAACCAAATCAATTACTAAGAAGAAATTATGAATTAGGGATAGAAAATGGATGACAACAGAGAGGAAAGAGGTACCTGAGCAGAAGCTCAGCTGACTAATCTTACTTCTAATTCCAAAGAATGGTTCTCAGCTGCAGATAACTAACTTCCATGCCTATTTAAACCCCAGTTCATAGAATATTCCAGATGTGGCCACGTCAACCACTAAACCAATCAACACATCCCACTTAAACACACCAGCCATGTTAGCAAACAATACCTCTAACTACATAACACACCCTACACATATACACAACCCAACACCAATATAACACACACCCATCACTACACTAACTGCAGACACCACCACACCACCCTAAACTCCCAGCACAATACAATACAAACACACACATACAATACACACAACACACTGAATAAGTTCCAATGGTGCATGCTAGGAAGCATCCTTCCTAGGCCTCCTTTTATAAACATGCCATATAAGGGGTTGTTGTCTTAGGGAACACATCAACTCCTCCCCCACAAGAAGGGTCCTTGTCCTCAAGGACAAAATAGGGATATTGGAGTTTAAAAGAGTCCACATCTACCCAAGTAGAGCCATCAGGAGACTTTCCTTGCCAATGCACTAACAATTGGGGAATTTGCTGGTCTCCGTATATGTGAAAGCAGTGATCCAGAATCACAACAAGTTGCAGTTCCAAGTAATCAACATCTTCAAATAGGTCTAAAGGTAATTCTTGCATGGACAGAAAAGAACCAATAGCTTTCTTGAGGAGTGACACATTAAAAACTGGGTAAACTCGTCAATGCAAGGGTAATTGTAATTTATAAGCAACCTTGCCAATGCGTTCAATCACTTAAAATGGTGAAAAAAAACCGAGGAACCTGTTTTGATAGGTCCCTGTTGCTGCAAATTTGGATAAAGCTTAAGGAAGACCCACTCTCCAACCATGAATGTAGTGTTTTGCACAAGTAGAAGCAATCTCTCAATCTACAAATGAAGAAAGTGTAGAGGGTGGACAACTGTATACAACATCAAACGGAGTCATCTTGGCGGAGGTGTGATTGGAAGTATTATAGTGATATTCAACCCATGAAATCCATTTAGCCCATTGCTTGGGTCGATCATCAACAAAGCATCTTAAGTAACACTCTAAACAGCGGTTGAGGACTTCCGTTTGACCATCCGTCTCCGGATGATAAGAAGCGCTAAAATGAAGCTTAGTACCTTGTAATTGAAACAATTCCCAACAAAGAGTACTCACAAAAGTAGAGTCACGATTACTTACAATAGTCTTTCGCATCCCGTGCAAATGCACAATCTCTTTAACAAATAGTTCCACAATGCTTTGAGTAGTATATGGATGCTTTGTCAATAAGAAATGCCCATATTATGAAATCTATCCACGACTACCAATATACATCAAATCCTTTGGATTTCAAGAGCCCAGACACAAAGTCCATTTAGTTGAAGGTATCGGCAAAAGAGAGAGTAAACCACCCGGAAGCAAGATTTATGACTTGTTTCATTGATTGATAGCACATGAAGTAACCAAATTCTCTATATCTTTCTTTTGGCCAATCCAATACAAATTTGAAGCTACTCTTCTATAAGTCTTCAAAAAACCCGAGTGTCCTCCTATGAGAGACAAATGAAATTCATAGAGGAAGAGAGTAATCCACTTGGAGTTGGAAGGAATGACTAGACGATCGTGATAAAATAACATGTTATTAACCAAATGATAACCCAATACCATGTCCTTGTCTTCCTTCAATAATTTGACTTTGGAAGACAAAATTATGTCTTGCAACACTGCATTTTGAATCTCAATTAAATCTGTCCAGATTGGTCTCGATATAGCCACCAACTCCAACTCATCAAAAACCCTTGATAAAGCATTAGATGCACCATTCTCTTGTCCACTTTTGTATAGGACTTCAAAATCATATCTTAATAATTTAGATAACCAATTTTGTTGGTCCAAAGTCATCACATGCTACTTCAAAAGATACTTTGGGCTCCTCTGATCAGTTTTAACTATAAATTCCTAGCCTAAAAGATAAGGTCGCCGATGTTTAATAGATAAGACAAGCACCATTAATTCCTTCTCGTAAGTAAACTTAGCAAGTGATTTTTCTGCTAAAGCCTTGCTGAAATAAGCAATTAACCTATCTTTTTGATGCAAAACTGCCCCAATTCTCCTCCCCGAAGCATCACACTCGACCACAAAAGGTTAAGAAAAATCAGGAACAGCAAGAACAAGTGCCTTTATCAAGGCTAACTTCAATTATCCAAAGACTAAAGTAGCCGAATCCGTCCATACAAAGTTATCCTTCTTTAATAAATCAGTCAAAGGCGTAGTAATTTTACCAATCTTGAATGAGTTTTCAATAATAGCTGGACAAACCCAGAAAGCCATAAACTCCTTTTAAAGAAGTTGAAAGAGGCTATTAAAGCACACTCAACTTTCTTTGGATCCATGCTTACACCCTCGGTAGAGATGATGTGCCCAAGATATTCTAAAGCGAATTGGCCAAAGATGCATTTTTTCTTATTAGTTATAAAATGATTCTTTTTGTGCTGATATATGAAAATATCGTCAAAGAAAACCAAAACAAATCGTTGTAGATAAAACCGAAACAAATCATTCATGATAGCTTAGAAGGTGGCGGGCATATTTATTAAACCAAAAGGCATGACAAGAAACTCAAAGTGCCTTTAATGTGTTCGAAAAGCCGTCTTGTGAACATCATCTAGAAATACCCAAATTTAATGATATCCCACCCTAAGATCAATTTTAGAAAACACCAAAGCACCATGTAACTCATCTAAAAGCCCCTCAATAATCGAATTAGGATATTTATTTGAAATAGTTACTTCATTCAATGCTCTATAATCCACACAAAAATGTCATAAGCCGTCTTTTCTTTTAACCGATATAACAAGCCTAGAGAATGGAGTAGTGCTAAGCCTTATTGTTCCTATAGCCAAAATGTCTTGAACTAACTTCTCAATCTCATTTTTTTAAGCCAAGGCATATCTATAAGGTCAAACATTAATCGGTCCATAACCAAGCTTTAAAGGAATATGGTGATCATTAGCTCAAGAAGGGGGTCACCCAAATCTTTCCTCAAAAACATCATAAAAATTGGCCAACACTTTTTCAACCCGAGGATCAATGGAAACTTGTGATAAATTAGTGGCGACATCAAGCCACCATAACAAGCTATATAGTTCAATTTCCTACAGCTTATGCAATGATTTTAAAGGAACAGCAATTCAAGAGAGTATAGGAACACCAAGTAACACTTTCTCATTTCTCCCTACAAAAATCTTCGTAGACATATGTAGCCAATCGATCTTAACTTCTCTTAAAGTCCTTAACCAAGCAATTCTAAGTATAACATCTACTTCATCGAGTTCAAGAACATAACAATCAACAACTATTTTCTTATCATCGACTAGTAAGTACACATTACGACATGTACCACAAGAAGAAATGTGTTGTCCATCCTCCAAAGTAATTTTAAAAACAATAGAATTATCTACTTCCAATTTCAAAAGCTTCACAAGAGATATGGAGATAAAGTTGTGACTAGCACCACCATCTATCATGTTAGAAATGAAGATTTCATGCAATTTACCTCGAAACTTCATTGTTTAGGATCCATCAAACCCTTTCATAGCTAGAAGGGAAAGTTCCAAACCTGCACAAGGAGGTTTCGTACCACTTTTTGTAGTTGGCATTTCATTAACTTCTTCACCAACCTACCACTCACCTTCAGCATCCTCTTCTAACAACACACAACGAAGTGACTTGTTAGGTGACTTATGCAAAGGGGAAAAAGGTTGATCACATTGAAAACATAAACCCTTAGCATGTTTATCTAAGGACCCTGCATAAGACAGCTAGCACTATTCATGAGTAGATCACAAAGGATGTTTCGATTGGTTCGACATAGTTACCAATTGTACAGTTGGTCCTAACAAACTATGACCAGTAGCGATACCAGCAATTGATGGATTACGTAGAGAGGATTCAGAAGAGTAGCTATCTCTATACTTTAGTCCACCATTGTTCACTTGTAGCTAGGGTTGAACAGCACTATGAAGTGAAAATTAGAGTAAACTGCAATGCCATAGGTTGCCCTATTAGGTGTTTGATGATTTCACTGAAGTGGGGCACTCTTACATTCATTTTGGCCATAACAACTAGATGTAAGGAATATACCATAATCAAATTCCTTCTCCACTTTAATTGCGATCTCCATGGCTTTTTCCAGCGAAGGAGGAGTATGTGTATCAACTCTAGTTGTATTTCTTCGCGTAATCCCCCAAGGAAATAACCCAACTGTTGAATTTCTGAAATGGTCTGAGCTTACAAGATAAGCAATGCGAACTCTTCGATATATTGATGAATTGAAGTAGTTTGCTACAACTACGAAAGGCTTTTAAACGGATTTGACGCCTCCTATTCATCGTACCTCTTCAACATTTCCTCTTTCATCATATTCCAATCTAAATAAGGAATTCATCGTTGTAAAACTCGTAACCAATAGACACATCTTCCTCTCATACACATAGCCGCTAAATCCACTTTCCGATCTTCTCTCTAAGTTCAAAAATACTGTTCTACCATCAAAATCCAATTAGCCGGAGCTACACCTTCAAATGATTGAAGGAATACTCGCGAAGCATTCAATCGATATTTGTCATTGTTCTCTTCCAAACGCACACTACTTTGATCTGTTTCCATGTGATCTCCATTCATTTGTTGCTTTCCATGTTGGATCATATTTTACAACTCAATATGTACTCCACTATCAGATCGAATCACATTAGATGATTCACCAAGCATTCCATTACTAGGCCGATTCATCACCCATAGATCTTTCATCATTTTTTGTATTTTTGACATAGAAGCTTGAACAACAGAAACACCTCCCCGCAATGAAGCAATGTCACCACGTAATGAAGTCACATTTCCACCGATATCCTCTTGATTTTTATCCATTTCAGTTAAACATTGCTGCACATCTAGTAACACTTCATGCATCTCTCCTAAACTCTTCTCCAACTCTTCAAGTCGAGAATCCGTTCTAGTCATATTTCTACAAGTTTTCTTAAAAGTGGAATTTTAAGTTTCCCATGAGATGACACCCATTGTTATGAACCAAATCAATTACTAGGAAGAAATTATGAATTAGGGATAGAAAATGGATGAAAATAGAGAGGAAAGATGTACCTGCGCAAAAGCTCAACTGACTGATCTTACTTCTAATTCCAAAGAAGAGTTCCCAACTATCGATAACTAACTTTCATGCCTATTTAAACTCCAGTTCATAGAATATTCCAGATGTAGCCACATCAGCCACTAAACCAATCAACACATCCCCCTTAAACCCACCAAGCACATCAGCAAACAATACCTCTAACCACATAACACACCCTGCACATATACACCACCCAACACCAACCCAAACCCAACGTAACACACACTCATCACTACACTAACTGCAGACACCACCACACCACCCTAAACTCCCAACACAATATAACACAAACACACACACAGTGCACACAAAATACACTCAACACATTGAATAAGTTCCAATGGCACATGCTAGGAAGCATCCTTCCTAAGCCTTCTTTTATAAACGTGCCATATAAGGGGCTATTGTCTAGGGAACACATTAGGTTGTGAGGAAGGAAGCCCACACCACAAAGTAAAAATGAAAATAAGTAGAAAAGAAGCCTATCAAGTCATAATAAGGATTCATGACCCAATTGCTTAATATTCTCTTCCCTTTTTGATTTATTTATTTATTTTTTTTAACTTTTTGGCCATCCTCCAAATTGGAACAAGCTACACTGCTAGGTTGGCAGCCCTCATATTGGGGTGACTAGGGCCTTTCATTGGTCCTTTTTTTTTTTTTTTGCTATTTTCTTTTTTCTATTATTTTTTGTAAATGTTTATTTTTTATTATATTATTTAATTAAATATATTTAATATTATTATCTTATTAAATTAATTATTATAAACCAACTAGAATCTGATAAGTACACTCTAACTTTCATTGAGAAGCTGTGATAAAATATAGATATATGATGTGTTAAAAATGAAAATAAAAAAAATACAATGCAAGTGTCAGAGAGTGAAAATACAAGTATGCAAAGTGAAATTTACCCTAAAATAAGAAGGAAGCCATAACTGGATACATAGCTAGAAACTGGTAAAAAAGACTAATCATTTGATAGATTTTTGGACAATTTTCAAATATTCCTCGTCATTTTAAACTACAAGAAAGCAGCATACAAATGACAAAGCTTAATATGCATATCAACCATTGATTACCATACCAGCAGATATGCTAAGAGCAGTAAAAATCAATGTAAAATGACATAAAACACCAGTCATTTTAATGTTCAGGAAAGCAAAATAGAAACAACAAAACTTAATATGCATATCAGCCATCAATTACCATACCAGTAGCAATGGTTAGAGCAGGCATAGGTTAATGTCAAAATGACATAAAATACCTTCTTTCCTCGGATAACAGCACCAGGTTCACCTTGGATTACCATGTATTTGGTGCCACCCACATACAACCCAGTTGGAGCGAGGGTACCAGGTTCAGCAAAATCATTCATGATAGCAGTTATTTCTTCAGGCTTAAACTGTATGAAGAAAATTTACAAATGAAAAACAAACCAACATACACACACACTGCTTAAAAGTAACACAGAGAAGGTTTTAGTCATTTACAATATTGTGCCTACGAAATTTCTCATTGAAAATCTCACCAAGTACGAAAACAGAGAACACCAACAGAGTCATATTGCAAACCCATGTGTCAGAAGCAAAAGGCAATGACAAAAAAAGATAATGAAAGAGAGACAAGACCCACCCTACCATTCAAAAAAGTAGGCAATAGAACAAGCAAACTCCAATCAACACTTGCCAAGGGAGAAGAATGATTTCTTTTCTTTTCTTCTCTTTTCTTTCTTTTTTTTTTTTTTTTTTTTGTCCAAAAGGAAGATAAATGACTTCTAATATGATTACATAGTTTTTCACGCTTCATTTGCCTCTGCAATATGTTATCAAAAAGCTACACTAGTCTAATAACAAATGCTTCAAGAATCACAATTAAAGGAGCTGCCTGGAGGAAGTTGCAACCAAACTATATATATGTTAAATTTGTAAGAGAAAGCATTTACAACCATACTACAAGTCATTTGATCTTTCTATGGTATCTCTTTGAGACAAAGTAATAAATTTATTTATGATACAACCATTTTAGTTAATCCCCATGTTCATCTAGAATTGTCCAATTTGTTGCCCCAAAAAAAAATGAGGAACTTGGAGGTTTTCTTTGGGCCAGGTGATTGGAGGATCAACGTAAGTGACTGGTATGTATCCATCTCCAATCATCCTTATTTATGGTTTTTTTTTTTTTCTATGGTATCTCTTTTTATTTTTTCGTTGTGGGTAGGCGATGTTTAGTACCATTCAAGTAATATCTTTTACTATAATCTAATGAGCAGCGGGGTAAGTCATGTGAAAGTCTTCTGCTTTTTCCTTGTTTTGAGGAGAGAAATGCAGTGACAGTGAACCTCAACATTGATGGGTATAATGCCAAAAACTTAAGAAATAGTGACCTTCTCCAATCCTAAAATCTTGGTGAGTTGATAATGAAATCTAATACTCTATAATTTGTGTTCAGTCCAATCAGTTTGAGGCTGCTTTGCATAAGAGTGTCTACGGTTTCATAATCTTACCCAGAAAAGTCTGAAGTGGTTTTTCTTGCAACATATCTGTACCTAGCAGGTCTTAATTCTCAATGTCAAAGTCCAGAAAAAGTAAAGATTAAATCTCCAAAACAGGTGTGAGACCAAGGTTAAATCACGCTTCTGCTGTTCATCTGAATACGTAGAATTGGTAAAATGTGGACAATCATAAAAAACCAGTAAAATCACAAATTTGTGGAATTATAAATCAAAATTCATAATTCTACCAAAATTTTGCATTCAAATGATTTTATAACCAATTTCAACAAAAAAAAAAAAAAAAAAAAAAACCATAAACTCGTAGAATCCTATAATTGACTTGTGATCTTAACAATTATGACAGAGGCACAACTTCAGGCTTGCCTAGGTCATCCTGCAGTTAAACTACTATGTACTACGAAGTATAGATGCATTGGACATATGTGGTACCCCACCCATGGATGCTGGTTAAATAGCTATACCCATCGTAACTGAAGAATGACAATTTGGTCGGAAACAATTATTGGAAACATTTCTGGACCTCTTATCCATCTGAAAATACAGACCTAGAGAGGAATTTTTAACTTTTAAGCTCTTAATAAGTCGGGCCCCAAGTTCAATAGCGATTTTGCGATTCAGGGACTTCAACAAACCCATGATCACAATTCACACCATTCCACTACGCCACCCTAACTTCGCATCATTTAACTTATACAAATTCATCATAGTCAAAAGAACTCAGCTTGGAATATAATTGAGTTCAACAAACACTAACTCTAACTTAAAACCACAAATCGGCAAAATCGTAAAATTCATATATACCTTAAATTATATAACAAATGGGATAACGAACACGATGCCACGAATTACAAAACAAACCACACAAGAACGAGAGAGAGAGAGAGAGAAGAACCGGAGGGAAGGTGGAGCTTTGAGCCCAAACGGTGCCGTCTTGGCCAAGGATAGCAGCAGAAGTAAGGGTGTTACCATCGATGTCGCACATCAAGTGCTCGTCCACGTACTGTTGCCACGACATGGCGTCTCGTGGTTTCTATGTCTTTCCCCTGCTTCTTTCTTTCTTTATTTGGTGTTGTGTAATGTTAAGTCTGGATATGGGGAAGATATAGGATGGTATTGAAAATCGGAAGTAAGAGAGTGGGAGAGAGAGAAAGAGAGAGAATTTGCGTAAGAAGTAAGCTCAGTTGCCTCCCAAGTTGATGATGCGTGATGTCGACATATAATGTAATTGAATAGAATAATTGTCTATCTGGTCCAGCTCTCTTCTTTCTCCGGACTTTGGGTGGACCCATCTCTTGCGGCCCACCCACCCACCCAGCAAACCAACCCCCTCTATTACCTCCAGGCTCCAATCCAAGTATTCCATCCCAATCCAATTTCCCCACTACTTCTTATCAGACAAACTCTTTTCACATTCCTTATCATGATTCTGCGTGTCTAAGTGGCACAAGATAGGTACAGTTAGGACGGTCAAGCCAGCCCTTCAACTTTGAATTCTAACGCGAACTTAACTTAAAATTTTAAAGTTTAAATTCGATTGAATTTGTTTAAACTTGATTAAAAGTCGAATCTAATAAGTTTGAGTTTAATTTAATTATCTTCATTTACATTCAATTTTCTCTTCTAAATGACTAAATTCAAATGTAGGATTTAAGTCTATTAATTAATTGAGTTTGATTCACTGAATTAAAGTGACAAAACTCATGGAGTCGAGCTCGTATATATATTCAAGATAATTGAGAGAATTTTGGCATTATAAACTTAAAGTATGAGATCAATTCAATCTTTCTCAACTTGACTCATATAAAAAAATAATACCTTATTGAGCCTAAGCTTATTAAGTCTATCTAAGATCTACTAAGAGAAAAGATAAATCTTGATTATTGATCATTATCACGATTTGACGGATGAGATTAATAGTCGTCCTCTACAAATATCATTCTCCCTCTCTCATTTGGATAAGAGAGAATCGGCAAAATCGCTATTATTTTGCCGAATTCTCATTATGAAAAATCAAACATTTGAATATATCAATGACACTTTCATTTCTTTTATAGGAAGTGGAGTTTGATGTATTCATATTCCTCTACTTGTCATTATAAGTGTTAGAGTCTCGTTGGGATCACCTATTCTCTTCCCTACACTTCCCTTTTGATCATCTCATATAAGTTACTCAAGTTATTTCCCTAATCATGCATAGCACGTCTATTTCGGAACACGTACGTAACCTTCATACTAAAACACTAGCACTTACATTCTCGAAAAAAAAAAATTGGTTTTTTATTGATCAAAATAATAAAAATATCAAAGCTGCTTATTGAAAAAGAAAAATAGAAGTATTAAAACTCCCCGTATAGCTCAATTAGATTTGTTAGTTAATTAAGTTATATATCATTTGCTTGAGCTCAAATCAATAAACTACTCAAATGTTTGAGTATGAGCTTGATCCCATTGCCATTGAGCCAAACTCAAATAGTTTGCTAATAGATTTGATTTATTTATAATCTTATATATCGTCGAATGTACTGTACCTAGTTGTAAGTTCATCTTCCAATAGCTTTATTTACATATATAAGTATTTAAAATATATATATATAAAACAATAAGATCGCATTTAAGTCGCCTTTTGCTATATTGCAAAAATTTGATGTAAGATACATTTCCTTTTACATAGAATCTTATCTACATATTTTCTATATGTCCCAATAATATTACGTTTATGTAAATCTATAAACGATTATATAAAAAAAGTAAAGAAATAAATCTTATGTAACATCTATAACACAAAAACATGTGATTGGTAACTGCAATGATAAGAGTACCACTCAAAAAAGGAAATGTAATCCATCTTTTTTTCTTATGTTTTAATGATATGATAATTTGTTGATATTATATAGTGTATTATGCTGAATGTAGATCTAATCCGATTTAGTCCTTAACTAAAACTAACTTGAAATCGTCAGGCCTCCTGCAACTTCATAAATAGATTCAAGAGCAATAATGGTTTACCTATCGTAATAAGACCTTTTCTTGAGAGTCTAACACATAAGATAAGTATTCCTACTTATGTGTCATATTTTTAATAGAGGGTATAGTTAAAATTGAATAAACTAATGATCTACCTACTTTTTGTCCAGAAATGAGACATAAATAAGAAGTCTTAAAGTTGAGTACATGAAACTTAGGAAAGAAAATTTTGCAAAAGTCCACAAAATTCTAGAAAATTGAAAGTTTTGAAATGAACATTATTGTTTAACTGCTGTGTGACATTCACACGAATTCAGTACAAATTGCAACATGCTCTACTATATTTAACATATATTCAATAAGTGAAATATACATTTGGTTAAAAACTTACTTCTTGGAGTATTATGTATACATATATCTGTTATCTATTGTGATATATTATATGCTTGATATTAATATCTCATTTTTACCTTTCTTAATAATTTGATTTTTGTGGTTAATATATCATCTCCTTTCTAATTGTATTTCTTTTTGTAATCAATATATTGCTCTTAATAATTTCAACTGAACTAACACTTTTTTCTAAAGAATTTGAAGCAGTTTGTTCCATCTTAATTAGGTAAAGATATCGTCATTTCTCCTTTTCATATAAAAATTTAAGTTCATAAATATTATAGCAAGGTTTTTCCATGGTGTATTTAACTCTAACAAGAAGTTACAATAAGAAAAAACCCCACAACAGTATTGTAATTTATACACAATGTGCCAAGATATTTTTTATGTATTAATGGATATTATTTATAAGAGGTAAGTATTTATTATATTTATATATTTTTTTGTTGATATATATTTTACAATAAAATCTCATAAATAATTAGAGTATGTATGGAATTATAATAGATGAGATATAAATATTTAAACCAACATGTTGTATAATTAAAACCATTTTCATTAAATCGAATTAAAGATATCCAAGTTATACAAGTGGATGTCCAAAGTTAAGTGAGTAACCTGCTAATAGAGGACATCATATGTTTAATGTCATTGGTTCCTCCTTTAAACGAATGAGCATAAATAATCTATAAACTTGAAACCTTTATATTATATATATAGAATGCTATGCTTTAATACCATTAAATGCAGTCTTTATTTAAATTGTAAATAATATGGTTATTGGGTACGATATAAAATATAGAGAAGATAATGATGAGTCAAAATAAAATTCATCATTCTCTTAGATTAGGGAGTCGATATCAAGGGCTACTTGGTTAAGATAATAGTGACTTATAAAGCCTGTGATCACTACAAGTATTATTAAGTCTATTTTATCTTGGAAACCAAGTAAAATGATTAAACATTGATAATATGATATGCAATGGTTTAATGAAAATACCATTTGATGAAAAGATTTAATTACACATTAATTAGTTTATAGTGGTTTCTCATTTACACTTTTTCTATTACGTTGGATGACTAATAATCGTTATTAAACGGTTACCTTGGCTTATATTTATATATTACCTTCGTGTATAGAAATTTAAAGGGTTGCACACTATAACACGATTAATGGGAATAAAGTTTTGACAAAAAATTTTAGTCAATATTTATTTTAGAGTTAAAACAAATTGATCTGAAATAATAAATTGAAAGAAATTTATTTGATCACATAGTATACATTTGAGATTAAGTACCTTTTAAAGGTTATGTATTTTATTATTGACTTTTCGTGTATAAATAGATGAGATTTATTAATTCCATATTTAATTGTTATTGAAAAGTTTATGGTAATTGAAAGGATATGGAATTTAGAATTTGTTATTGTTAATATATGTATGGATACCGCTAATGGGATTACGTTTGGAGTTATTGTGATGAACACATTGTGAAACAACTTTAGGAGGAGACGGTATTACTCATTAGGGAAAAAGATAGTTTTATAATTTTATTAACATATATTTTATTGTATGTCACACATAGATTCTATGATAGGTTTTGTAGTTTTTTTTTTTCCCCCACTGCGTTTCTTTTTATCTATAAAACCTAACAAAGCCTGGGGATATCTATGACGCCGATAAGTAGTATGATTTTTATAACTTCAACATAAATCAATTGGCAGATGTAATGAACCATCGAGATTTAGTACATAGTGTCTAGTTTTGATCCCTCTGTAGGAATTGTAGGCTAAGACCAACAAGGAATAGAATGTCCTCTACTAAAGGTGGAACAAGCAAGACACTTTAAACAAGAAGTAGATGACAAGGTAAAAGGACAATAATAGGTTAAAGGTGAAGTTAATAGTAGCTTATCGAAACCATTTAAGTCAGAAAATTTTATTAAATATTTCCATAAAGTTACATGTCTTGATAAGAAGATTCGATAGTATTGCAATTATTGCATGATAGGTCACATATGAAAAAAACGTAATGAGAATGGAACTTTTCCAAACCACCTCCAGTCGAGTTGAGAATATAAAATCTCCAGGTCTACTACATCCTGCCTTTCTACATTATTTCTCAATTTCAAGAAGAGACAAGAAGTTGGATTATGCAAAATAATAGCAAGCATGTTATTATTATATGGTATAGGTGTAAGAAATATAACATTTTATGGTATAGAAAAATCCATTTAAGTCCCAGTGTCCACTCATCTCTAGTAGAAATATGTGTAGAACAAATATTTCACATTACCATTGTCACGCCCCGAAGCAGCAGAATCGTAACAGCCCCACCTACAAACCATTCTCAGATAAAAGTTAGCCTTACAACCGCTATCCTAGACCTAATTTACATAAGGTGTCAACGACTAACCCGCTTTGAAGTAAACGGTTTGTAATTTAAATAAAACATTTATCTAATAAAGTGAGAATATATATATATATATATATATATATACTAGAATTTGGTTATTACAATTGACGTTTGTAATGTTTCATGGTAATATATTTCTTAGTTATTACATTATTCGGAAATGAAAAATTCTAAAATAAAAGCTTAGACCTTAAAAATATATGTTTTTTTTCAAATGTTTTTCCTCATTTCCCAGGATCCAGCAGTTGCTAGTTTCAGAATAGTTATAAACTGCTTCTTAGCCAACACTTGTACGACGTCTATAGGGATATGAGCAATCACAACTTAGTAAGTTAGGATAGAGGACTTAAAACTGTATCATAAACATAACAAGGTTATCAAGGTGCAATGCATGTTCAAGCAAATACCATCGCACAACATTGTCTGGCCTATCGTGAGATTAGAAAAATTACGTCCGCTCTAATCCAGATTGAAGAGTTGTTGTTAAATACAATAGCTTACGACCAAACCCAGGCTTATGCAATGGAGACACTGCTTCTTTCGCGACTACCTTCGAACCATTAACTTCACCCTTACCGTGACCTCCTCTCCTATCACTTAATTCGATTAAGAATAAAGAAGGGACCATTATGCAATCATGCGCTATCTCTTTTGAAGGAGTCGGTATTTAGCCGGAGAATCCTAGGTTTCCCCTAATGGGTTGGCATGTAGGTCTGATTATGATTACAGGTCTAATTATGATTACAGGTCATATATTTGATTAAGTTCAGTTTAGGGTGATCAATCGTTTCATACAAATCATATAATATAAGCCAAAATAATAAACAGAATCATAGCATTACTCATAATTAAGCACATGCATACAACCAACTATCTAACAAGCACAACCAAGTATAATCTCAAGCCTCCAAAATACAGTAACGTATTAATCCCAACTTACCTTGACTCTTCGCTTACTTACTCGAGGTCCGACTTACTCAGGTCATTGCCAATCATCCCTATAACACAAATGTGATTTTAGTTTTTCATATAATTATTATAGGTTGGTTTTATCTTATCGCGCTTATTGTTATCCTTGGTTTAGGGTTTAATATGTCCAATTATCTAGGTTCTCAAATCTTTTACAATTATTCTGAGTTTGGAGTTAAGTTCGACTTTGGGTTCAGTTTCCATATCAATTCCTAGATTAGGTTCTAGTTCGATTTCTAAGTAATGTGAAATTAATCACATTACTTCCAGATATCCTAAATACCATAATTACCTCTAATTAATATTTTATTTTACTCAGTACACTTAAATCTTTATTAGTGTACCGAATTGACTCCTGATGTGAGAAATTTTTACATTTTTCATATAATTACATAAATTCAAGATTTATATCAGATTTATTATATATCCCTATTATTTATATATTATCAATTTTTATTCTAATATCTTTTATTTATTATATTTCCAATAATTACATATTATGTGTTATCGCCTATTATGTATATAATACATATCTAATATTTCTATCACTCTAATTACCATCTCCCAACATCAATTATCATTTCAACATGTTTAGATTCGTCCTAAATCAGATTTTATACCTAATTACCCTAATTTATAAAATTAACTTAAAATTTACTATTTTTTCCTATTGCTTATTTACTACATAATTAGTCTAATAATTACATCTAATACTCTAAATGCTACAAGTATCATACTTCATTGGATTTCAACATCCTAAAATATATAATTATTTACTAAATTAGTAATTAACTATTTAATTACTTAATTAACCCTAAATTACCCATTTTATACCTCATTTTAAGGCTTAAAAATTATCGAAAAATTTCGAAAATTAATTTTTGAAAACGGGTTTCATAACACTATTTTATATCATCTAAGTAATCTACACAAAAATTTTAGACTTAAAACTACACTCTTAAGGTCATTTATTTTTAAACCGAAACATACTCGGTTTTACATGATTTCTTAAAGATCATATATCACGGGGACATATTTTCATCAAAAGAATATTTTTTATAAAAACTACATACAAAAATATTTCATAATTAGAAGTTTCATAATTTTCTAAGAATATTTAATATTTTTACAAAATTAAACAAAATCGGGCTGAAAATCGAACTTATTGGTTTGGGTGGCTCTGGCCACCATCGGTAGCCATGGGTGTGTTTGCCCACTTGGATGCTACCACCACCATGCGGTGGTAGTGGCGGTCTACTCCCAGCTGCTTGTTGGGTCTGGGTTTTCCTTAGAAGCCTCAATTGCACAGGTTTTTTGTAATTTTTTCTAAATCCCTAATTTACTCTCAATTTCATCTCTCTCTATTTTTCTCACTCTCCAAACCGACCAAATGAGTTTATAAAATTTTCTTGCTATTTATAGAGCATTAGGAAAATTATTGTGTATTAATGAGACAAGACAATTACCTTATCTCTTCTTTTTTTCACTTTCTATTTGTTGCATTTTAATTGGTTAATTTTGTTTCTTCAATTCTAGATTTTTATTGATTTTTTCTTAATTCATTATGAATTTTCTTTAATTATTTATTATTATTTTAGCACATTTCGTGTATTTTAAGTAATTACGCGTATTTCTACCTATATGCAAATTCATATATAGTACAAATAAATATTTTTAAATATTATTTAGGTCATTCTATGATTTTTAGTATACATGTAATTTATCTCTAGCGATTCGTTAATTATCGGAATGCATTTTATATATTTTCGATAAATAACGAGTTATATACTTAAAATTTGAAATTTTTATATTCTTTTATTTGATTGCTTATTTTCTTAAATTCAAATTTACAGGATTATTTTACTAATATTTCTAGATTTGAGAAACTCAATGAACAACATATGACAGAAAATATTTTTAGAATCATAAGCATTATTTTGGATGAATATATATATATATATATATATTAACTAAAATTATTCTCTATCAGTTTTGAGAATGGAATAGCAAACAGCACATCTATATCTATTCCTAAACTTAAAAAGAACTTTGCCAACCTATACTGGAGAAACATTTTTCCACGTATCGAATTAGTGTGTTAAGAGCGGTATGTCCACCCTAGATTGCAAAATGTTGTCTATTAAAATAGTAATTGATTATATACTAGATCTTCCATTGCTAACACGGCTTAGCGAAGATATTATAAAGACAGTTGTTTGTTTAAGAGCACACGAATTCAAAATTGATGTCTAGCATAAGTGGAATTCTTTTTTATAAACTTATAAAAAGTGTTGTTGAATACAAGCATGTATTATTACGTAATTTCGCTAATTCTCTTTCCGAATATGCCATTAAACCCAAATGATCAGGATGCATGCTAAATGTTATTGCAAATACTTAAAAAACTTTTCTTTTATGAAAACATTTTCATGCAATATCTATAAATAGCATTAATAACATATTTATGGAGTTCATATACATATAACATATCGTAGCAATGTATATATAAATATAACTAATAATTATAGGGCATGAAGAGTATGCAAAATTCCATGGTCGCTAATATATATACCAGTTAAATTATCAATACCCACGCGACATGATTTTGTTTAATTTATAAATGCACCTAAATTTTGCTGTCGGTTCAGATAGATGTATATACGACCGCTGGCCTTTGCGTTTTTATTCATTTGCGTAGCATTACAGAATTCCAGCTTAAGAGAGGCGTTTCGACTACGAAACTTGGCCTCTTCCCTACGTAAGACCTCATCCAGAATGAAAATAAATAAATTCGCAAGTGACACAAGTTAAGATGCTCGGACCGATGATAAATAAATTCTTTTAAACCGATCTTCCACAGGTTTTAACGAACCATGCTAAAACCCAAAGAGGCCAATTGTGAATCCAATGATCATATAAAAACATTTGAGCTGAAAAGCGTGTTACCACAATCGATTAGTAAATAGCTCAAATGGCCTTCATCCGGTTTAACTCACCTAACAATGACTATGTTAAGCAATGTCCATGCAACAAGAGCCAACAATCTGGCTAAATGGATGGACATCCGGATTCGTCCACCGGGCTTTTCTTAATTCTTATACATCTACCCAAAAAATGAAATGAAAAAAATAAAGAGTATCCTAGTGCAAGAAATGAACAAACTCTCATCCACCTAGCCGGTAACTTCTTCCAGTAAAAGTACCAGTGGACCTCTCTCTTTCTGGTTGCGCATGTGAAGTGGTTGGACTTGGACGTCCCAATCTCAATCTTGCAATCAGCTTATGCCTGCTCACAGGTTAAGGAACATAAAAGAAAGTGTAGGAGGGCAGAGCAATCTACTTCACCACTATCGCACGATGGATCTAGATTCTGTGCCAGAGAAAAATGTAATTACCCAAACTACCATTCCAACACTATACTCCTAGCAGACAAGACATATGTCTAAAAATCATGTTCGATATGGTCCTAGAGTGCTCAACTATATGTATATCGGGTTATTTGGTCAAGCAATATTTCTGCCTAATAAATGCTGCACTAATCATATGATGGCCAAATCATGAATCTAAGATGCAGAAGTTCATATTCGGATGTGCAGAGACTCCTAAATGTTTGGAAGCATTCAAAACACTTTGAGCTAGTTTCCTTGCCTGGGTCATAATGTAGAATAAAATTGTTACCCATCTAAACTTGCACCAAATGCACGTGGAAATCTAATGCTAAACAATTAAATGCTAGCACAAAGATTACTTCACTAAGCTAAGCTATCCAGCACCAGACTTCGATTTTTGCATCTTAGAAAGTGCAGTTGAATGGAACATGAAGGCAAATAAAGGATACACCCATCGGGGAGTTCTCAACATGTCCTTTCCACCAGCAAGAGGATGCAGCACAGTCAGGAAATAATACAGATGCCCGGCAATGATGCCTAGCAGGTCTGGAAGTATAGGAGAACCAAAAATAACATCCAAAGCAAGCATGGCCCACGGTAGGTAAAAAGCCTGAAAATTAAGGGTTAAAAAACCAACAGCAGCAGAGACTGGGGATTTCAAGTAAGATACGAGCAACTAGCCAATAGTTAACCATTATGACCAGGAGATCATACCTTAAGGGTCACGAGACCATAGATGTTTATATTGGCATTTGGAAACTCCCTACTCCAGACATACAAAAGCATAAAGACCAGTGAAACACCCAAAAAGGGAGTCCAAAGGAAGCCAATGGCCGCTAGTGCCTGAAACAAAATATTAAACTATTACTTGCTAAGAAAAAAGCAACACTATCTGAACCCAGGGAAAAGTGATAAATAAGCACCAATGGATGAAAAGTGAATCAAGAATTTGGATGTAAGAAGCTCCTACAGACCAGCAAAGAGATGGCCCCAAAGATCATCATCCAGAGGAAATCTGCTGTGCGCCGTGCAAATGGACCCTGCTCTAGCTGAACTCCATATCTAGCTCTATAAAAATAAGAAATTGCAACTAATGTAAATCCAGTGCACAAGGCAGAGTCGACAGCTGTTAGATTGTTGAAATCAAATTTGATTAGCATATTAGAGAAAATAGAATACAAATACATCCTTTGGATACTCACATCATTAGAAGGCGAATTCCAAAGTTGATAGAAAACTTCCCAAGGAAGAAGAAATTCAAGATAAGCCTCCAAACCTAGATTAATAATAGAACAATGTGATAAATTGATATCAACTCCATGCAAGAGCAACTATGATAATCCAAAAAAGGAACATTACATGAGCAAGGATAAAAGCAATACATTGCAACAAGTGCAAAAGACAAAAACAATTCTCATCGTTTGCAGTGATGTTTCAGTATTTTGATTCAGCAAATTTTCTTCCTAGCATTTGATGATTTTCATAGGAAGAAAATCCTAACCCTCCCTTGTTAAGGAGTTCAATCAGTTCCCATGTTTAACACTCAGAAACACCCTTAGTCCCATCTTGGGCCGAAGAGGCACAAATTCATATTGAAAGATTATAATTTGGTAACCAAGAATGTTGACATGTACCAGAGAGAAACATGGAATATGACAGGACATTAAAACGCTTGGCAACTTTGTCCACCAATGGGCACTGACTACAGCTTTGCCACTTCTCTATTGATATCCTGATATAGAGGTCCATGTTCCAACAAGATCCAATCAAATAGGCCATATTTGGTAAGTGTTTATATGCTCAATGAGACAATAAAAGACAAAATCATAACTAAGACAGAGAGGACTTCTAAATAACTTGTGCTTTACAAAATAAAGGACATGGACGAAATATGAAGATGCTGAGAGGTATATTTCCCACCTGAAATTTTGTGAAAACCAGTCTATACGACAAATACACATGTGCAGGATTAAATATTCCCAATTGATATGCTGTTGTGGCTGCTAAACATGCAGTCCCAAAGGCCTTGCTTATGGGGGGACGAGATCGGTACCATCTGAAAAAAATACACAGATGAGTACAACCAAATTTTTGAACCAGCAAAGTTAAACAAAAAGGTCCTCCTGACAAGGGTTAGATCCTTGATGATTAACTAGGAGCCAAAGAGCCATTATTCTCTTCATATTGGATGTGCATGAAATGGAAGTAAAGACAAGACTCTAGATGCCAGAGCAATCACATAAAACTATTCATTTATTCTCTATAAATTTCTATACTAAAGTGCACACAATAACAATAGCACAAATCTCAACAAGCAGATAAGGCAGGCTGAAAATATAAAAGGCTAAACATCTACATTCAGAATATAGTACCATACATATACTAACTCCCTAATTGTCAATGGAAAAGAATACCCACGAAGATGAAAAAGCCTTCAGTTGACAGGGAAATCACAGTTTGTTTATTCTGATCACCCGAATACATACACCAACCATTGCCACTGGCAAATTTTCACTACTGCCACCAAACCACACCCAACACAAAACCAAAACAACATTTGAACAAGACCAGTACCTGTTAACACAACTTTTTTCTATTGCCACTGCAATATCCAATGAATACAGATAATAAATTAAACATAATCTGCAGAGGAGAGCATCCTAAACTGCAACTAATTGAAAACCACAACAATTGAGTAAGGGTGTGTTTGCTTCCCTAAGAATGTTTTGACAGACCTTTTCTCCATCTTGTTCATTATTAAAATTTTGCAATTATCAAATATTATCATAGTAATCTCATATACTAATGCTTTTAGGTATGAGGTCATGAGAAAGAGAATAACGATCACCAAAAATTTCAATAGAGAATGACAACATTTATCATGATGGTTAACACCACTAGCCATTGGCCGCCGCTTTGAAAGCCATAAGGAATGCACAACCTCTTGAATTCAGCATAACATTGGAAATTTAAAGTTTTTATTGCAGAAAATGTCAGGAAAAAAACCAGAAAATATTTTTCACCATCACAAACACAACCTAATTGCTAATTAGCGAAGCAATGTGATTAAATATGGATATGTTACAACTTCTCCACGTCTAAAACCTTATAATAATCCACTAATCCTGTTAAACCCAACTCTCATGTTACAAGTACTTAAACCATGTTCCGCAAAACCTAAAACTCCCCAAGTTTTAATCCAGAATTATTAAAAAACAAATAAATAAAAATAAAAAAGCATGCATCTCAAGCTCATGATACAGTCCCAAAGGAACTCTGGCCTCGTATCAAGAACGGGAATGAATAAATCGAATCCAACGGCCACAAACCCTAGAAATTACGTCAAGATCGTTTATTTATCGATATCCCAGATTCAAAAGCTCACAGTTGGACAAATAATTAAATTAAACAAGTAAACTTGGAATTGGAAATGAAATATAAAATAGGAATTGTCAGTTAAAGAGAAATTACTCTCCAGGAGACGACATTTGAACCAAGTGCGAAACCGAGATAATGAACAGCTTCTGGCACGTTGGCAATTCTGTAAGATTATTGGTAAGTGGTTTTTAATTGATACCAGTGGAGGAGAAGAAGAAGAATAGGATATAGGAAAAAAAAGAAAAAGTAAAGTGCTGAAAATGGGATAGGTAGAAATGAGAAAGGAGGAGGAGCTAGAAGGTGAAGATGACGTGGTAGGGAATGATGTGGCTTGGACCAATCATATTCCGCCAAGAGGACTTAGACACGTTGTAAAGGCGGTGGTTAAATTATTTAACTGACCGCCAAAAGTGACAAAGTATTAAAAAAAATGTAAGGCACTATACTGACTGTGTCAAAAAAATGTAAAGTATGGAGCACCTCCCTTAAATTAAGTATTTGTTCACATATACAAATTATGAAAGGGAGAGAAGTATTTGTTCACAAATGCAAATTATGAAAGGGAGAGGGGTGCTTGGCATATATATTTGTGCCAAACATTTCTTTATAAACATGCTCCTAGAGAATAATTAGATGCTTTGTCAAAATATGTTTAATTGGATGGAGTTAGGGTGTGTTTACAAAGGGTTGCTTACAATAGATACTTAACCTACAATCAGTATCTCAAACAACTAGTCATTTTAAATAACTTTTCACTTCATAAAAGAATAACTAATGGAAGTTACTTATTGAAATTTTTTATTCTTCTGTAAGTTTCATATTATCATTACTTTTCAAATAATACATAAAATATATTTAAGATAAATATTAACTTGTGTGAAATTCTTTTATTAATACTTCATATTATATTTATAATTTATTTATCATTACATTAAAAAAAAAACTTAATAATTTAAAGTAAAAGAATTGTTTTCTATGTATGTATATTGCATCCGTAGTTCAACAGGAAATGTAAAAATTTACAAGATTTTTTTTTTATGAAAATAATACATATTGTCATAGAGGAAATATTAAAATTTAGGAAATTATATCGATGCAAAAAAAAAAAACGAAAAAACCAATTATATTATCATAGAGGAAAAAGTTTACTAAATTAGGAAAACATCAATGAACAAATAAATTACATTAATTTTCCAAGGACAATTGATTATAATAAATAAAGATACATCTATCATTGACAATAATTAAATTTAGACTTACATAAGTTGAAAGTTCGACATTGACAATAACTAAATCAAAACCATATAAGTTAGATCGCTTTGTAGCTTATGGAAAAAAAGCAAGGGCAGGGGTGGGGTAAGGTGTTTGACCCTATCATAAAGTTGAATATTGTTTTGAATATAAGTTGCATACTCCAAAATATAGTTGTGAGAGACATGTAGTACATGATCAGCACTATCTCATAACTCATAGTCCAAAACTTGAAAATTGAAATTATAGTTATTTTGTTCATCTTTAAAATCATGTTATGTAGAAGATTATGATACTTATTGAGTTCTATAGCTTATATGAAATTGACAGAAGATAGAGTGACAAAATGATGTAAAGTTGTAGTGTATTTTTTTAATGTAAAACTCATGCTAGTTTACCACTATTTATTGACAAAATTTACACATAAAAAAAAAATAATGCAAAACCCTCAAAATTTTACCGTTCTAAATTTGAGAACATTAGATTAACATTTGATTGCTATTTCTCCTGGACACTAGCATGTAATGTTGAAAAGAGAAAAGGGAAGATGGTGAATATAATGAGTTTTATATGAATAGAGTTATTTTTCGAAAAATATTATGAAAAATGTTCACATGTGAAAAATATTATGAATGCAGTGTAGTGAAAGTGAATGTGATTTCTTGTTTTTTACACAAAAGGTACGTCTAATACATGCGCTTTCAATTTTTATACGGTAGATTGAAAGCACATCTAATACATGCGCCTTTAGTGTTTCGATTTTTTTTAATATAATAAAGACGCATCTAATATATGTGCCTTCAATATTTTAATTTGAACTGAAAGTACATACATTGCATGCACCTTTAGCGTTGCGTATTTCAATTGAAGGCGTATGTAAGTAATTTCCTCCAATCCCACGTAATTAAAACATATACTTCCTCTCACACATTACAAACTAAACGAAAAGTTTTCTACATAAGTTGATTACATAAAATAACAATCGATGAAACACCACAATAAAGATAACAGGGAGGAAAAAACTCATTGGACGGATTAATCATCCATTTACCATAAGAGTTTGTTATAGTAAAAAATAATTGAAAATTATAATGCCAGGATAAATAAAGAATACCATGAACTGTGATCTTTGATGAAATCCAAACCGCATTTCAAATAATCGGTATATGTACAAAATTTGTCATGACTAAATGTTAATGTCAATACAATGGTTAAAAAAAAAAAAAGACAAAACATATCTACTATTGCCTATGTTATGTGAAGGTCGTTGTGGTACAAGACAAAAGTGAACATCCTTGTTTGTCTTATAACCATATAGGCTAAGCCAATGGATCATTAAGATCAAGATCCTTAAGAGGAACTAGGTCAACTGGAGGAGTCGGCTGCAACTAAGTGACATCCTCACTCATAAAGGATTGTATGGGGGTGGAACGTTGCTTTTGAGATGCTGGTAGAGTCGCAAAATCAAGATGCCACTGAAACTCGAGAGTCATATAAGAGCTAAATTCGATCCTAGAGTTACATTTGGCTCTCGAAGTGGAGAAAACTTCTGACCCAAGGTATGTATCATATCTCCCGTTAATTTACTTGAGGTCTATGGAATGACGCCTATATGGTGGGATATCATCATTGAGGTCTACCCAATGACGTCCTAATCGAGCCTTGCCTCCTTAAACTTGGGCTTTGATCCTAGGTGGTATACGAAGAGTCAACACATCTTCATTCACAAGTGGTCCCTACTCCCAATCCCCACCGTAGTCCACATGAGGTGGTTGTTGTATGCCCCCGTACTGTAGGTAGAGGATGAGGCTACTATGCTGCTCAACTAACTATAGTATCCCATTTACAACATTGAGCTATAAGATAATCAAGTACCAGTCACACACTCTTAAGAGAGTCCACTTGAAATAAGTAGAAATACAGGTGTCAAAATATATGATAGTAAGCATGTACAAGTATAGAAACTAATGGATGATTTGTAAACCCTAAAGTTAAGTTAAGTGACTGTAGGATTGAACTTAGTATACAAAGTTTAGACCGATTGATTAAATAATCCAATCAAATCTAAACTATAAACTATAGATAGAAATATTAGTAAAAAAGACCTCATAAACTTGAATTTAAGAAAATAAGTAATAAAATAAGAGATTATAAAATTTTCAAATTTTAAATATAATATTTGTTAATTATCGAAAAGATGAAAAGTGCAATTTAATAACTAATAAATTGCTGGAGATGAATTATATGTATACTAAACATTATAGAATGACCTAAATAATAATTAGAAATATTTACTTATACCTCACATGTATTTACATATAAATAAAAATACGTGAAATTACTTAAATTGCTTGAAATTAGCTAGAAACTTATTAAATAATTAATAAAAAATATAAAAAAAATAAGAGGAATAGGAAATGACTTGGATTTGGTCATGGAAGATCAGGAATTAAAGAGAAAAAATTAATCAATAAAAAACAAGCAATACAAAAGGTAAAATTTAAGAGATTTGAGTAATGTCTTGTCTAATTAATGTATAATAGTTACTACAAGGCTCTGTAAATAGTAAGAAAAATATGAGAACTCATTTGGACAGTTAGAAGTGTGAAAAAATTGAGAGCATCAAAATTTGAAAAAAAAATTAGAGTTTTTAGAAATTTGCCCTAAAATTGTGTAAAGAGAGCAAGGAAGTCGAACCTACACACTACCATCACCTAGAATAGAACCACCACCCCACTCCAAACCCACCGCCCGGATCAGTCGAGACACCTAAACCGGTGTTGAAGGCCTAAAAGCCATCAGACGAAGTGAGTCTCATATCTGCTCCGATTTTGTAAAATTTCTTAAATTTATTTATTTTGCCCAGAAAATTATAAAATTTATTATTTTGAGGTTTTATTGTATGTAGAGTTAGGGAAAAATAGTGATTAATTTTAATCACGTCTGTAAATATAGAGTTTTTAAGAAATTAAGCAAAACCGGGTATTTTTAGAACTAGAAATAAATAGGTTTAGGAGTGTAATTTGGAGCTTAAACTTTTCTCGTAGAATACTTAAGTGATATAGAACAGTGCCATGAAGCCATTTTTTAAATTTTAATTTTTGAAATTTTTAATTAATTTTTTAGCCCTAAAATGATAAGAAAATTGAGTAATTTTGGGTTAATTAGGTGATTAATTACTGATTTAGATGATAATTAGATATTTAAGGATGTTAATCTCTAATATGGAAGCATAATCCTAGTCTTTGGAGTGTTAAGTGTAATTAATATAAGAATTATGTGGTAATTGTAGGAAATTAGGAATATGTAGAATTAGAAATTTAATAAATATGAAAAATTAGGTTTGTTTGGATAATATAATAATAAAAATCAGTATACAATAAATGTGAAACAAAATTTAATTTTGGGTAATTGTATAAAAAATGTAAGATTTCCTTATATTGAGAATAAATTTGGTACCCCAATTAAGATTAAAGTGTACCGAATAGGTTAGAACACTAAATTAAGACCCAATGTGATATTAGAATACTCGAGCTTAATGTGATTAATTTCACATTAAGATTTAAGCGTATTTAAGATTCCTCGTAGTTAGAGACAATATAGAATAAAAACTGGAATCTAATTTAGAAATCGAATATCGAAATAAGGTAAAATGAATTATTAGTAAATAATAGGTATACATAGGGAAATGAGTTGAATTATAACTTAGAATATGTATCATCAAAGTATAAGTACTAAAAAGATGTATTTATATTATAAGATACCTGAAGACAAACTGACTTACAATTAAGTGATTGGGCGACCAAGAATTCCAAGTAAATTGGGTTATTACTTACTATATTAGAGTACTATTTTATGGTACTCGGAGATTTAGGATTGTGTATGATTATAATTGTAAGTAGTTTATGCATGTGTTTGAGTATCTGATCTTGTGTTGAAATTTGTGTTATGATTGATTATGTATTATGACTGGATTGGTGTGAAATTGTCTGAATACCTTAAATGGAATTTAATCTTATTCGACTGTAATGCCCTAAATTATCATGCATTGCAACCCTTTAGAGGATCATTAGGATTCTCCAACCAAACACTGACACCTTCAATAAAGATAGCGTTGGATGGCAAATTGGTCTTTTCCTCATCTTTAACCGAACTAAGTGACAGGAGAGAAGGTTGCGGTGAGGATAAGGGTATTGGTTCGAAGGATAGTATTAGGAGGAGCAGTATCTTTATTGCACAAACCTGGGTTTGGTTATGAGCTGTTGTATAACATGAAAACTCTTCAACCCGGATTAGAGCGGGTGAAATTTCTCTGATTTCACAATGGACAGGACTACGTTGTGTGATAACACTTACTTATTGCATTGCATGAAAATAATTGCTTAATAATCTTGTTGTGTTTGTATATATTCATAAGTCTCCACTTTAACTTATTGAGCTGGAGTTGCTCATACCTGTATAAATCCTTTTCCAGATCCTAATTTTTAAATACTCCGAGTATTATGCCACCCTACAACTATCCAAAGGTTAGTTCTTTTGAAACTTAAGGTATGAGGATTAATTTACTTAGTAGTTGATATATAGCTAGAGTCTCCTTAGTAGCTTAAGAATGAAATACTGATAGTTGTTATGTAAATTAGTAGACTGTTATATTAATGTAGAATTTCTTGGGAAGTTCTGTGGAATGTATATGCAATTATGTATGTTGACCTTAAATTCTTGATAATTACTATAACTTTAGCTAAACTCTTTATTGAACTATTTACTTTAAAGCGAGGAGTCATCGATACTTTGTGTAGATTATGTCTATGGTAGGTACTGCGAGGCCGATTACTATCATAGAATGGTTTACACGGTGGGACTATTGCGCTTTGTGACTTCGGGGCATAACATTTCACATGACTTATTAACTGACCAATGACGGCTCTTTGATATGTAATATAACGCTCGGTGATCTATCTGTACTATGGCTAGTAACTCTTGTCGACCTTAAAGACCTAAGATGTGTACTAAGAATTCATGTTTCTGTCCCCAAGCCTGGATATATGCAACGTACGTGTTAATCCAGTCAACATCCATCTTACCTTAAAGATCTAACTGGTAGAGCCATTCAAAGGTGTCTACCTTCTATGGAGGATATTGGTATCTACTAAACTGCTGAAAAATATGGTCTGGAAAACACCACTCAATGATGTGGAAACATCTAAGTGGTACTTGGGTAGTCCAAACGTATTGCCTAGCAATACAAAAATGAGGTAACAACTACAACAACTTCTTCATGTAAAGCTCCCAAACAACTTAATGGGAAAAAAAAAGAGAAGAAATCAGTGAAACAACGGGGTTTAGCACTTAAGTCTAACAGAAGGATAGGAAATAGGAAAAGTTATCATATCATACATACTGCATCATCTGTATATCAAACGCCATGCGGTACATATTTATTACATGTATCGGATGTTGAGTAGTATCCCATACTACCCTCCGTCTGGCCACCAATGGTCTATCCCCATTGATAATAAAACCATATCGACTAAGCGAGGTGACATGTGAGAATTTATCCCAAGCCCAGACCTAAAGTAAAATCGTAGCCCTGCTAAGCTCATGAGTGTCGGATGACGAGGTAAAGCACAATTGTTGGTACAACCATGCTAAGTAAGTGCTACCCCAATTCAACTACCCAACTACAGAGAAGTTTTCTAATAATGGCAAGAACATGAGGTGAATAAGGCTGAAATATTTATCTGCAAATATGAATCCCCCCATCAAACTGAGTATGTACATACATGCGTATTATTGAACAGTCTTGTCATCCGCTCCACAGGGAAGTACACGAAAGTACTCTTGCATCCATGTAAGAAATAAACAAGCACCCCTCATTTGAGTAAGCCTAACGCCCAACAATTTCTCCTTTATGTTAGCCCAACTATCCTCATCATTCGTTTCGGTCCAACCTGCCATTGTAAACCCCTATACCGAAAGCCCGAACCGAAGCTCAACATCTTGCAATATAATGGTTGCCTCTCTAGTAAGTAGGTAGAACGTGTGTGTCTTGATCCTCTATCTCTCAACTAGAGCCGTAATCAAATGTCAATCCAACATGATAAATGGAAGCTATGCAACTCTCTAGAAACCAGCCTCCCGTATGTAAGGCTCCACCTTAGGATGTATGGGAATATCTCGCTCTTCCCTATGTAAGGACATCTTGCTCTGCAGCACTTGTAATATATAGGCAACCTTTTACACAAACGATCAATGAAGTTAGTAAATAATATAGGTTTCATGAAAAAGTTAAATGTACTTGAGAATGTTATTACCGACCCTGCCTTCCTAGACAGCCGATGAACGGTAACTAGTCTGCCTCGTAAGTACGCATGGATCAATAGGCCTCGACTTTATCTATCTTGCAAACACATACAAACATTGTTAACATAAAATAAAAAAATGTGCATTTGATTATGCTTATGCATGCAATATAACATAATGCTTAAATAGAAAAGCAATATGTGCTAGCCCTATTAATCTTTAAATACCTCCTCCTATTATGTCTTTCCCATCCACATGTGCTGCATTTAATTTTATCTAGCCGCTCTCTAATGTCCATCTCCATGTGATATCGCTTATGCTTAGGTTTACCTTTCTTTTGTAGTAAGTCAATGTCTGGGTAGAGATAAGGGAAGCTAACTTGTGGCCAATTCAGCTCATCATCAATTAGGTAAAATTGAGCTCAGTAACAATCTATCCGGTTCGCTTACTTATACCATGGCCTTGTTGCCAATTTGCTATCCACTCTCATACTCATTACAACAGCATATGCGTGGGAGCAATGAATCCTATATATTTGTCACTTTTGACACCTACATGTGCTGCCCTTGAAGTTAACCATATGTGTCTTTTCTCCTCCCTTTAAGCCTGTCTGTGTCATTCGAATGTTAGTCAAAATCTTGAAAAGACTGTTTTAGAAGCTAAATGAAATGACTTTATGTGCACTTGCTTACCCTCTCCACATTTCATACATCTATAAAGCATAGTTAGTGTAAATCTTACTAGAATCAATTGCCTCCCTGACATCCTTATGTCTCTCATCCCAATAAGCAACGCAGTTGTAAAATATCTTCTTCACTAATACAGTAACGGGTAATCTACACATGATTTTAAAATGGAGTTATAACTCTCAGCAATATTTAATGCCATGTATCTAAAACAGTAATACCCATCATATGCAAACATCCACCTGTCTAAATCCACATTATCAAACCACACGGGAGCATTTTCCTTAGCCTGTGCCAACTGCTCTATGAAACATTTAAATTTCTTTTCTTGTGTCCGAACACTTGCAAACTAAACAAGTTTCTTGCACAATTGGTTTTTGTGAGTCATGTTGAAGTTACTAACAATGTACCGTAGGCAGTATCTCTAAAATACAAACGGAGGCTGCTACCCTACTAATGATTCCTTGTACGCAAAATGAATGCCGAATGCTCTGATGGATATAAGACATAAAGTTTTCCTATTCTGACTAACTACGTACACTTTAAGCTTTCGTAAGAACCATCCTCAAGTTTCTATCGATTATATGTCAACAAAAGTAAAGGCCAATGGAATTATTGAATTGTCTCCATCTATATTGTAAGCCACTTATAACTTATGCCCATATTTTCCATATAAAAATGTGCTATTGACATATACAATAGGCCGATAGTATTTGAAGGCTTCCACACACGACCTGAATGTCCAGAAAACCCATTTGAACTGAAATTCACCTTGCTTCAGCGAACTACTCCAACCCCAATCCACCTGTGTCCTTGGATTGCTCACTTTCATTGCATTCAATAACCTTGACAACTCATTATACAACTTCTTCCAGTTACTGTATACCATCTCAGTAACTTTCCTCTTGGCCTTAAAAACTATCATATTGCTTATTGTATATCCGTACATATTTTGCATGTTAATTGCAAGATCAGGTATCTTTACATTGGAATTATTTTGTACACTATTGATGAATAACCTAGCCATTATGTTGCTATCAATTTGAGGATTGTCCTGATTTATCATTGGGTTCACACAAGTGTGCGGGCTCTCTAGAATTTTGATTTTAAAAAGACCCTCTACTTTTTTCAAATAAACTTATTGCCTCCACTTACAACCCTCTTCCTTTTTCTTACAACAGACCATATATACAGTTGGTTTCGATATCTTCATATGGCAATCATAATGGTTCCTTACGTGGAACAACTTCACTACATCTATGAGATCATTCTTTGTATTAAAATGCATGTCGACACTCAAGTCATTAGAATTGATGATGTTGTTGTATATTTCGTTAATGTCTCTCTCAAATGTCACATATCCGCTACCATCATATTAGTTGTTGTAAAATGAGATAAGATCTCTCATAAGCTTGTCCACCGATTCATTTAGTTGTGGAAAGTCCTAAAATTGATTGTTGGACAATGGTTTACAAGTATGATGACAGGGTTTGCTTAGGCCGTTTTTGCGAAATGGCTGGACCGGTACATTAATGTCAACAAAATTTGTCTCACTTAGGGTTCTCCCAAATTCTCATAACCCTAACGTTGTAATCTTTAAGTCTAACATGATCCTCATCACTGTCTCCATCTGTGTCATCTTGCTCATCATCGTCGACATTTATGTTCATGTGCATTCTTTTCACGTACGGATTATAAGACTCTTCGTGTTCGATAATAGGACTCAATACTTTGTCAAATTGCTCTTCTATGATATCAACGTACCTGTACTTAGTGAAATCCATATATGGTTTATTTGATAGATCTACATTTGTCTACTCTACACCGGTCATTGTAGAATGCACACCAGGAGCCGGAAGGGTCGGATTGTCCGGCTCATGTATTTTATACTCAACCCGGGCACTCGTATAAACCTCGTAAATTTAGCTATTTGAGAGTAAAATTAAACTTTAAGTATTGTAAATAACTTTATGAGTTGATAAAGTTAAGTGAGATAAAAATTTTATTAAATATGAAATTGAATATATTATCAGTAATAAAAACTCTAAAAATTTGATCGAAACCTAAATCGCGTACAAAATCCCTAAACTATATGCATACGTAAATACCCAAAATTGAACTTAAACTTGAACTTGATAAAAACCCTAAAACTATAACTTTAAACATATAAAATGAATAAATTTACTCTAATAATAATAAAACCTTAAATGAATATAATTATCAATTAATATGAATAATCGCGTAAAATTGTTTACGAACGTATTGAGATAACTCTTAAATATTATAAATATAACTGGTGACAATTTAATTAATAAATTTTATAAAATTTCAACAAAATTTCATAATTATTAAATTTATAATTATTTTTTTATGTTTAGAAAATTCTAATTTTTCCTATTTTTTTTTCTTTCTTTCTTTTTTTCTTTTTCGTTTTTGTTTTCGTCTCCTATTTTTCCTCTTTGCCATATTAAGTTTCTAGATTAAAGTTTTCGATAGACACTTGTATGATGCAATTTACCATCTGTTCATTATTATACAAAACAAACACATTAGATAAGGTTCTTGTCACATCCATTAATTATTTTATCTTATCTTGTTTTTTTTTTTCTTTTTCATTTTATTTTCCCCTCTTCCCTTGCAAAGTTCATGTCTACTGGAAGGAAAAAAAAAAAAAAAAAAAGAAACAAACACCCAGGCACTTTTTAAACACGAGAAACAAAACCCCACTTATACATATTTTTCCCAAAATCGTGAAACCCTTGCCCCTTTCCTTTAAAATATTTTTTTATTTAGATTACCTAAGTAAAGCAAGAAGAAGAAGAAGAAGAAAAAGAGAAAGCGCTCAAATCCATTGTTTACTAAATTATTAAGAGAAATAGATAAATAGTATGTATATTATATTCATTTTGTAATAATTATTTAGACTTATTCTATCATGTACATGTATTTTGTATCCATTATTTTTGCAAAGAGAAATCTATGTACATGTATTGAAGTTTATAAAAAGTTGGTATTATACCATGTCCATGAGTTCGCATATGTATAACTATTTAGATATAACTATGTGTACATATATATTATACTTGATTATACAATATTTAGTATAAAGGATTTGGGTATATGTACATATATATATAGGTGTGTATAATAGTATGTATATTATGTATTTTCAATTATATATATGGATAAATATGTATATATATATGTGTGTATGTACAAAGTACAAAAATATTAGTATAAAATATGTATGGATATCGTCTATGTATGTATATGCATATAGAACACATAGTATATTTAAGGTATATTATTTAATTACATAAGTATATGTTTACGTATAAAATATATATGTTAAGAGTATGGTATATATATATAAGTATACAAGTATACTTAATTATTATATGTATAATATATCATAATACTAACTTAATAAATAAAGTAAGGTAATATATATATATATATACATATATATAAGTATGTATATATATGCCATGAGGTTCAAGAAAATGGAAAACAATTAATTTGCAAAAACTTAATAAAATATAATTATATACATATTATGTAAAAATATAAAATAGGAAAAAATTGAAAATATGCAAAATTTCAGAAATGACATGCGGCACTTTTCTATGCTGCTACGTTAACATTTAATTAAATTCGTAATTAAAAATAATAATAAAATAATTAATTAATTATAAAATTATTAAAATAGCAAAAAGGAACTAAATAAGTTTTAAATCTTAAAAATGATGAAATACACAAATTATGATAAAAAGAACTCAAAAATAAGAAAATTTCAAAATATAAGCTTTAGATATTTATTAAAGAAAAAATATGCAAAGAAAAACTTGAAATAATATTTTATAATTATTTAAGTCAAAATAATAAAACTCATAATATTTTAAAACCACACTTGAAACTGTAGGTTACAGCATCTAAAACAAACCGCGTCACGAGAAAGTATATTTAAAAATGATAAAAACGGACTAAAAGTTTATAAAAATTGAATTAAATTGAAAAAGTTATGTGCGATTAAAAATTTAAAATAAATTGATAAAAATAAGTAAAAGATTTAAGTTAAACTATATTTATACCATATTTGGGTTATAGCGGGAAATTAGACAAATAATAATACATATTTAGTTAATCGATGAACTTAATTTTTTTTTCAAAATACTTATAGATTTATTTATCTTTTAAATACCCAATTATCAAGAACTGGAAATCCCAAAGGATTAAACAATAAGCATTAATCTAAATGAGATAGTTCTTATCATCTGCTATTTACTTACTGCTTGTTATTTGTATGCTACTTATCTATTGATATTGATTGTTTGTTGAATGATCGATTACTTTGTGTGTTATCATCTATGTGATTACTTTCTTAAATTAGTAAATATAACTATTCGACTAAGATAACTAGTATATTTGTCATTATATATTAATGGAGAGTGCGAGCTTTGTAGATTTTTTAGAAAAGTATTTTTCCAATTTTAAATATATTTTGTATGATTTTCTTGAGAGCTTGTAGTGCTCATAAATGATATTTTTATCGTTAAGGCAAAGTTAGCATAACACTCTAATTAATTGTGAGAAGACTCGCATATTTGTGCCCGTAAGGTCTTAGATATATTTAATAGCGAGAGGATTCGCATTATGTGCCTAAAAAGCCTTTGATATGTTCGGTAGATGGCCCTAATTAGGGCCCATCTATATTGATTACTATTTCTTGAACTAAGGTAATAATCGAGTGTCATCTAATAAGACGTTGCCCCTCGGTAACCCCATGCGGTTAAGGTTAGGTGCTCCATGTGAGTAAGTGTAGAGAAAAAATCGATGTGTAGACGACATAAATTTACATCTTCCATAGTTCCGGACTCTTATGGATGTATTGCTTACATTTACTGCGTATAAATTCATTTCGCTTGTAGATTTATTACATAGATGCTAATAATATTTAATCACTTGCTTGAAAGATAATAGTAAGGAATGAACTCGCTAAGTTATGGTTTACTCGTTTTCTTATAGTTTCTTTTGCAAGTTCCTTTAAGTGAAGATCAGGGAAATTTTTTAGAGTTGAGTACATATCAGAAATAGGTTTGATAATGTTAGAGTTTATTAAAATCTGTATAGTTGGTATAGAAATAATTTACGTAGATAATATTTATATAATAGGACTGTATAATATAGCATTTCTTACAAATTATTAAGTTGTTTTACCTTATCTTAATATTTAGTAGGGAATACCGATTTTCTGCGGTTTTGGTGGATTATAGAATATCGGATATCTATAATCATTTATATTTTATAGTAAGTTAATTAATTAAAAATTGAAAACTTTAGTAATTAATTGTTTAAAATTTTATAATCTTTAACTTGTAAAGCAGTTTTTATATCATGGGTGCACATGTGATATGAAAATTTTAGATAATCCTATTAGACCCTTTTTAGGGTTATGACAATTTGATTCCTCGCTGTGTTTTATGTACACTTCCTAAATACTTTGTTTCCTAAAAGACTCGATTGTCTTAATAAAATTCTTAACATTCTTATTGTCTTTAATAACCATCAACTTGTAAGCAACTCCAGCATCATGGAAAAAAGGATGCATGTGCATAATTTTAACACTACTCTGGTCAATTCTGGCGTATTCATAAATTCTCCAAATGAAATAAGAGAAGTTCGAATTTTTCTTGATCTTTAGCTTTTTAATGGGTTACCCATCATAATATTTATGTTCACATATACAATCATTTTCACATAATTTGTCATTTCTACCTTAATAATACCATGATGAACCGAATATTTAGATGACATAAAAAACTTCATTTATACATTGAGCGATAGCTTAACAAAATATACGAAGTCATCTTGTTAAACCGTATTGTGCATTACCTAACTTTAACTCATTAATTTAATCCAACATATTGTGAACGTCTAAATATATATATATATATATATATATATAACAATTCCAATCTACATGGTAAAATTTTTTGCACCCACATTTGTACAACTCATCTATTAAAACACAAAAAATCCCTTAATATATGCAAAAATATAATAAATTTTTATGAAATATTAATAAATTAGATAACTTACGGTACATCAATGACTACTCAATATACATATTACAGTAACATTTTTTTTCTTAAAAAAAATGCATAATATGGATTTTTATTAAGATTAAAAAAATTTCGTGTAAATTATGGACTATTACTTATTTCAAACATACACTAGCGTGAAAAATTGGACGAGAACTTTAACTTTAGGTTTCCTATAGATTTCTTTGTGTTTTAGATGATTTTGAATTTAGTTAGAGTAAAAATAAGGTCAGGTACGTACGAATGAGGTTTATATAAGTAACATATAGAAGGTGCAGCTAGTTGTTGCGCTTTTAATACATTGAAAGCGCATACAGTACATGTGCCTTCGATTTAACTGTTAATTATTGAAGGCACATGCGTTACATGTGTTTTCAGTGTAAAAAACAACAAAAAGTAAAGGTGCATTGAGGCCTTTTTTTGTATTATTTTTCGAAAAAAGACTCGTATTCATATAAAACTTGAATTTAATCTCTTGGACAGAAGACATGGACACAACATTCTTCAATCCTAGTAAAAGAAAGTTATATTATATATATATATATATATATATATACCGATTCTTTTTGTCAAAGTAACAAGCCATTATATATATATATATATATATATATAGAGGCTTGTCGACATGGCTAAAATGGCTTGTTACTTTGACAAAAAGAATCGGTACCATGAGTGATAACTAAACATCTATAAGCATCGTGAATGCTTACTGTTTACAAAGGAGAAGAGGATGCTTGCCACAAGAATATGCGCTAAGCACCCTTATAAATATATACCCTTAAATCTAAACAAGCAATAATATTGTTGCTATAAGTATTTGTTTCTTAAGGTTTATTTCCTTTTACATACCTATCGCTTTTAGTCCTTCACATACACGGTTTTAAAATTCCGACACTTTGAATATATGTATTTCATAACTATTAATTAATGAACACAATATAAACGCATTACATCTTAGTTATTAATTTCCATTGTGCTTCACTGTATCGGATATTAAAGATGCGATATTAGTATTTATACATATGATATTCACATAAGTGTATTTGTACTAAGATATGACATTAGTGTATATGTATATATGTCGTATTTTTAAGATGCGATGTTACTATTAATATACCGTTGTTATATCGCATTTGGATATCTATAAATACTAATGTTGCAATGGTATTTTGATAATTTTTTTATATAATTTTTTTAAAAGATTGATACATATGTATTACACCCTAATTTTATGGCTCCTACTAGTGGTCAATTACTGTAATCCGTTATGGCCAATAAGTGCACTATGTTTTTTGTTTTCTTTTTTCTTAATTTTTGTTGTATTATTCAATTGAATATATATGACATTATTATTTTTTAAATAAATTATTGAGGACTAATAATAAACTTACAAATATCATTCAACTAGTAGTTATATATTAGGGGTAAGAGAGTATATGGTAGGTAGAATATGAGATTATTCATAATTTATCTTGTAAGTATAAGTTTCTAAATTTTTGAAATTGGAATATACCCCTTGAAACATTAGAGCTACTATGTATCCTTAGCCTAAAGATTTTATAGGATATAAAGTATACTATGAAACTTGTAATTTTTTTTTTAATTTTCCTTATAGATTCAACATGATATGTTTTTAATAATAGAGTATTTATGAAAATTGTAGTCATTCATTGAAGAATATACTAAGAGAAATGGAATCTTGTGTTGCTTTTATCTTTTACATTAAAAAATAAACTCGACCCTTTTTATCGATAGATTTTAATTTTTATTTAGTATAACTTTTGTTAGTGATAACAAAACATGGTTTACATCTAACCCTTTTTAATAAACTTGGAAAACAATAAATAAGAGTAAGCACAAAATCTTGATGACTAAGTTATTGAGAGACAATGATCTTTTGAGGCCAATAAAAATAAAACGATATTCTTTTTGTTTACAAATATTATTTAGTTATTATAATAAATTAGGTGTATGGTATCTTGATACTTGTATCTTATATACTTGAAAATTCAAGTTCCAAGATGGATATATGCTACCTCGACTTCATTCCCATAAGCCACCTTGTGAAAATAGGTTTGAAGAAATATCTATCTGGAATATATTCTATAAATTTAAATACTCATTTAAAGCCTACTTGATTAAGTAGGGTTCGAACGGTTACCCTTTATAGTATGTAAAGTGTTAGAAAAAAAATTTATAAATTATGATTTAATTTTTAAATATTTTTTCCCCATATGATAACACTTTCCATTAGAAACACAGTTAAAAATGTGACCATCGTAGACCTGGATCATTTCCACAGCCACGAATTACTGTATGGTGTACTGTAGGAAATTGCTCTTTATTTTAAGGTATCCCAAAACCGAGCTAATTTTTATTATTCAATTCTCAACTCAACGACTTATCCGAACATTTTTGACCCCTTGTTACACCGTGTTAAAATTGCTTTTCCCCTTATTCTTTCTAGAAGACACCACGAATCATGATCCAAAAGCTTAGCCTTCGAATCTATACTATCGATAAAATATGATTCATGCTATACCATCGATAAAAGGTCAAACTTCAAAAGGCCTATTTTTATTTTTTCCTATTTTCATCCACATTTTCAAATATTAGAAAAGAACAAAATATGGTATTTAAATGGAGATAGAACGAAAGTTTTAGCTTGCGTCTTTCTAATATTTTACTTAATAAAATACCACCAACATTACAATAGTGTTACAAATACAAAAAGAATGATAAATAATTAAATGATAGATCATTATCATCTATCAACAAATAGTACACAACTGTTTTTATAAAATCGCTGCAAAAAATTTATCTCCCGAGCAACTTACCGGATGCTTTCTTCTTTAGGTACGACTTTAATATTCTTTAATATTTTGGGAAAACGAGGATTAACATTTGGATTAAAGTTTAAATAAAAAATTAATATTTTAAATAGTTAAATAAATGTTATAAGATTTAGAGAATTTCATTATGATAACATTAACTTAATAAAAAAAAATGATGCTTATGTGACACTATGATGCTTATAGTGCTATTTTTATCTTGAATAAAAGGGAAACAAGAAAAGAGGAAGAAGTAAAACTATAACAAATCATCACAAATTTGACAAATAGAAAATGAAAAGCACGAGAAAAAAATATGGAAAAAAGGAAAAACTGTAGAAAATAAAAATCGAACAATACAAATTTATATATATAAATCAACATAATAAACAAACATAAAAATAAAAGAAAAAAAGATAAAAATACACAAAATATTAAAAAATAAACCATCAATCGGCTAACGAACTCGTGTAAGGGTTGATTTCGAATTATGAATCGACTTAGCCTGGAAATGATTGAGCTCGAATTGCCTCTTAAATCATTAGGGCCAAGAAGCCGAATTGTCTAAACAGGTAGGTCATGAATTGTTACCTCGGCCTACTATTGAATTGGCATGTTGGGGTGATTAATTCACCTCTTTAAAAAAAAAAGAAAGAAAGAGAGAGAGAATAAAGGCCATTAAATTGGAAAAAAAATAATTAGATGATATCCATTAGCTTATGTTATGTTAAAACTACCTTCTTTGCAATGGTAAAGGATAATTTTTTAAAAATAATATCATTAAATTAATGATAGATAATTAATAACTTGAATATAAGAAAAATATAAAATTTGAGGTGACAAAAATTAAAAAGTCGGAATCATATTAAGTCAAAAATTAATAAAAAATTAAAAATTATTAATAAATTATTATGTTTAAAAAGAAAGAAAGAAAGAATGTCATATTATTAAAAATTATTAATGCATTTAAAAGAATTTAAATATTAAAAAAAATAATTCAAGAGCTGAATCAGCCTAAAATCATCCTCCTATGGATCGATTATAATTCAATTATGATCGAGGCCATAAACTAATAATTTCGAACTGGTTTAAAGTCAATCTAGCCTATTAATTAAGCCTACCCTAACTTAAAAGTGGGTTTCCAAACCATTAAGGGTAGCGGGCGATCTCAATGTCTAAATTTGGATCTAAATGGGTTTTACACATGTTTCCTTTTTTTTTTTTAAGAAAAAATTGAATATTGGAGGGTCACCCACTACCCTCATCTTGAGGTGGGTCTGATGGCCTGCTGCCTCTGTTGTCGTGGCTGTTTTATCGCCTAAAGTCGGAGAGTTGCTGAAAACATTTTTCACTTTTATTTTAATTTGCATTTTTTTATTTTTATTTTATTTATATCAATTTCTTTAATTTATAAGTATTTATAATATACATGTGTAAAAGTAGATATCACATAATAAGAAGAATTAAACAATATAGTACAAGGAAACAAATACAATACAATTATCTTATACTATATCTAGTATATGTAACATTTTATATGGACTTTTGTGATTAAAAAAATTAAAAAAATTTTAAAAATGATTCATTGTTGATATTACAAACCATAATAAAGTTTAATATCGTAATTCGAAAACTTTGTGTACGGTTATTTTTGGAATTTTAATGATATAATTATTTTATACTACGAAATAGATTTATTTAAAAAAAATATATGGTACAAACTATTTAAATTTAACCTAGTAATTCTAGAACCTTTTATTCAATAATTTTAGTTAACATGCAAACTTAACCATAGATTAAAGAATTTATTTGGTGTTATAATATAAGAATACGATACTTCTAATAACTAAATACATCGAATTACATTATTATCGGTATTGTAATGATAAGATCTCTATTTAAATCATATCGCGTGCGTAACGTCAGTTATTTTAACTATTTTAAATAGATTTCTTATTTAATCCCGTGGTCTAATTTTTCCATCATTCAGTTCAGTGTAATAAGAATAACCAGCGCCGGATAGCAGCGTACGACTTCTCCTTCAAGAAAACCGACTAAACCGACTATTCAAAACCAGTGGGAAGACAACACATGCAGCTTTTATCCCCTCGTAAGAACCCGCCACTTGTTTTGTCCCCCTGAAACGGCTATCCTGGCCGTGGAAACACTCAAAAAACGACGCTGTCACAGTCCCCTCACCTCCCCACTAAATTTCAATTGTCTTCTTCTTTTCCTCTCTATAATATCTGTTCTATAATCCTTCCATTACATCAGAGACACACGCTTCCCTTTACTTCTTCTCAACTTCCCTTTACTAAAACCTTTCCTGGGTCGGTCTGTTTTATACATAACTTTGATATCATTACAATCTTCAAAAAGTGTTGTTTTTTTAGCAATATGGGGCTGTCGAATGATTCAAGTTCATCGATGAAAATGCTTAATGGGGATGCTGGTTATGTCCTTGAAGATGTTCCTCACTTGTCTGATTATATCAGTGATCTTCCGGTAACGCTCCGGTTCTTGCTTTTCACACTTACGTTTGTAAAAAGAGACCTTGGGGTGCCTTTGTTTTCATGTAGAATATTGGAATTATTATTTTATTGGGCCGCTCTCGACTCTCGCACCGCTTAAATATAGTTTACTTTGTACAGATAACAGCAGTAGTGCTATTGCTCTTGGAGTTTGAAACTAAGAAACTTATGCAATTTGTATTGTGAGATCGATTAATCCTAGGGATAGTTATAGTATTTTCAGTTAAGAAAAGGGTGTACTTGTTGGTTGGAGTGCTTCCCTAGCTAAGTGGGGCACAGGGTATAGGTATAGATGAGATTCACTGTCTACTAGTATTTTTTTGGTGTTTGCTGAAAATATGTATTGGGGGGGATGGATAATGGTTGTGGAACTAGGTTAACTTGAGGCACCATCCATTGCAGCAGGTGGCGATTATATTTGATGGTAGGGTACAGAAAAATATTTTTGCTTCTGTTCCCATTGTTGATGCCTTTAATGTTGATGAATTTTCAATTTTTTGAGCATGTGGAAAGCAGGGTATCGAATTCCCCCATGGTATCTCCTCATCGCAAATTAGTTTCAAGAAGTGTAAATTAAATAGGCAAGGGTAATATTGAAATATAAAAAGCACGACCACGTTTATGTTCGCAAGCATAAGCTTTTAGATAAGTTGGTTATAATATAACAATTTGACAAAGTTAAGTACGTTAGAGGGAGAAACCTACTGGCTACTATTGAACTCAATCTTATAAAAAAATTTTATGATTTACCTAGGTGTATACATATTGTGTCAAAATTTTGAAATTTCAGAATTTTTAGATTTGCGTGTATGAGAAACTAACATATTTGGTATTGCAGGCATATTCGAATCCGTTACAGGACAATCCTGCATATTCAGTAGTTAAGTGAGTAGACATTTGCTTTATCAGTATGTTGTTGTCTTGCTATTAGTTTTGATGCACTTGGGTGATTATTGGAATTAACGTTATTGCAGGCAATATTTTGTTGACGTGGATGACACTGTTGCTCAAAAGGTGGGCTTCCTACATGAGAGTACTGAAATTTGTTCTACTGTCCAATTTTACCTTCAAAAATCTATTTGATATGTGAGCTCTATGATTTTTACTATTGTGGATGAGCAATCTATGTTTTCATGGTAGAGAGATGTTTGTTACACTTGTAAGATGTCTGCTTTCTTTGAAGAAGAGAGCAAGATGGAGAAAAGAGAGCATAAATCCACCTCTAACTTCATCTTATTTCAGAAGGGTTTTGACATGATTTTTTGTAGGAATCCGGATTTATGTTACAATGCATTTGAAAGGCTTTTTTGTCATTTGTGCTGATCAATGGCTCAAGAATTTTAAACTCAATTCATTTGTAGATTGTTGTTCACAAAAGTAGTCCAAGAGGAACACATTTTCGTCGTGCAGGGCCTCGCCAAAAGGTATCCCATTTGAGATCGTGAGGAAGATGTTTGATTGCAAGACCTGTTCTACTGATCAATGATGCACTTTTCTTTTGGCATTGACTAGGTTTACTTCAAATCTGATGACGTGCATGCATGTGTTGTAACATGTGGTGGTCTATGCCCTGGATTGAACACTGTGATCAGGGAAATCGTTTGTGGTCTTCATCACATGTATGGTGTCACCAGAGTTGATGGAATTGAGGTGAGTAATTGCACTTGTTTATGCTTGAGCTTTTAGTATTTGACTCTGAAGTTGTGTACGCATCAAGATACCAAGGGTTTTTCTTTGTATCTTCTCAAAACCTATTCGTGCCATTCTCAGATTGACCTGTTGTAGCATTAGAACATGGTCACTGTGGTTGTAAGCCTTGGTTCCTCTTTTGCAGATGCAGTAAACATCTCCAGTTAAGATGTGGGTAGTTAAGTTTACTAGGGTGCAATGTATATCTTCATGATCTTGTATTAAATAATTGAGCAGCTATGTCTCCAAGGGACAAAATTTCTGTCATCTCTGTCATGTCTGAGATGAGTTGTATGTCCTTGTTGCAGGAGAGTAGTGCAGCTTGATTTCAACTTGCATTTCACATCACTACAAGGAGGGTCTGATTTCTATACCAACTGATTTTTCTGATTCAATGTCTTTGATGACTGATATTTTCTCAGCAAGACAGAGTAGAATACATTTCTTGCTTCATACTTATTGGCCCAAACATGGCTGCATCAGGATACTAACCATTCATCATTCAAATTGATTTAGGATGAACAAGAAGGATAGAAATTCTCCAGCAGTTCAACATCTAGCTTAATGTTAACACGTGCATGATTCATGAAAGCTGGCATATGTAGTTTGCTAAGTCAGTCTGACTTATGTTATGTTACTAGGTCCATTCACTAATTTCTTGTGTATTATTCATGACACGTTTCTTATCAGCAACCTATTTGTCATTTCCTAGGGAGGGTACAAAGGTTTTTATTCAAGAAATACTATAACCTTGACACCCAAAATTGTCAATGACATACACAAACGTGGTGGTACCATTCTCGGGACATCCAGGGGTGGCCATGAGATTTCTAAGATTGTTGACTGCATTGAGGATCGTGGTATAAATCAGGTATGAATAAATGGAATCTCTTTAGCAAAGTAACCATTCACATAAACATCCAATGATAGGAATTGGCATGGATGCTCTTCAATATATTCCAGCATCTTTATAATCGGGTGAAGACATGGATAAAAGTTTCTACATTTGATGAAGATAAGGAACACCCTTCCTATTCAATCAATATGCGAGACTTCATATGAAAGGAAATTCATTGTATACTTTGATAGCATCGGCTACCAGTAAAATTCTATCAATCTGTCTAGAGGCATCTACTTTGAATAAAATATGTATGGTAACTGTTATTTTTTGTGTGTAGGTTTATATTATAGGAGGCGATGGAACTCAAAAGGGAGCAGCTGCAATTTATGAGGTAATGTTTTTTAGATGGAAGTATAATTTTAAAGCTTGTTTTGATTACCAAAAACTGTACGGTTGGTCTCTAGTAATGCTTCTCTTTTGGCACCTTCTTCTTTCCTGAACCTCGTCCCTAAAGAGAAAGGAAAAGAAGGGCATAATGATGAATAAACTGTAAAAACTGAAATAATAATTTCGCTAACTAGCAATATCTAGCTATAATTGATCTTTGAGTGCTTTGTTAGTTAGTTTTTTTTTTTTTTTTTATGTGTGGTAGAGTAAGATGAAGTAGATTTCATTCAAGAAATGTACATGTGTAATGTACATCAAAGAGCACACTAAGATACTTATATGGTCAAACTAAGTATCTAAAACAAAAAGGTACTTAGTTCGAATACATGGCCACAACACTAAAGTGCTCTTGGAGATTTAGGAGATACAACTTGAAATGAACTTAAAAATTATATCAATAGAAAATCTAATTCTCCAACATGTCTTATGTTTCTTTCTTTCCACAAGAAGCAGCGTTCTTGTGAATGGCAGTAAGCTGACTAAACAGAGGAGAACACAAAAAATCATCAATGTTTGAGAAGCTTGAAGGCTTACAACAATGCCGACCAATGGAATATTCAACCTTCTTCCATATATTCCTAGCAAAAGGGCATTCCAAAAAAGAGATGACCATGACATTCTTCCTTTTCAAGGCATAAGAAACAACAATTTTCAGCCACATCACCCCAGCATCACAATTTGTCAGGCATAAGAAGCTTCCGCTGTACCACCAGCAAAGGATAATAGATTGCCTAGGTGTTGTATTTTTGTTCCACACCGGAGAGTGCCAACTAATTGTTTGCCCCCTGTCTCTAGCCAACATTTAAGCAGATTTTATGGGTAACCTTCTGTTGTGATCATCTTTCGAAATTAACTGGTCCTTAGAATGCAAAACAAGCCTAGTATCTCCCAGACTTTGAATAATGGCCTGCCATCTTCCTCCACTAAGCCATCTCCAATCACCCCCCCACAATAAAAGTACTTAAAACCATATATTTGGGGTATCCCAACCATGAACTTGCCTGATTACCTGGCCAATCAATCAAAGGGTTTTGCAGGTGCCAACTATCAAACCAAAAAGAAATTAAGGAACCATCATCAATCTGCCACTTGAGAAGCTGTCTTGCAAAAGATCTACTATGTAAAATTTTCCTCCAAGCTCAGTAGGCATCGGGAATTTTAGTGCCAGAAGTTCCAACCTCTCAAAATCTCGTTTTTCACCTGAGTAGATTTATTATAGAGTTTAATGTGACAATTCTCGAAACCTCCCTCTTTCTTAGGTTTACAAACATCCTTCCACTATTATTGTAATTAAATTAAGGTCAGCCTAGGGGAGGCTCATAAAGATTACTTCTTGATATATTTTAATTGGAGGCTCCTTTGATGATGTATATATCAAGTAAGTCCGAATCTCTAGTAGTCTTCACCTTGAAGAGGCTCCAAAAGACACTGCAGAAAATAGTTGATTTGCATAAGACAATGAGAAAGCAATCCTCCTGTTTTCCTTTCTCTCTTCTAATTGATAAGCATTTATCATCTCATATCTCTTGAGGCCCATGTCTGAGAATGCTGTAAAAAAATATGAAATGCTTATGGAAGAAGTGGATATAAGTGTATACTCAACTTTTGAATCTTATTCTTGGCCCTCGGGTATCTTTGGGAAGATCATTTTCCTTCGCTTTTATATCCAGCCAGATCTTGCCTGTTCATAATCTAAATGTCTTCCATACACAGGAAGTCAGACGGCGTGGACTTATGGTAGTCGTCGCTGGTATCCCCAAAACCATAGACAATGACATTGCGGTAATTGCAATGAATAAAACTACACTTTTTGATATATTTTTTTTATCATCAACTAAGGTCATTGAACACTTCCCTTTGCCATACAGGTCATTGACAAATCTTTTGGTTTTGATACTGCGGTTGAGGAAGCTCAACGTGCTATTAATGCTGCTCATGTAGAGGCTGAAAGCATTGAAAATTGTATTGGCCTGGTGAAGTTGATGGGTAGAAACAGCGGTAAGTATCATGACATATATATCCTTTAGCCTGTGTTACACTAGACATCTTTGTCATCAAGTCATTTTTGCACCGCTATGCAACTGTCTTGTTATTATTACTCACGTCCCTTTTAGGCAATTTTTTCCCTAAAATCTAGACGGAATTTTCCTTGCAGGTTTTTTAGCTATGTATGCAACACTTGCCAACAGAGATGTTGATTGCTGTCTGATTCCTGAGTCCTCGTTCTATCTGGAGGGAAAAGGTGGACTTTTCGAATACATTGAAAGACGGATTAAAGAACATGGGCATATGGTCATAGTGGTAGCTGAAGGAGCTGGGCAGGACCTGATCTCAAAGAGCCTTGAATCCTCTGACCAGAAAGATGCTTCAGGGAACAAGCTTCTTCGAGATGTTGGTTTATGGTTATCTCAAAAAATTAAGGTATTTCCGGATCAATACTTGGCTGGATGGATGCATGGTATGCGTGGTTATTGCCATCTTACTTCCCTGCCTACACACTTTTTGACGTTTTACATTATGTGTAAGGGAAGGGGCATACCACGGTGTGGCAAAGCACTTTCCCAGCCAGGTGGGTTTAATGGGGAACGATGGTCACACGTGTAGGTAGCTTTATCCTAATTGTTTCTGTGACTTCGCTGACGTTTTGGTCTAGAAGGGAGTAACTTAATCGAATTTCTCCTCTTTCAAAGTATATTCTTCTTGGCACATCTCATTCAACTAAAACTTGGTCCTCAATTTGCTTTACGTTGTTGCAGTGCTAATTGTGGGGAGACTATCTCTGACATTTGTGTCTTTTTCCGTGGTTGTAGGAGCATTTTGCAAGACATGACAAGATCAGCATAAACCTTAAATATATAGGTGTGCTTTCATTTTGGCAGAAAAAACTTTTCTCCGTTACACTTGACAAAATTGAAGTGTCACTATCCTCATATCACTTTTTTCTCCACAGATCCTACGTACATGATTCGGGCCGTTCCGAGCATCGCATCTGATAATGTTTTCTGCACGCTTTTAGCTCACAGTGTGATTCATGGAGCAATGGCAGGCTACACGGGCTTCACTGTCGGGTCGGTCAATGGAAGACACGCATACATTCCTTTCTATGTGAGTTTCCTGTCCTGTGCCTTTTGTGAAATCCAATTACTTGTAGCTTGGTTTAATTCATCTTCACAGTTGCGCTTTAAACAATTCAGTCGAATTTCACTTGCATTCCCCTCATCATGGCTATACACAATTGAAGACGAAAAGCTTTTGATGGGTATTGACATTGATCTTGCCTTTCCTTACAAGTTACAAATGCCATTTTTTCATTTGTTTGTTTGACAGCGCATAACCGAGGAGCAGAAGCGGGTTGTTATTACTGACAGAATGTATGCGAGACTTCTTTCTTCGACAAATCAGCCAACTTTCTGGAGTTGCAATGATTTCGCTGAAGATGGGAAAGAAGAGGGAGGACGGTCAAGTAAGTTGGTAGTTGGTGAGAATTGTTAAGCAAAGCCGCTCTGTCATGGTCTTTCTCTTGACACAAAAAGCATGTCGGGACTTACCACTTTTTCATGAATGCTTGTGGTATGGAGGAATCACACAGAGGTCCCCCCTGACGACCTGTCCTAAGAATTCTTCCTATGCATCACTATGTTATAATAGTTTTGATGAATATATATAGGAATGTGTATAGTTTAGTTACAGGGTGTGACCATGTAATCATCAAGAACTTAGCTTGAAAATTGCACTTTCTAGGTTACCTAGTAATTTTTTTTGAATATATATAGGTGGTATGAACTTGATCTATAATATAGCTTATACATATACTTTAAATTGACAAAATGAAAATTAAATTTTAAAAAATAAATAAATAAAAATTGAATGATGTTTGTCTTACTTGAAACCCACTAATTTAAAGACATCGTTTCTCAAGTAGTTAAATATATCTCGATCTCCAATTTATTTCAGGTATTTTGGTTTGCACGTGTTTTGTCATTATATTGTATTCTTATTTACATTTTTATATTAACAATTCTTACTTTCGATCAATATCATAATTTTGGACATAAGCAAATAGAAGTATTTTAGTTCGAAATAAGTTTACGTTATGGGTTCCACGTAAAATCCTAGAAGGATAAAAGTTTTGAAGGATTTAATGCAACATTTAGTAAGTAGGAGTGGATATGTAATGAAGTTACGATTTCTATTATTTCTTATATTCGGAAGCGACTTTAGAAGCTAAGTTTGCGATTTCTTAGGATTAGTGATCCTCCCTTTAAAAAGGGAACCTAATTTTGTTTAAAAAAAAGGGAAATCACGATTTTATTCTGTCATCGTTAATGAATATTTATTAAAATAGCTTTATTAATGAAAATTTGCCTGGATGCAAACTCAATTCTATTGTAAGTGTACTATAACAAAACATATTAAAAGAATGGAATGGACGATTTTATTTGCATTTTGCAATATAAGAAGTGATCTTTCATTTCAATTTTGATTTCATTCCGTTCCATTTTAATTTTTTCCGTTTCATACCATTTCTTTGTACTAAATCATTTATGTGACGTTAGCATTATCTTACTTATATAATAGTATCGCCACTGGATATTATCTCTCAATAGGCTTGAATAAAGTAAGATCGTAATTAATGAATTTGAGAATAATAATGAGGAAGATATAGATTTTATATAGAAAACTTTTAAATATAAAACAATAAATAAAGGTAGAAAATTTTCATTATAAAATATTTAGTTTTACAAACTCTCTTTATTATGAAGAAAAATACCATAAAATATTCTCTTTTCTATAATAAGAGAAAACTCGTTACTTTTTATTCTTCTTTACTTTCTAACATAATAAGTGAGATGTGTAGAGATTATTAGGATGGTTTTCAAATGGAAAGGTTAAGCTTATTTATTGATAAATCCTCTAATACAAACACTATATATAAATATATGAATTTTACACGATAAAAGTGACTATGCATAATAACTTGTAACTTATTCAAGTTCGGTAAAAGTTGTCTTCATTTCTCATATCACTTTGTCAATGAACATTAACGGTAGCTAATTTTTGTTGACAATTATGCGCCTCATCAGGGAATTCACTATTTCCCCGTAACATTTTGAATGGCTCTCCCTCTTACGGTAGAATTAATGGGCCTCATATAGTTGGCCCAAAAAAAGGGCCTCATATTATAAGATCCAACAACTTTCCATTTAATAGTATTAATATATTATATAAAATTGATAAATAATATATAAATCATAATAATATAATTTAATAAACTAAAATTTTATTAATAATTATAGGTGACCTTAATAAACTTAAAAGTATTTTTCGTAAAACAGAGTATAGTTTCCGTTTGCACTTAAAAGCATTTTTTCTTTTCTTTTCTTTTTTTTCATCTTTTCACTTAAGATTCAACATTCCATGACTGATTATCCCAAAGCACATACGTCCTACATCACAACACGCGTCACCAAATCCATCAACCCTCACCATGCAAGCTGCTTCAACCCAACACGCGCCACCACTTCCACACACAACCAACGAACACATCACTTACTCCTTCAAGTACTCCTTCTCTCTTCTTATTTATACCCAACCTCCCTTTGCAAATTCCTATACGTACGAAAAACATCACTAGTAGTACACGAAAATGTTGGAACAACGCGGCCACGTCTACCACGGGCGGCACGAGCGGCCACATCAGCCCGCTCGCCAGGCAGTGAAGTTCATGACCGCCACCACGATAGGCGGTGTCTTCATGGTCCTTTCAGGTCTAACCGTAACCGCAACAGTTATAGGGCTGATCATCGCTACCCCTATTCTAGTCCTGTTTAGCCCTATCCTGGTCCCTGCTGCGATAGTCCTATTCCTAGTGACAGCCGGGTTATTATTCTCGGGCGGGTGCGGCATGGCGGCCATATCGGCATTGTCATGGATATTCAGGTATGCAACGGGAAAGCACCCCATGGGTGCTGATCAGTTGGACTATGCGAGGATGAAGATAGCGGGGACGGCGCGGGATGTGACGGATAAGGCTAGAGAGTATGGACAGTATGTGCAGCATAAGGCACTGGAGGTGACGCAAGGGTCGTGACTTGGGATGGTGGTGGTTGCATGTGTGAAGTCTTGGTTAAAGAGATTATGGGTGGTGCAGGTGGGTTTAATGTTGTATCGTTTGTGGGAGATGCTGTCTGTGTGGTGCAGTTAGCTGTGCGCGCGCGCGCGCGCGTGTGTACTTTTCACACCCCACTTGGTCAATATATTACGTTTTCTTCTGTTTTTTTTTTTTTATTTTTATTTTTTGGGTTTCTGTGGGAGGTTTCCCATTGCATGCAAACAAAGGCATTAGATAAGGGACTGCGAGGGTTTTGATTAGATAGAAACTAATCTAACTGCTATTCAGAGAGTGTTCGATGATTTGTAACTTTACCTAAATTAACTTTAGGATATCCGAATACGTACTTATGAGGTTGTAACATAGTTCTACATCCCCAACAGAATTCCCAAGGCCTCAGGTGCATGTGAGTATGTCTTATGTTGCCAAGTTTTCTAGCGAAACCAACAACCCAATATCCTGATGCGTTTGTGGGTCTTCAAGTATCTGGTGGGATGGGGTTTTCAAGAATTTGGGCAGTAATTATAAGAAGGGCTTGGTAGCTGGTGGTCAGTTTGATTCCAAAATATTCCGTTACTTATTCTGTTTGTCCATGACTCCCCTAAGTGCTTTGGGAGGTCAATAATCTTCTCGTACACTCTTGAGTTGAGTTAGCATAATAAATAAATCCAATCTACCTGCCAGTGCCAGTGCCTGTGCCTGTGCCTTTGGACAATTGTGTGATAGTCAGTATTTGGTGTTTCTTCCTCCATCCTTAATCCATCTTTTAGGGGCTTTCATCTTCCATATCCATTCCTCCCTTTCTAAAAAATATATCTCAGTCTTTTTCTAACTTCTTTTCCAATTTTGTGAGTTGCCGATAAGGATTCCGAGCGATTGCTTTTTCTCTGATCCATCTAGCCGCCTCAAAGACTATCCTATTCCAATCTCTAAGAAAATTTGGTAGGATTGTAATTAAACTGTTCAAGATTATGCCTTGATGCCTCCCAAACTTGCTGGTCATCAGTAAACCATATTAGTTGATGGTCGAAATCTAAAACAAGGTGGGATGCCTATTTAATAATAGGGGATTATGGTTACAAGGGCATTTTGACAGATAAAAAATCTTTGACTTTAGGTGTATTGCTCCCTATGCGAAATTACACCAAGTCTAATCTAATCTTCTCTGTCACATTTTGCTCATTCAAACTAAAACTATATAACCCATATCCATAAGACCACATAAGTTCATATACACCTTTTTGTACATGAGATGATTATAGCATAAATATCATAATGCAGCGTATGCAAGAATTACGGTAAACATTCCCTTCCGCCTCCACATTTGGAATGGAGTACCGACGGAATCCTCATGAATAGTATATAGATCCCCATTTTTAATTATATATTGTATGTACATAATAATATATGATGCATAATGTAACTGATTAATTAGTTTCTTATATACTATGCATGATGAAAGATTTTATATATTAATGTACGACATAAATAGTATATGCATACTAATATATGTATCACCACGATATAATATGTGAATAACAAAAATAATATCATACAAAGAATGTAATTTACAAACCAAAAGTTTAGTTTACTTAATATACATGATTATGTGCACAATGTGCCCGTGCACACACACACACACACAAGTAATGGAGGGGCTTGAATTCACCGTCTACGAATCGGTGGGTGGGAAGGAGGGTTTCGTGGAATTATTCAATTTACGTACTTATGAGAAGCTTATGTTAGTGTCATGGGTAGATTCTCTTACTCGAACCCGTACAGCACTTAGCGTTCTTGATCATACTAAAGAAGGTTAAGTTAGTTAGTAACAACTCATAATGTTTAGAGAAAAAAAATATATAGAGAGAAACTCTGATATAAATAGTATTTACTTGAAATAATTTGATAATATAACTAAGGGGATCTCCCTTATATATAAAAGAGGCCTTTCAAGATGGAGGGTTAAGATCAATTCGATCTAATGGTTACAAATGAATCCCCACCTACTTTTACATTAAATGCATCTACCTACTACCTATTCTGGAACCTACTAGATATTTTAGAACATTCTGAATTATTTCCTCTTAAACTTGAACGAACCTTGTGATTTTAGGCCCTTCTAAATTAGCTTGTGGCATTCTCTTCCACTCATTCCGGCGATGTCTTCATCATATTTTCTTCGTGGAAATTTTGAATTTTGTTTGGAAATTGTCATAGAGCTTTAGTAGGTTCCTAACTGGCCTCACTTTCCGGCTTTCCTTTCCAAATAACCATATACTTGTGCTTAGGGGAGTAGCCTTGTCTTCTCACATATCTATTCGCAATAATTTCTCCAACTTCTTTCTCATATGATTCCCGAACTCCAACTGGAACCCTTTGTGATATTGTTCTATTAAGGTCCTCCTCATCCTTATGATATAGCTTGAGCATACTAACATGAAATACTAGGTGGAATTTTAATCTTGGAGGTAACTTTAACTTATAATATACTCATCCCACTCGTTTCACGACGAGAAATGGTCCTTCGTAACGCCTCGTTAGTCCTTTGTGCAATTGGCTCTTGGTCCACTGGATTAAGTGTAACTTTATAAGTACTTGATCCCCTACTTAATACTCTATTGGTCGACGTTTCTTATCTGCAACTTTCTTCATTCTCTTGATAGCCTTACTTAAGTAATTCAAAGCTAAGTCTTGGCTCTCTTGCCATTCTTCTGCAAATTTATATGCTGGGGAACTAAACCCCGTATATTCTATGGTTACCATATTGGGAGTTAGCAGTTGTCTTCCTAGGACAAACTCAAATGGACTATGCCTTGTTGATTCATTCTTCTGTAGATTGAAAGAGAGCTATACGACATCCAATAACTTAGACCAGTATCACTGACTTGTACATACAAAGTGCCTCCAAACTTGAAGGCAATGCATTATAGCTGTCATCTCCTTCTCATGTATTGGGTATCGCCTCTCCGTATTATTCAACTTTTGGCTCTCAAAGACTATTGGATGGTTTTCCTGCATCAAAACCCCACCAATGTCATAATCATTAGCTTTCGTGCATACTTCAAATACTTCACCAAAATTAAGGGACACAAGAACTTGTTCTTTAATGACTGCTTCCTTTAGGGTATCAAATGCCTTCTATTGATCTTCCCTCCATTCCTATAAAACATCTTTCTTGAATAAATCTGTTAAGGAGGCAGCCATTCAAGAGTATCTACATATGAAACTTCCATAATAATTTACTAAGCCAAGAAATGGCCTCAATTTGATGGGCTTAGTAGGTTCTTTCCATTCTCGAATGGCCTGTATCTTCTCTTCGTTCATTTTGATCTTCCCCTGTCCTACTAAGTGCCCTAGGAAGGCCACTTCTTCCTTTGCAAAGGCACATTTCTCCAGCTTTACATATGACTCGTTTTCCCCTAAGGTTAAGAAAACTATACGAAGATGTTTTAGGTACTCTTCCATAGACTTGCTATAAATCATGATATCATCCAAGTAAACTACAACAAAAGGATCCAAGAATGGTGCTAATACCCTATTCATAAGACTACAAAAAGTAGCCGGGGCGTTCGTGAGCCCAAATGGCATAACAAGAAACTCAAATGCACCATACCTTATAATGCACGTGGTTTTGGACTCATCTCCATCTGCTATCTGTACTTAATGATATTTCGATAATAGATTTAATTTTGAAAAATATCTTGCCTCTCCTAATCTATCGAACAAAGTTAATACTAAAGAAATGGGGTACTTATTTTTTTCAATGACCTTATTTAAGGCCCTATAGTCAATACACAACTAGAGGGACCCATCATGTTTTTTCTGGAAGAGACCTGGAGTTCCAAAAGGTGCCTTTGACGGTTGGATGAATCCAGCTTTTGACAACTCCTTTGATTGTCACCTTAATTCTTCTAATTCTTTTAGGGACATGCAATAAGGAACTGTAGCAAGGGCCTTTGTACCTGGTTCTAGCTCAATCGCATGATCCACTTCTCTTCTTGGTAGTAGCTTCTTTAGCAACTCTTTAGGCATGATGTCTTTAAATTCTTCTAGTAACTCCCCCACTTGATGTGGAATTGCCTCTTGACTCCTCGTCTCTTCTTCTCCCTTCAATGGAGTTACATACGTAACTTTATTCTTTTTTAGGCCCTTCGCTAGTTGCATAGCGGAAAGGAATTTTGTGGCTAGACCAGCTTTCCCTGTAGCAGGCACCACACATTAAGAGTTGGTTGTCATGCCCCGAAGTGACAGAGTCGTAACAGCCCCGCCGTGTAAACCATCCTAAGATAGAAGTTGGCCTTACAACCGCTATTTTAGACCTGATCTACACAAGGCGTTCACGACTAACCCGCTTTGAAGTAAATAGTTTATAATTTAAATAAATCATTTACTTAAGAAAGTGAGGAAATATATATATACAGTATAATTCAGTTATTGCAATTAAAGTTTACAATAATTTTCCATAATATATTTCCTAGTTATTATATTATTCAGAAATGAAAAATAATTCTAAAATAAAAACTTAGACCTTAAAATTATGTATTTATTCTTCAATGTTTTTCCTCACTCCCCAAGATCCAGCAGTTGCTAGCTTCAGAGCAATTGGTTGCCGCTTCTTAGCCAGCACCTGCACGACGTCTATAGGGATGTGAGCAACCACAGCTCAGTAAGTTAGAATGGAGGACTTAAAACTATACTAAAAACACAACAAGGTTTTCAATCACTTATTAGGTGCAATACATGTGCAAGCAAATGCTATCGCACGACGTTGTCCGACCCGTCGTAAGATTAGAGAAATTGCGCCTGCTTTAATCCGAGTTGAGGAGTTGCCATTAATATAACAGCTCACGACCAAACCTAGGCTTGTGCAATGGAGGCCTCGCTCCTCCCGCAACTACCTTCGAACCACTGACTTCACCCTTGCTGCGACCTCCTCTCCTGTCACTTAGTTCGGCTAAGGATAAAGAAGGGACCATTTTGCAATCCTGCGCTATCCTTTCCGAAGGGGTCGGTATTTGGCCGGAGAGTCTTAAGTTCCCCTAACGAGTTGCCATACATGTCCGATTATGATTACTAGTCGTATATTTGATTAAGTTCAGTTTAAGGTAATCAATCATTTCATACAAATCATACAATATATGCCAGAACAACAAATAGAATCATAACATCACCCATAATCAAGCACATGCACACATTCAATTATCTAACAAGCACAGCCAAGTATAATCTTAAGCCTCCAAAATATAGCATCGTATTAATCCCAACTTACCTCGACTCCTCGCTCACTCACTCGAGGTCCAATTTGCTCAGGCCATCGCCGGTCATCCCTATAACACAAACGTGGTTTCAACTTTTCTTATAACTATTATAGGTTCATTTTATCCTATAACGCTTATTGTTAGGTTTTGTTTAGGGTTTAATATGCCTAATTATCTAAGTCTTAAGTTTTTTATAATTATTCTAGGTTTGGGGTTAGGTTAGGTTCGGGTTCAGTTTCCACATCGATTTCTAAATTAGGTTCTAGTTTGATTTCTAAGTAATGTTTTATATTCCAACCCTAGAAATTCGTTTTAAATCATAATGTGAAATTAATCACATTACTTCCTGATCTCCTAAATATTATTATTACCCCTAGTCAGTATTTTATTTCACCCGGTACTCTTATATCCTTATTAGTATATCGAATTTACTACTGATGTGAGAAATTTTTATATTTTTCATATAATTACATAAAGTCAAGTTTCTTATCAGATTTATTATATATCCTTATTATTTATATAATATCAATCTTTATCCTAATATTTTCTATTTATTATATTTTCAAAAATTACATATTATGCATTATTGCCTATTATGTACATAATACACTTCTAATATTTCTATCACTTTAATTACCATCCCTAAACATCAATTATCATTTCAAAATGTCTAAATTCATCTTAAATCAGATTTTACTCCTAATTTCCCTAATTTACAAAATTAACTTAAAGTTAACTATTTTTCTCTATTAATCATTTACTACATAATTAACCTAATAATTACATCTAATACCCTAAATGCTACAAGTATCATACTCCATTAGATTTCAACATCCTAAAACATATAATTATTTACTAAATCAGTAATTAATCGTTTAATTACTTAATTAACCTTAAATTACCCATTTTATGCCTCATTTTAGGGCCTAAAAATTATCTAAAAATTTCAAAAATTAATTTTTGAAAATGGGCTTCATAGCACTGTTCTATATCATCTAAGTAATCTACACAAAAATTTTGGGCTAGAAACTACACTCCTAAGGTCATTTATTTCTAAACCGAAACATGTTCGGTTTTGCATGATTTCTTAAGGACCCTATGTCACGAGACATATTTTCATCAAAATAATATTTTTCCTAAAAACTACATACAAAAATATTCTAGAATAACAAAATTCATAATTTTCTAATAATATTTACTATTTTTACAAAATTACATAAGAATCGGGCTGGAAATCGGACTCACCGATTTGGGTGGCTCCGGCCACCGCCGGCCGCCATAGCTTTGTCGGCAGGCTTGGGCGCTGCCACCACTATGTGGTGGTGGTGGCTGTCCACTTCCAGCTGCTCGTTTGGTGAGGGTTCCCTTTAAAGGCTCTAATTGCACAGTTTTTCTTATTTTTTTTCTAACTCGAATTTTTCTCTCAATTTTCGCCTCTCTCTATTTTTCTTACTTTCCAAACTGCCCAAATGAGCTCTGTGATTTTTTTTGCTATTTATAGAGCTTTAGGGGATTTATTATGCATTAAATGGGACAAAACAATTGCCTTATCCCTTAATTTTTGACTTTTGTGTTGTCTTAATTTAATTGGCCGAATTTTTTCTTATTTTTCCCAGCTGCCACGACTCAATTCTGGATCATTAATGATTTTTCTTGATTTTTCCTTAATTAATTATGAATTTTCTTTAAGTATTTAGTATTATTTTAGCACATTTCGCGTATTTTAAGTAATTACGCGTATTTATACTTACATGTAATTTCATATATAGTACAAATAAATATTCTTAAATATTATTTAGGTCATTCTATTATTTTTAATATACATATAATCTATTTCTAGTAATTTACTAGTTATTAAATTATACTTTTTGCCTTTTTGGTAATTAGCAATTATTATGCTTAAAATTTGAAAATTTTATAATCTCCTATTTTATTACTTATTTTCTTAAATTCAAGTTTACGGAGTCATTTTTATTAATATTTCTCTCAATAGTTTATAATTTAGGCTTGATCGGATCTTTCAGCCGATCGAAACCTTGAGTGATTAGTTGTGGGGCTTACAGTGGTCTCGAGTACACATATACAGTTTGTATGAGGAACAATAAGTGCATTAATACGATCTAGGAATTCCATCCCAATCACAAATTCGAAGTCATTCATAGGTACTACTTCGATGGTTTCTTTCCTTTTCTACCTTCCCATATAGAGCTCTATCTCCCTGGCGACTCCAATAGTAAGGACTTCCTTTGAGTTTACCGTCTTGAGCCATGTCTTAGTTTTCTCTACTTCCATTCCAATCTTACTTGTTGCTACCTCAAAAATGAACAGATGAGATGCCCCTGTATCAATAAAGGCATTTAACTTCTTGCCAGCCACTACCACCTCAGTGTACATCAACCCCTTTCGCTTCTCCTGCATCTTCATAGCACTAAGCAGTCATACCGAACCCAGTTTAGCCTCATCCCCTTCATCGGAGCTCTCATTTGCCATAATTGCTGCCAACCGATCTTTCTTAGGGCATTCCCTGGCATAATGGGGCCCATTGCAGAAATAGCACTTCAATTCTCGGGGTTTCCATTGTTCCCCATCTTTTCCTTCATAAGTCCTTCCCCGATCATTAGTTTTCTCTTTCATCTTAGGCTTCCCTCTTAAGGAACTCCTACTCCTTTCCTTCTCAACTCCCTCCTTCTACCTTCCTATTGGGGTCTTATGTTCTATCTTCTTGAACTTCGTTAGGCCTTCAACAACTGCTATGGCCTTAGAGATGTCTTCTATTCCTCTTCGCTCTAACTCTAACTTTGCTTAAGGTTTCAGACCATCTAAAAACATCACTAAAGCATCATCCTAGTTAAGGTCTGGGATCTCCAGCATGGGTTCTAAGAATTCCTTCACATATTGCTTGATGTCACTCTTATGAGTTAGTTGACGCAACTTTATTTTTGCTTTTTTAGCAGTATTTTGGGGAGAGAATTGCCCATTGATTTCATGTACAAAGCTAGCCTAAGTATTGATTTCGTTTGCCTTCTTATGCTACCATACCATAGCAGAATTTTTCAAATACATAGCAACAATACGTACCTTTTTGAGGTCATCCAAGATTCTTACAGCATTGAAATATTATTCTATTCCCCAGAGAAAGTTGTCTATCTCTCGAGCAGATCGTATCCCATTGAAAGGTTTGGGCTTGGACACATCGATCCTATAAGTAGATTGGATGGTCACTTCATTTGCCACTACCGCCCGACATACTACTAGTTGGTTCTCAAGTTCTTCAATCTCCTGATGCATGGCCACCATTACAGCATCCATCTTGGCTTTATAATCTTCCTCCTTAGTTTCTAAAGCAGTAACTCGAGCTTAAAGTACTTCATTTTTCCCTTCAATCGCCTCATCACGCTGCTTCAGCTCCTCAATGGCTTGATTCAATGCTCCTTGCAACTCACCTAGAAGTTCTTCTTCGATTTCTTTAAGGCTACCTTGTGATTCATCGAATTGTTTCTTCACTTCGGTAATGCTTAGCTCCACTCTATCCATCCTATTAAAGAGAGAGTTCAGCAAGTCTCGGGACTTAGCCCTTTGCTTGGTAACACGGCGATCATCATGGTCGGCCAACTCATCGACCATTGAAGTGTTGTTGTCTCCTCCGAATGACATTTTCTCCACAAGTAGTCCCTTTTCCAGGCTCTGATACCACTTATCACGGGCAGATTCCCTTACTCGAATCAGTGCGGCACTTAGCGTTCCTTACCACACTAAAAAAGGCTAAGTTAGTCAGTAACAACTCACAATGTTTAGAGAGAGAAAATATAGAGATAGAAACTTTGATATAAATAGTATTCACTTGAAATAACTTGATGATACAACTGAGGGGATCTCTCCTATATATACAAGAGGCCTCTCAAGATGGAGGGCCAAGATCAATTCGATCTAATGGTTACAAATGAATCCCTATCTACTTTTACATTAAATGCATCTACCTACCATCTATTCTGGAACCTACTAGATCTTTTAGAATATTCTGAATTATTTCCTCTTGGGCTTAAACGAACCTCATGATTTTAGGCCATTCTAAATCGGCCTGTGACATTAGGGTGTCTTTGTTTTGTGCTGTAGTTAAAAACTTTTTTAATTCTTAAATATGTAATAGTTTTTCCATAGCAAATGGTGGTGAGTAGTGGAAGTTGATGATTAATTGTTCTCATTTCATCCCGCAAAAGGTAAAGGGATCATATTAGGGCTAGCTTGAAAATTTGTATTAACGAGTTATGTTTCGTTCCGTATCTTTAATTGTGTTGAATTCGTATCAGTGCAAAAAAAAAAAAAAGTGAAATTGAGTAGAGATCATAAATAATTAAGTTACAATACAATCATATATATTCATATTTTAATCGTGTCTTTTTATTGTATATTTTGTCATGTCTTGTGTTTTCTTTCTATAATCATACAGATAATCATATTATATTATATCCCATGTTATCATGTCATATCAGCAATTGTAGACCCTCAAATCAAGTTTAGCATTATCCATCCTTCCTGACTCGGATTGGATGGGTTTACGTCCACCATCATAAATGATGAGGTCGACACCTTCTGACCTTTGTACATCCACCAAGTCTACAACCTCTTTCATTAGCTTCTGTCCTTTATGCATCCGTCTTAGTTAAGTATGAAGTGTCTCTTTCATTTATAGAGTTAAGTATGGTGGAATTATAGCGTTGCACTATATTTAAATGAGGAGTTATGCATGTATTTAGGGATGTTTTAAAGGTGGATATGATAAAGATTTTCAAGAGTGAAAGAACTAACATTAAATAAATGTTACATATTGTCTTGATAGAATTTGTTTAATATTTGATTTATAGATATCGATAGCTACTAATGAATATATATTTTTATCATATATTTTATTGAGTAAAATTAAGTCTTGTAAGAGAACGTTTTGAGCTTTGCATATATGCCAATGTTACGTATAGGTTTTGCATTGACTAAGAAAGCAATCACTTTGCTAACTGACTAGGTATGAAAAGTAAAATATTTTATGTAACTTTAGATAACGCTTTAGCTAATAATCTTATTGTGAGTTTATTAGAAACACAAATATATATGCAAGGTAGATTTTTGACTTTATGTTTTTATTGGTATCTTAGATGTTGTGTATACATTCTCAATTTGATTATTCCAACAAATTTAAAAGTGATTGTGGTGCAATTGATAAGGTGAGAGAAAGTGTAAAGTATGAGACTAGATGTTCCAATTTGATAAAATTTCTCATATTTTATGCTCGAGAGTGTAATTTAGTTTTTATCGCTTGGAGTTAAGTAATTCAAATTACAAGTATTGTCCTTATTTAGAAGATTGAAAAAATGAGCAAGTTTTTATTTCTATGACATTACTTATCAATCTTTTAAAACAAAGTATCTTAATGCTAACTTGTACTTTTACTTGGTTTTTTTTTTTAAATACCAATCATTGATAAGTAATATGAATGGAAGTGAAGCATGTTTGAAATACATGACAACTAATTTGAAAATTGGAAAATATTGGTTTGAGTTTAGTTTCATTTTGGAAATCGCTATCACATTAGATCTATCTTGATTGTGTTAAGTGTAGTTATTGGATGATTTATGGGGATGATTCAAATGAGTTTATGAAAGTAAAAAGAGTATTATGCTCTCTTTTCAATGAATATGCGAAGAAAGATTGTGCGACTTCAAATTAGGTTGTTAATAGTAGTAAATTAAAAGCCAAGGAATATATGAATCATGAATGGGGTGAGGACATCTAGATAACTTTATTTTTTACAACCATATATTGTTTTTACACCTTTAAAGTTAATTTAATTTCATATGATGTTTAAGTATATCAATATCTATAGCAGTTTCAAAATTCGTATTTAGTACTAGAGGTAAAATCATTGTTTAATATCATAGCTCATTGAAATAAAAAACTTTAGAAGTCCTTTTATGTACAAAGGATTAGCTCTATAGACAGACAGTAATAAACTAAATTGGTTTTTAAAAAATTTCAATGTAATATGTTTTATTAATATGATTTTTTTTTTCTTGTAGATTATTCGACCATTTCCTTAAAATATAACAAAAAATATGATAAATTTAAAAACCAATACCAGTAGTAATATCCATTCAAGGCATGGTTCCACTTAATTTAGTAATGTTATATAAGTGTTAAGGAGTCTGGGTATAATGTCCGACGTAGTCCGTAAGTATTAGGATTAGTTGTTTGACTTAGTCTTTTAGCCTTAGTTGTTAGAAGCCATTTTAGCTTAGCAAGCCGCCTGGTGGGCCTGGATTGAGATTAGCCATGAGTGAGAGGTTTGAGTCTTTATGGAGCACAGCCTATGCTGTAAGCTGTCACGCTCCGAAGCGGCAGAGTCGTAACAGTCCCGCCATGTAAACCATCTTAAGATAGAAGTTGGCCTTACAACCGCTATCTTAGACCTGATCTACACAAGGCATCCATAACTAACCCACTTTGAAGTAAACAGTTTGTAATTTAAATAAATCATTTATCTAAGAAAGTGAGGAAATATATATATACTATAATACAGTTATTACAATTAAGGTTTACAATATTTCTCCGTAATATATTTCCTAATTATTACATTATTAAAAAATGAAAAGTTCTAAAGTAAAAGCTTAGACCTTAGAAATATATGTTTGTTTTTCAAATGTTTTTCCTCACTCCCTAAGATCCAGCAGTTGCTAGCTTTGGAGTAATTATATGCCGCTTCTTAACCAGCACCTACACGACGTTTATAGAGATATGAGCAATCACAGCTCAATAAGTTAGGATGAAGGACTTAAAACTATACCATCCACACAACAAGGTTTTCAATCACTTATTAGGTGCAATGCGTGTGCAAGTAAATACCATCGCACGACGTTATCCGGCCCGTCGTGAGATTAGAGAAATTGCGCCCGCTCTAATCCGGGTTGAAAAGTTGCCGTTGATGCAATAACTCACGACCAAACCCAGGCTTGTGCAATGGAGACCTCGCTCCTCCCGCGACTACCTTCGAACCACTAACTTCACCCTCGCCGCGACCTCTTCTCCTGTCACTTAGTTCGGCTAAGGATGAAAAAGGGACCTGTAAGCCCTATAACCAATTTCTCAAGGTTTCGATCGGCTGAAAGATTCGATCAAACTTAAATTATAAACTATTGAGAGAAATATTAGTAAAAATGACCCCGTAAACTTGAATTTAAGAAAATAAGTAATAAAATAGGAGACTATAAAATTTTCAAATTTTAAGCATAATAATTGCTAATTATCGAAAAGGCAAAAAGTGTAATCTAATAACTAATAAATTACTAGAGATAGATTATATGTATACTAAAAATTTTAGAATGACCAAAATAATAATTAGGAATGTTCACATGTACTCCAGATGTATTTACGTGTAGATAAAAATATCCAAAATTACCTAAATTGGCCAAAAACTTAGTAAATAATTAAAGAAAATTATAAATTAATTGTGAAAAAATCAGAAAAAAAATCAGAAGAGTGTCGAAATGATGCAAATCTGGTCGTGGCAAGTTAGAATCTGAAAAAGAAAAATTAACCAATTAAATTAAGGCAACACAAAAGCCAAAAATTAAGGGATAAGGCAATTGTCTTGTCCAATTTAATACACAATAAATCCCCTAAAGCTCTATAAATAGCAAGAAAAATCACAGAGCTCACTTGGGCAGTTTGGAAAGTGAGAAAAATAGAGAGAAAAATTCGGGTTAGAAAAAAAATTAGGAAAAACTGTGCAATTAGAGCCTTTAAAGCGAACCCCCACTAGACGAGCAACTGGAAGTAGACAGCCACCACCACCACACGGTGGTGGTAGCACCCAAGCCTGCCGATAAGGCCACGGCGGCTGGTGGTAGCCGGAGCCACCTAGATCGGTGATTTCAATTTCCAGCCCGATTCTTGTGTAATTTTGTAAAAATAGTAAATCTTATTAGAAAATTATGAATTTTGTTATGCTGGAATGTTTTTGTATGTAGTTTATAGGAAAAATATTATTTTGATGAAAATATATCTCGTAATATATGGCCCTTAAGAAATCATGCAAAACCGAGTATGTTTCGGTTTAGAAATAAATGACCTTAGGAGTGTAGTTTCGAGCCCAAAATTTTTGTATAGATTACTTAGATGATATAGAACAGTGCTATGAAGCCCGTTTTCAAAAATTAATTTTTGAAATTTTTAGATAATTTTTAGGCCTTAAAATAAGGTATAAAATGGGTAATTTAGGGTTAATTAAGTAATTAAATTATTAATTACTGATTTAGTGAATAAGTACATGTTTTAGGATGTTGAAATCTGATGGAGTATGATACTTGTAGCATTTAGAGTGTTAAATGTAATTATTAGGTTAATTATGTAGTAAATGAGTAATAGGGAAAAATAATAAATTGTAAGTTAATTTTGTAAATTAGGATAAATAAATGTAAAACTTGATCTAGGATGAATTTAGACATTTTGAAATGATAATTGATGTTAAGAGATGGTAATTAGGGTGATAGAAATATTAGAAGTGTATTATATACATAATAGGCAATAATGTATAATATGTAATTTTTGGAAATATACTAAATAGAAAATATTATAATAAAAATTGATATTATGATAATAATAAAAATATACAATAAATCTAATGGGAAACTTGAATTTATGTAATTATACGAAAAATGTAAAAATTTCTCACATTAAGAATAAATTCGGTACACAAATAAGGATTTAAGTATACTGGGTGGAATAAAATACTAATTAGAGGTAATGATGGTATTTAGGAGATCGGGAAGTAATGTGATTAATTTTACATTATGAATTGAAACGAATTTCTAGGATTCGAGTATAAAACCATACTTAAAAATCGAACTAGAACCTAATTTAGAAATCGATGTGGAAACTAAACCCGAACCTAAACCTAGAATAATTGTAAAAGACTTAAGTCCTAGATAATTAGGTATCTTAAACCCTAAATAAAACATAACAATAAGCGTTATAGGATAAAACGAACCTATAATAGTTATATGAAAAACTCAAACCACGTTTGTATTATAGGGATGATCGGCGATGGCCTGAGTAAATCGGACCTCGAGTAAGTGAGCGAGGAGTTGAGGTAAGTTGGGATTTATACGATGCTGTATTTTGGAGGCTTAAGATTATGCTTGGTTGTGCTTGTTAGATAGTTGGATGTGTACATGTGCTTGATTTTGGGTGATGCTATGATTCTGTTGTTGCTCTGGCATGTATTGTATGATTTGTATAAAATGATTGATCATCCTAAACTGGACTTAATCAAATATACGATCAGTAATCATAATCGGACATGCATGGTAACCCATTAGGGGAACTTAGGACTCTCTGGCCAAATATCAACCCCTTCGAAAGGGATAGCGCAGGATTGCAAAATGGTCCATTCTTCATCCTTAGCCAAACTAAGTGACAGGAGAGGAGGTCGCGGTGATGGTGAAGTCAATGGTTCGAAGGTAGTCGTGAGAGAAGCGAGGTCTCCATTGCACAAGCTTAGGTTTAGTCATGAGCTGTTGCATTAATGGCAACTCCTCAACTCGGATTAGAGCAGGCGCAATTTCTCTAATCTCACGACGGGCCGGACAACGTCGTGCGATGGTATTTGCTTACACATGTATTGCACCTAATAAGTGATCGAAAACTTTGTTGTGTGTATGGTATAGTTTTAAGTCTTCTATCCTAACTTACTGAGCTGTGGTTGCTCATATCCCTATAAACATCGTGTAGGTACTGACTAAGAAGCGGCAACCAATTACTATAAAGCTAGCAACTGCTGAATCCAGGGGAGTAAGGAAAAACATTGAAAAATAAATACATAATTTTAAGGTCTAAGTTTTTATTTTAGAATTATTTTTCATTTTTGAATAATGTAATAACTAGGAAATATATTATGGAAAATTATTGTAAACTTTAATTGCAATAACTGAATTATACTGTATATATATATTTCCTCACTTGCTTAGGTAAATGATTTATTTAAATTATAAACAATTTACTTCAAAGCGGGTTAGTCGTGGATGCCTTGTGTAGATCAGGTCTAAGATAGCGGTTGTAAGGCTAACTTCTATCTTAGGATGGTTTACACGGCGGGGCTGTTACAATTCTGCTGCTTCGGGGCGTGATAGGACCATTTTGCAATCCTGCACTGTCCCTTTTGAAGAGGTCGGTATTTGGCCAGAGAGTCCTAAGTTCCTCTATCAAGTTGCCATGTATGTCCGATTATGATTACTGATCGTATATTTGATTAAGTCCAGTTTAGGGTGATCAATTATTTCATACAAATCATACAATACGTGTTAGAGCAACAAACAGAATCATAGTATCACCCATAATCAAGTACATGCACACATCCAACTATCTAACAAACACAACCAAGCATAATCTCAAGCCTCCAAAATACAGCATTGTATTAATTCCAACTTACCTTGACTCCTCGCTCACTCACTCGAGATCCGACTTGCTAAGGCCATCGCCGATCATCCTTATAACACAAACGTGGTTTCAGTTTTTCACATAATTATTATAGGTTCATTTTATCCTATAATACTTATTGTTAGGTTTTTTTTAGGGTTTAATATGCCTAATTATCTAGGTTTTAAGTCTTTTTTAATTATTCTAGGTTTGGGGTTAGGTTGAGGTTCGGTTTTCGCATCGATTTCTAAATTATTTTCTAATTCGATTTCTAAGTAATGTTTTATATTCCAACCCTAGAAATTTGTTTCAACCCATAATGTGAAATTAATCACATTACTTCCCAATCTCCTAAATACCATCATTACCCCTAGTTAGTATTTATTTTACCCGGTACACTTAAATCTATATTAGTGTACCGAATTCACTCCTAATGTGAGAAATTTTTACATTTTTCATATAATTACATAAATTCAAGTTTCCCATCAAATTTATTGTACATTTTTATTATTATCAAAATATCAATTTTTATTATAATATTTTCTATTTATTATATTTCCAATAATTACCTATTATGTATTATTACTTTTTATGTATATAATACGCTTCTAATATTTCTATTACTCTAATTATCATCTCTAAACATCAATTATCATTTCAAAATGTCTAAATTCATTTTAAATTAGATTTTACTCCTAATTATCCTAATTTACAAAATTAACTTAAAATGTACTATTTTTCCATATTACTTATTTACTACATAATTAACCTAATAATTACATCTAATACCCTAATTGCTACAAGTATCATACTCCATCAGATTTCAACATCCTAAAACATGTACTTATTCACTAAATCAGTAATTAACTATCTAATTATTTTATTAGCCCTAAATTACCCATTTTATGCCTCATTTTAAGGCCTAAAAATTATCTAAAAATTTCGAAAATTATTTTTTGAAAACAGGCTTCATAGCACTGTTCTATATTACCTAAGTAATCTACACAAAAATTTTGGGCTCGAAACTAAACTCTTAAGGTCATTTATTTCTAAACCGAAACATGCTCAGTTTTGTATAATTTCTTAAGGACCCTATATCATGAGACATATTTTCATGAAAATAATATTTTTTCCTACAAACTACATACAAAAATATTCCAAAATAACAAAATTCATAATTTTCTAATAATGTTTACTATTTTTACAAAATTACACAAGAATCGGGCTGGAAATCGGACTCACCGATCTGGGTGGCTCCGGCCACCGCCGGCCGCCGTGGCCTTGTCAGCTGGCCTAGGTGCTGCCACCATCGTGTGGTGGTGGTGGCCGTCCACTCTCAGCTGCTCATCTAGTGGGGGTTCCCTTTAAAGGCTCTAATTGCACAGTTTTTCTTATTTTTTTTCTAACTCAAATTTTTCTCTCAATTTTTGCCTCTCCCTAATTTTCTCTAATTTCTAACTGTCTAAATGAGTTCCTGGATTTTTCTTGCTATTTATAGAGCTTTAGTGTAATTATTGTACATTATTAAATTGGACAAGACAATTGCCTTATTCCTTAATTTTTGGCTTTTATGTTGTCTTAATTTAATTGGCCAAATTTTTTCTTATTTTTCCCAGCTGCCACGACCCAATTCTGGATCATTCCTAATTTTTTCTGATTTTTCTTGATTTTTCCTTAATTAGTTATGAATTTTCTTTAAGTATTTTGTATTATTTTAGCACATTTCGCGTATTTTAAGTAATTACGCGTATTTATACCTACATATAAATTCATATATAGTACAAATGAATATTTCTAAATATTATTTAGGTCATTCTATTATTTTTAGTATACATATAATTTATCTTTAGTAATTTATTAGATATTAGATTGCACTTTTCGCCTTTTCGGTAATTAGCAATTATTATGCTTAAAATTTGAAAATTTTATAGTTTCCTATTTTATTACTTATTTTCTTAAATTCAAGTTTACGAGGTCGTTTTTACTAATATTTCTAACTTTACTTTGTAATGTAGGTTCGATCGAGTCTTTCAATCGATCGAAACCTCGAATGGTTAGTTGTGGGGATTACATAAGCCTTATTAAGTTGACATGGGCTTAATGAGCTCATGTCGAAAAGATCCTATAAACACTTTCCATTTAGTATTTTTTATTTCCTTTTTCACTATATAAATAGGTAACTTGTGTGCATTTTTAAATATCAAATTTTTACCACAATTTACTTTCTTACATAAACTCTTCTCCTTTGAAAATTAAGAAAACCTACGATCTCAATAATTCTCAAATTTACCATAATTCAAGCATTCATAAGACACTTAAAATTTTCAAATGCCTTAACTTCAAAGGCGACTCTTTTTTTCCATTAATGCATTTTTTCTAGGTTTTCCAAATTTCCAATGTCCTTAAGATTTTCCTATTATGAACCAAAACCCACATAATTTGAATCTACCATTTAAATAAGTCAAAATCTAAAAAATATGATGCTTTCATATTTTTAATATCCTCCTAATTTTACACTTAAAAACATTCAACAATATATGCTCTAATATAGGATTACAAATGAGCCAAGTTACTTACGACTTAAGTTCAACTCATTTAAAGATTAGCTTGACTCAAGCTCAATTAGTAAATAAACTAAGTTGGAGCTCTAGATGAAACTTGTTTGCCTCAATAAGTTAACCTTGAACTTCAATTCAGGCTCGTGCGCTTGCTCATTTAGACTTGCGAGTAGGCTCATTTAGGTTTGTGAGTGGGTTTACGAATTGTATATATATTACAAATATATTATATATTATTAAAATCTAAAAACTAATATCTATATAATATATATAGATATATAATGTATTATAGGATAATATATAATTTAATTCTTATTCATTATTTGTTAATCTATTTATTTATGTATTTCTTAATTTTGCATACTTAGACTCATTAATAGGCTTAAGATCAACTCACTTTAGGCTTGGCTTAAGCTCCATTAGTAAATGAGCTAAACTTAAGCTCAAGATAAAACTTATTTATCTAAACGAGTCAAGTTTAAGCCTCAATTACATACTCGATAAAAAGCTCAGCTTGAACTCATGCTCAAGCTTGATAATTTTTAAATAATTGAGCTTATGCTTTTAAAAATTGGCTCAGCTCAATTTCGCTCTTGTTTTGTTTATAGCCCAATTCTGATTAGAGCAACTCCTTCTTAACTCTCGTTTGATCAGTCATCGTAAACGCCAAGTAGCACAAGTTCATAGTACTCACTATATTCTACAAAAATAAATTTGGAGGATAGGGATGATAATGGTACTAAAAGAGATTATGGTTGTAGGAAAAAACGGGAGTAAATTGATGATAAACTTCTTATTTATGCACAATAGGGTTAATAAAGATTCAATTGTTGGATATAACCAACCATTGTAGACTTTTTTGCAAGGAGTCCATGAAAGTTTAGAGGAAAGTCAAGCCTAGAAAAAGATGAGAATCTACAAAGCAAACTTGATAATAATGCAAGGACTAATGACATAAAACCTTAAAAGATGTCACAAAATTTGGAGTTTACTATAACTAAATAAAATGATGAGGAGAAAGTGGAAAGAATGAGCAAGATTATATAAAAAATGCATACGATTTATTTAAACAAAATGAGAAAAAAAACAATGCATGGTAGAGCATTGTTTGTTGATATCGCATAATGAATTAAACTGGAGTTTGAAGTTGGAAATCCCAAAAAAAGCCAAAGTAAGCGAACCAGGTTGAATAAAACTGCAGCATATACCAGTTCATCTTTAATTAATGATGTACCAATGAATGAGGAGGTCATCGAACAAGTTACACCTCCTCTTGGTAAAGTAGTAGCCAAGAGGAAGGGTAAAGCTAAGCTAGAATATTGTGAGGTTTGCAAGGATTATTTAAAAGGTAGGAGACTTAAGTGGCCTAAATTAAAGAGAGTTAAGGTTTTACGTAAATTTACTGAAATTCAAGAATAAAAGGAATACTAAAAGTTAGATCGAGTGGGAGAAAGGAATAATATTTATGGATATGTCGTCAATTAATTAAATAAAAAGGCAATGGATTGAAGAGATATTGATGAAAAGAACCAACCGATAATCTTATTTCAAGCTAGCAATTGTACTAGTTTCCATTAATGAAATTTCATGTTGTAAACTATGTAAAAATTAAATGGGTGAATGAACTTATTTTACTATATCAATATCCAATATTTGGTAAGAAAAAGTATCCATCATTCAAGCATTTTAGACCTACTAGTAAATATAAAATAGTCAATTATATAAAATTACATATCAACTTTTCATATTTCTTATTTTCCAATTTCTATATACTTAAATTATTAAAAATTTTAAATTATTTCATTGTCCTTTTGTACTATAACCTATTTTGAAAACATTGTTGGATCTAGTAGATTTAGATTAAATTAATTAATATTTTTTATATAATAATTAATATAATATTTATTGTGTTTAATAGTATTTCTTATTAAACATAACTAACATTAATAATAATTATTACATTGGCCAAATATAATAATTTTTTTACAAAATATTAAATGCAATGGTTACTAGCGTGGGATCCACAAAACTTACAAATGTGTGAAGAAGAGTGAAACTAAAGATGACTTTATTTGGTTTATTTATTTTTTTGCTATCTTATTGGTATTTATTTGAATTTCGTGTTTGATAAAAACAAGATATAAAAAAAATGAAAATATAATTTCATATATATTAATTTTCTAAAAGTAAGTATCCAATAAATATCAATAAAGTTAAATTTATCTATTATTTATTTTATTTATATTTATAAAAATACCAATTAAAATCATCATTTTAGATGTGTAAAATATATGTTTTCAAATTTTTGTTTTTTAAAAATACATAAATTTTTATTTTTTAATTTTAATACTTTAATTATCATTTTTATTATAATTATGAAACAAAAACGGATAAAATATGAATACGGTGATTTTTCAAATATTAGATTTTAAGTACTTATAAATTAAATATAAAACAGATGTAAATGAAATATAGACATAATAAAATAGATAATTCAAATGAGACGCGTAACTTTTGAAAGTGCTGGGTTGTCGACTTTGAACCAGGTCCACCTAGGATCGGATGGGCTGGATCATATCGTACGGCCCGGACAACCTACTTCATCGGCGCTTCATCGGAGAACCGGTGGAAGAAGGATTATCAACCAACTCCTGTCTAAACGCACCGGTTCCGGTCTCGACAGTTAACTAACTGTGAAGCCCAAGCTAGCACAAAAGCAAAGTGCAAAATAAATTCCATTATAAACGAGAGAGAGAGAGAGAGAGAAGATCACCAACAACACCTAAAACCCTAATCTAAACGCACTGAGCCTGCACTTTCCCTACAATCACACTCCAAAAAGATCAAGAATGGTACGCTATTATTTTTTTCTGAATTCTCGTTTTCCCTTTCTTCGTGAAATTGAACATTATGTTACCTATACATACATCACGATTCGTTTGTAATGTTGGTGTTTCAGTTTTCAATAGTAGCCATTAATGATAAAGACTCCAAAGGTCAATGGGAACCCTTGGCTCCATCTAAGGAAGCCCAGGTCTCTCTCTCTCTCTCTCTCTCTCCCCCCTCCCCTAGACAAAGTATCGGCTAGCCCTGGCCCCATTACTTCTGAATTATTTAACAGATATGCAAGCTATTATTAGTTATTATTTATTTTTCCTTCTCGACAAATAGTACTTTCGCTTAGTTATCATGTTGGTGCACTGGAGGCCCAGTTCACCATAGGTAGACCGCTATCTTACGAGAGCTTTCGGTGGTGGTTTGGGGATGTAAAAGTGTGATTTCGGAAGCATAGGTCTAAGTCCTTGCTTTGGTAAGTAAAGGGCTTAGTCAAGTGCACTGGTTTGAACATTTAATAAACTTTTATTTGAATGCCTACCAAACAGCAAAGGCTAGCTAGAACAATCATAATAGTTGGAATAACAAAAATGGGGTTGGTTGGATAAGGTTGCTACATGTTTTTGGCTGTCATGTAAACAATGGTGCCGAAGCTGGATAAGATTTGTCTGTGTTACCTCATGCCTGGACTCGAATATACTTTGAGGTGGTGATTATTGCAGCATCATGTGTGTAACCCAAAATGGAACATGATTTTCACTCTGTGACTGCTAATCAAAGTTTTGCTTGGTTGTATATATAAATGGTCAACACTGCATACATATTTTTCTTTCTTTCCTTCTTCTTTTTTTTTTTTTCCTTCTCTAATTTAGAGCAATTTGGAAATGATTGGTCAACAGAGGATGTGTAGATTTCTGGGAAAAAGTCTCTCACTCTCTCTCTCTTCTGCTCTTTTTTTTTTTTTTAAAAAAAGAAGTCAACAGGACTGACTTCCGGAATCTTTGGAAGAAATCCCGCTTTTCGTGATACTTCTTGATTGCCATGAAACCACTTTGCATTCTCAACTTTGCCATCATTTTGTGATGGAGTCAGTATTGTTTGGGTCGCATAAAATAGATATACACTAATGTCTCTTTCCCAAATTTTCCTAATTACTCTTATCTTTTTCTTGTCCCTGTAGGAATTTCACCTTTCTCAGACTTACCATGAAGGACTTCACAAATTGCATGCAAAAGAATATGAGAAGGCCCATGAGTTGTTTGAATCCATATTGAAAGATCCTTTGATATCAAGTGCTCAGGTACCATGGCCTTTATATTTGAATAGTGGTATTCTTATGTTCTCTGTTAGTTAAAACTGAAATCATATTTATGTCTTTTATAATTGTTCAGGAAGTGAGTAGTGCCAGTGATGGTCATCTTCTACACCTCAGGTATATGTACAGGCTGTAGGTGGTGCCTTGTGCTTTGAGTTTTCTTTTCTATCATACAGTTCCATTTACTTCCTTAAGACATACTTGTAACTGGGGATGGAGTGTTACTTTACATGTTAAATGCTCAATGATATGGATGGATTACGTCATTTTCTTTTAAAGTGTATTTGCCAAAGAAAAGGTTATCATGGTTGTCAAGGAGCAATATTAAAATAATTGATAATCTAATCAATGGATTCTCTATCCTGTGTCAACAGGAGCTTGGGGCTTCCCGTCAAAAAGTTTATTTTGCTGTGAGTGAAAAAAGGAAGTCTTCTTCTGCACCTGTGGAAGAAGCAATTTTGCTGATAAAAAATTGTTTTGAATAGGTTTCCCTTCTTTGTCTGAATAATGAACTTAAAAATAATTTCTATACAATGAAAAACAGTCTTATTTGCTGTGACATGTGGGGTTAGTCATCAAGGCATATAGCATCGATGCTATTGTCAAACTAGTTTTTCCACCGCCCCAACACTCCCCATACAGCACACCACCCCACCCCTTGCATGGGTGAAATTAAATTTTGCTATTGTAGTTTTAAATTTTTATCAGTTCCTAACATGTGTTGAAAAATAAGATTTCCTCGACTGCAGATCCATGACAATTCCATCTACATTCATTATGACCACATTAGGATGATCATGTGTAGATTACTGTAGCTCTACTTTTCTGTTATGTTTGTTATAGTATTTCTAATAATATATTTTATTGAACCAGCTTTTAAGCATAGTCTCTATAGCTTATTGCAGATTTTTGGCTCTTAAAAATCTTGCATCTGTCTTCCTTCAACAAGGCTCTGCATATTATGAAAAAGCATTGCATTGTTATCTTCAAGCTGTAGAGGTTGATGCAAAAGATTCTGTTGTCTGGAACCAACTGGGAACATTGTCATGCTCAATGGGCTTGCTTAGTATTTCACGTTGGGCATTCGAACAGGGGCTTGTATGTAGCCCAAACAATTGTAAGTTGTCTACCATTAGTGGTACTCTACTCAAATGGTTATGGTGTTGGATACATGCTGCTTTCCCCTTACATTTCTTTTTGTTACACCAAGATGCAATGCTGAATTACCACCATGAAAAAAAATGCTTTGCCCCATTTGGTCATGCTTGAAGTGCATTCTAAACGACTTCTGCAGGGATTTTTATGGAGAAGCTATTAGAAGTTCTTATTGCTATAGGAGATGAGGTTGCATGTTTGACTGTTGCTGAAATGATTTTGAGGCACTGGCCATTACATTCTCGTGCTTTGTGTGTCAAAAGCACCATAGAGGAATCAGAAATAGTCTCATTTGCTCCTAGAGGTATAGATAAGCTTGAACCTAAACATGCTCGGCTTAAATTTTCTGAAAAAAGGAAGTCACTTGATGAGAATCTAGATGGACATTCCCCTCCTAAAAAGTTGAAGCCAAACATTGAGATCAAGCTTGCTGAAGCATCTTGGCATGCCCTTGCTGATGCACTTCTTGACATTTTGCTTCCATTATGTGGGTGTAAACCTAATGGGGTGGAAAAGGAGTTAAGATCTGGAGATGTCTGTTTAAACATACAATTACTATCTTGTTCAGAAACTATTAAAGATCCTTTGGAAACTAAAGGAGAGAATCTTGTTTCTTTTGGTGATGATGTCTCTCAGTTGGATCTAAATGGAGAAAAGGGGGGCACATCAAAGGAACAGGCAATGAGTATTAAGGAGCAGCCTCAGGAAAGGCGAAGTACTCGTCTTGAAAGGATGAGGACTCATAAACCGGAGAAGGAAGAGGCAGAATTTGCTGCGAGCAAGGATAATGCTGAAGTTATTAAGTTTTTAGAACCTTTCATTGCTGGTCTCTCAAGAAATGAAGAATCTAGCACTGCTGCTAGCTGTTCTGCCATTTCCTGTGAAGAAGCTAATTCCTTGGGGACAGAATGTAGTGAAGTTGCAAGATTTGTGAGAGATACTTCAAGCAATTTTGGTGCATACCACCTGGCTCACTTGCTTTTAGAAGAAGCTGCAAATTCCTGCCTTGGATATCAGGATGCCTTCATCAAATTCTTAAGCTTAGAGAAGTTGTCTAGAGACTGGGGGCAAGACAGAACCCCTGGATGTTGTCTTTTTCTTGCAGAGCTATATTATGATTTGGGATTATCCTTTGAAGCACCTGAACTGAGTGATTTTGTTGTGGATGCATCTTATCATCTTTGTAAGGTAGTTGAGTGTGTAGCTATGGATCATTGTTCATCATTAGGCAATGGATGTGTTTCATTTCTTCACAATTTCCAAGGTTTTGGTGACTTGTTAGGTGAGAGTGCTGGTGTTCAAAGTCTGACATTAAGAAATCTATTCCCAAATAATGACAAATGTTCCTTCTGGGTAAGGTTTTTCTGGTTAAGTGGCCGACTTGCTGTCTTGGATGACAAGAAGGCCAATGCTTATCAACAGTTCTGTATGGCATTGTCAATTCTGTCTACGGGGGATGATAGTGACCATCGTTTGTTGGTCGGTTTGCCACATTGCAAAACTATCAAAGAGTTGACAATAGATAGACTTCTATATGAAATCAATATGATAAAAGTTGATGTTTCATTGGAGAAGGAGGTGCAGGAAATGTATGAGAAACAAATGTATCTGGAGTGCATAAACCTGCTTGCCCCTCTTTTATTTTGTACAAAAGACACCTACCTTGATGTTGTTGCTTCCAGAAGAAGGATGAAAGGAATTGCATCTAGAGAGCTATTTGCCCTCGAATTGTTAATTAAAGCATGTGAAAAGACAAAGCCAATGTTAATTGATGTGTGTTTGACTTGTCATCAAAGGAAGCTGCAAAACCTATTGGCTGCAGCAGGCATAGATGAATTTCCTTTTTCATGTAAAATTTTCCCTCAGAAGCCAGAATCTACAAGAACATATATTTTAGATGCAGACAAAGAAGAGAATTCAAGCAATCACTGGAGCTGTTTGGTTGCAGAAGAAGTAAAGGCGATCTCTCATTGTGCATTGCTAGTCAAGAATAGCATTGACTCTGCAGATTCAGTGAGTCTCACTTTGCTCTGTTTGATTTCAAGTTGATGAATTTATAAACTCACTTTTTTATATGATTTAGAATCATCCAATGAATTTTGGCTCAACAGAGCAAGCTTTGTGTGAGCAGGCTCAGGGAGACAATGACTCTTTCTGGCAATAGAGCATTTCTCTTTAGAAATGCAACATGCTTTAATACTTAGTTAACAACCAAACAAAATACTTTTGAGGGTATAGGCCATTTGATATGGTCTTCTCTTGACCATCATTATATAAAAACTAGTGTAATGAGGCCCATGATCTAGGAGCATTTCAAATACATAACTAATATGCATATTGGGGGTAGAAATTTTGCTTTTCATCACCGCTTGGAAAATTAGGGCTTTGCCTCTTTTGTTTTAAAACCCTTAGTTCGGGTTGTATGTTTCATAGTGTATTATCATTTTGGTGCTGGTTTTGAAATTTTTGGGCTCTTTTGTGTCCTTAATTTTTGTGTGAAACAAAGCTCTCCCCTGTACTTACTCCTACATTTACTGAATTACTAAGAAAAATTTTGTTCATCTGTCTGTTTTACATTTGTACGTGTATGTGACACAAACACACACCAATCTTTTGTTGTCTGATCTGAATGTTTCATTACACTTAATCCAACTGTATTTTAATGCCTCAACATATAGGTTCCTCACGAGGCAAGGTTTCCAATTCATTTGGGTTCATATATCCTCTCCTTAAAAAATTGGGTTGCAGCACAACATTTTTCTTTCTAAAAGCCTTTTGTAGTTCTAGGTGAAAATCTGAAATTCATCCTTTCATTTATGCTGGTATATGCAGGTTGGGGGGGAGGGATTCCCTTACTCCTGATATGTTAGAAAGTCCAATTTCTTAGACTGCACAAGTCTGGAAAATAATGACCCATAGTTTAATAGAATAAGTTGTAACTGAATTATAATCTCAGAAGTTCAATTCCCATTGAGTATATTTGCTCTAGGCTTATAATTAGGGAGTGGCAACATTTATAAAATGCAATTATCAAGCCCATATGTTTGCATGACAGTTTTGCAGTAGTCTCTTATACTTTAGAAAACTCTTTCAGGCATTGTAATTAATGTTATACCTGCAGAACGATGTCAACATTCCTACAAGCAGCATTCATGATATTCAGTTGTTGCTGCTTACAGTCATGTGCAGCATCGCACGCATTCTCTCCTGTAAGAAATCTGTTTTGGAGGAAAGTGTTGACTTAATTGAACAAAAGCAAAGATGTTGCTTCATTGATGCTGTGATTGCATTCTGCAAATTCCAATTCCTTGATCTTTCCATGCCAATCAAATCTCAGGTATGTTATCATGTAATTCTTTTGGCCAATTAAGCAATGCTGTGCATACCTAAGACAGTCTTGCAGGTTGAATTAATTGTCGCAATCCATGATTTACTTGCTGAATATGGCCTGTGCTGTGCTGGAGAAGGAAAAGAAGGAGAGGAGGGGACATTTCTTAGGTTTGCTATAAAACATCTATTGGCCTTGGATATGAAGCTTAAATCCACTTTTCACTCTTTGAATGGGGAGGCAACTCATGTTGATCGGCAACTTAAAGAAGATGGGGATAGTGATTCAGGTTCAGCCATGTTACATTTAGAAACAATTAAAAGTGGTGTTGATGAAGTTACTTCTATTGAGAAGGGTATTGCTGAAGGATTGAGCTCCAATGGTGATTTGTCGCAAAATTTTTCTCTTAAAGATAATTTTGAAGATGAAAATAAGAGGGGAGATGCTGAATATCATGACAACAAGATTGGAGGAGGTCAGAAGCAAGCAACTGCACTTACAGATGAAGTGACAGAAAATGAAAAGGAGGAACTTGAAATGAAGATTGATAATGCATTAGATCAGTGTTTTTTCTGCCTATATGGTCTAAATCTTAGATCTGATTCATCATATGAAGATGAGCTGGCCATGCACAAGAATACTAGCCGTGGAGAATATCAAACTAAGGAACAGTCTGCAGATGTTTTCCAGTATCTTCTGCCCTATGCAAAGGGTTCATCTGTAAGTTTCTTTCTTCTATGGCTGGTTTTTCTTCAGTATATCTTTTGTTTTCTGTAGAAGTAACATGCTGCAATCATAGTTTGCCAAACCCAACCCCCGGGAACCATCCTAAATTCCAAGGAAAAGAAGAAAGTGACAAACTTATGTTGGATTGCATATCTTCTTTTTGGTGACAGAAAACTGGTTTAGTCAAACTTAGGCGAGTGCTGAGAGCAATTCGCAAGCACTTTGCACAACCTCCTGAAAGTGTTTTGACTGGAAACCCAATAGATAAGTTTTTGGATGATCTTGATTTATGTGAAGATAAACTCTCCGAGGATTCTGGATCAGAGGGGTTTTTTCAGATGATGATAAACACAATTTTCTCAAGTTCCGGAAACCTCAAGCAATACAAGAAATCATTAGTTGCCAGGTAATGCATATACTTTATTTATTTTATTTATGGGTGAAGCAATGGTCTTATAGCTCTTATGATCTTATTGACATGTTCAATTATCCGGTTGCAGCTCTGAACAATATGTGGATGTTTACTGCAACTTGTATTTCTTCCTGGCTCAATCCGAGGAAATGAGTGCCACTGACAAATGGCCTGGCTTTGTCCTTACCAAGGAGGGAGAGGAGTTTGTACAGCAAAATGCAAACCTCTTCAAGTATGATTTGTTATACAACCCTTTACGCTTTGAAAGTTGGCAACGGCTTGCAAACATTTACGATGAGGTAAATGATTGACTGATTATTAGACAATTTGTTTAACTCCTTTATCTTCTGTTTGCTATAAAAATGAGTGAAACTAGAAGTGAAGTAACTAGAAAATGACGTGGGGGGGAGTTCAATTCTCTCCCACTTTCATGTATGACCATGGAAATTTGAGGAAGGGAATCTGATCCAAAAAAATTTAAGGAAGGGAAAGTTAATGAGAAAATGGAAAAGCTTAATAGCATTTCGCATGCACATGTACACTGACCTAAGAAAGATTGAAGCTAATTACTAAAAGAAAAGAGTGGCCAAATCCCTTCTTTTTCTCATCTTTTCTTTGAAATGGAGAGAATAAAAATCTGTGAGCAGTCTTGTTTTCCTTATAATTTGGTTCTAAAGAGAGAGAAAATGCTTTCTCCTCTCTCTAGTTTGAGTCTTGTTTTCCCACCCTTTCCATTCTAGGGATTTGTTTTCCTTCTTTCACCATCGGTTTCCGTCCATCTTTGGTTTGTAAGTTGCCAACCCCTCTTTTGCTATCAGTTGGGTTTCTCATTGGCGTCAATCTCTCTTGTTTGTCTTTTATTCTTTTTGGCATCCTTGCTCTTTGGGTCTTCTTCTCCAATGGCTATGGTTTTGCTATCCATGGCTTGCTCTCATGTCTACGCTCGTTGGCGGCTCTACGTGGCTCTCTTTCCTCCCATCAAGTTGAAGCTCGTGGTCTCCTTCCAACAACTTACTTCGATGAAGGCTAAGGGTATAGCTTTGGCCTCCACTTTGGTGTCGTTGTTTGCTCCAGCTATGTCTTCAGTTTTGGGAGCATAAGGACCCTCTTCTTCATTGGCTTCTCCTCGATTTACTCTAGGTAAGGGCACGTCACCCTCTCCTTTGTCTTTGGCAGAAGTGACAACTGCTCTTTCTCTAGTCAAAGCTAGCTGGGCGGTAATGTCATTCAAAGAGGCTTTGGTCTCAGCTCCTCCCTCTTCCTCCATGCCGGTGAAGCTTCCTTTCTACCCTCCATCATTTTTTGCTCCTTCAAAAGAGATTGGAGAGCACAAATTGTTTGTTGAGGCATGCTCAATCTCGTCTTCAGGGGCAGATTTTGACTATTCTCTTAATTATTACTTTTGTATTGTGGATGGAGATGAGCTAGTTGTGGTTTCGCCAAAATAAGCGGTAGAACTTGGAGCTCACTTTTGGGAAAATACGATTGTTGACCATGTTTTTGGAAAGATCCTTTCTTGGTAATAGAAAAGATTATCTATGCAGTATAGGATTGTTTTGGTTTGATTAAGGTTTTAAGTAATGAGAGAGGCATCTTTCTCTTTAAGTTTCAAAATGAAGGGCAAGTTATAAAGGTTATTGAAATCCCTCAGTACTTCGCAAGTCTACCTTATCCTTTGACAATAGGAGATGGGTATGTCATTGGCAAGTGAAGTTCCTAGCTCCTTACTTGTATGGGTTAAGCTTTGGAATGTTCTTATAGAGTTTTTCCATAAGAAGGGCATTGACTATATAGCAAATAGACTTGGCAAACCATTGATTATTGACTCTTATTACTGCTACATAGGAAAGACTGAGTTTTGCCAGAGTATGTGTTGAGATGCAAGCCAATAGTAAGTTTTTAAAGTTAATCTCGATTCGTTGTATAGATGATAGAAAGGTTCCCATTGAAATTAAATACCAATGGAAGCCCTCAAGTTGCTTTTATTATAATAATTTTGGTTATAATGTGAATGCTTGCTTTTTGAAGGTGGTCGATCCTGTGTAAGCCGATCCTCATACCACAAATGTGAAGATAATTGAGACTGTTGCTCCTATTGAGAATTCGAACATAGTGTTCAAGATGTCAATTAAAGTGAGATCCTTTGAGAATTCCTCTAAGAATACCTATGTTATGGTGAGCGATTTGCATCAAGTTGAAGATAAAACTACGAGTTTTGATGAATCACTAGAGTTAAATTCTTCTCTCAACATGACTGGCAAATTTCATTAGTAACAAAGTTGTCTCACATCCTCTATTTGCTCGTTCTAAGAAGAAGAAGAAGAAGAAGAAGGGCAAAATCGTAGGAGGACCTAGAGGGTTAGCTTATGGTCTTAGTAGTAGCTTTCTTCTAGTTTCTCTTAGCTTTTACTTTCGAATCTTTATAGTTGGAGCAGTTCGCTCTTTAAATTTTTAGTTTACCTATTGTTTCACTTTTGTTGGTGTTTTGATTATTTATGGGGATGTTTCCCCTTTCTTGTACTGTTTTCTTTTATATATATATTTATATAAAACTGACCTTACCCAAAAAAAAAAAAAAGAATCTGTGAACAGAGTTCAATTATTTCACTTTCCCCTTTCCTTCTCACTTCCCAGGATACTCAAACACCAAAAAAGCACAGAACGTCATCACTTTCTTTGCCATCAAATTTCTTCCTCCATTTTAACCGAGATCAAAGAGAATGTGAAGGTTGATGCCATCTGAAGTTTTGATATTCCTGCCTATAATTCACTTAAAAAATTTACTTTCATTTTGCTGATGCAGGAGGTAGATTTGCTACTAAATGATGGAAGTAAACACATAAATGTCTTGGTATGGAGGAAAAATGCTACTTTGTCACAAAGAGTGGAGACAAGTCGAAGAAGAAGCCGACGCTGTCTATTAATGAGTCTGGCTTTAGCCAAGACACCAGCTCAGCAGGTTTCTGTCTGTGTATTTTCTAGTATGCATTAATGGATAAGTTTTTTTTTTTTTCTTTTGTTTCCTTGATCAGTCTGTGTACTTCCATCTGCCAACACATTTGCCTGCTGAGTATCAACATTCAAATGGAAGTCCCAATCTAACATCACCGGTCTTTGACATTAAAATTTTGGTGCAAAAAACAGAAGAATTATAATTCAATGTTTATGTAGTCAAATCAAAGCGTTTGGGGAAATACCAGTTAGCCGATTGATAGATATAGGGGTTCTCTTTGTATTTTCGATGTGATTAAGAAGTATATAGGTGAATAATGGATAGATAGTTACCTGGAATTCCAAGAGTATTTTGCTCCTGTTTCACATAGGGGTGATGTATGATGCTTTTCCAATGGCCTTCTAACTCCTCTCCCTCTATCATTTTATGCACCAACAAACGCCCTCTTCATGTTTGGCCTATAGTCCCTTACTCTGCCATTTATTTATAAAAGCCTTTGCCCCCACTACGCATACTAACTCAACTTATATTACTAACTTCCTTTTATGTACATTAGTACCCCACTACTACTACTTCAACTGTTTACAGTACTACTATCCTACCATTACTAACTTATTTTATTCATATTCATCCCTCACTACTAGTACTTTCATTTTTTCCCCCTTGTGTAGTAGCTTGAGTCCCCCCCTGAATAGAGAAGCCATTTTTTCACTGTTATCAAGCATTTTTTGTTCTGTTCTGTTGATAGGATTGACTAAGTAAATGAAAGTGCAGGCTAATTATCATTCTCTACTTAATGCATATGCTGCAGAATATGGATATGCAAAAAAGTGCTTGAAATGATTTTTTTTTAATATGAAAAACATGTTTTGTATGAACTTTCTTGGGCAATTTTTTAATTGAAAAACAAAATGGTACGTGATGAAATTTTGGATGCTGTGCCCGCTCCTTGTGTTGAAATTAAGTCAGTGGTCATTCTATTTTTAGATTTTACGTGTGTGTGCATATATATATATATACCCCTGTCCGATCTTCTAATCCTTTTCATGACTCTAGTGTGAGATTCATGAGTTACTGGCGCTAGTCTACTATGACAGCCTTCAGAATGTGGCTCCACTCTATGATCAACGGTGTATTCTACCTGCAACAGATGCAGCATGGATAAAGTTCTGTGAAAACTCAATGAAACATTTTAAGAAAGCCTTTGCAAACAAGTACAAGTGCTTCACAAAATTTGATTTTCAGTTTCTATCGTTTTGTCTTATCCAGACTCAATTATTTATGCTTTCTATTCTGCAGACCAGATTGGGCTCATGCATTTTACATGGGAAAACTCTCTGAGAAGCTTGGATATGCACACGAGACATATTTATCATATTACGATAAAGCAATTGCTTTGAATCCATCAGCGGTGGATCCCGTCTACAGGATGCATGCCTCACGCATAAAGTTACTCTGCAAATTTGGGCCACAGAATGTGGAAGCTTTGAAGGTTGACTACTATTCTACAGTATTTTGCATCTATTTCCCCTCTTTTCTATTAACTTTTGAGTAAATACCATGTGTCCCACAAATCAATCACCGTCCAATCTGAGCTTATAATTGTCAGTTAATAAATTGCCAGTTACACCTACTATCACATAAAACTCCGGTGCAGTTTATTTGGCAAACGTGCATTTCTGTGTAATTCATACGCTTTCTTTCATGTTAGGTTGTTTCTGCTTATTCCTTTAGTGTGTCAACAAAAGCAGCTGTTATTGATAGTCTTGATAAGATTGACCTGGAAGTTTCATGCTCGCCTATGGATATTAAGGAGGAAATCTCTCAGACAAAAGCTGGGGAAAAGGCAGAGGAATCGTATCACCTGGAAGATGCCTGGAATATGCTTTATAATGATTGTCTTGCTGCCCTTGAAACATGTCTTGAGGGGGATCTCAAACATTTTCATAAGGCCAGATATATGCTTGCTCAAGGATTTTACAGAAGAGGAAGGAGTGGGGATATGGAGAGGGCAAAGGAGGAACTCTCGTTCTGTTTCAAATCATCTCGCTCATCCTTTACAGTAAACATGTGGGAGATTGATGGAATGGTTAAAAAGGGGAGGTAAGCCTCTTGTTTTAGCCTCAATACAATTGCACCTTTTACTTTTTTCTTTTCTTTTTTTTTTTTCACTAAATTATATCCATGCTCATCTGGATCTGGGTTTCTTCTGTAGTTTCAAGAGAAGTTTTTCTAACCTTGTTCATATTTCAGGCGTAGAACACCAAATGTTGCTGCAAACAAGAAAGCCCTTGAAGTTATTTTGCCAGAGAGCTCCAGGAAGTTTATTACTTGCATCCGAAAATATATACTGTTTTACTTAAAATTGTTGGAAGAGGCTAGAGACATCTCTACCCTGGACAAAGCTTTTATATCTATTAAGGCAGACAAAAGGGTAAATGTCAAGTTTCTTTTTCCTTGAAAAAGTTCTTAGATATATTATATATACTGATGATGATCCTAGGCTACTAGTTGAGTTAATTCAAATATAAAGTTCACATAGGTTGCCAATATTAGGTAGTTAACATGGCAACCTGTGTTCCCACGTTACTTCCTCATTTGGGTCTTCCTTTCCTTTCATTGGCGTGAATATTTTGTGATGTTATATCCATTCATCTCAACACATTGAAATACTCCATTTTTGTGAGGAAGGTATTGCCGTCATCGCCAGGATCAGGACCAGCTTAGGTTTCTCCTCTACCAATGATCACATTGCATGTGGCGCTTTATTTTTCCAATCTACTCAATTGTGCTTGTATTTATTTTTCTCAGTTCTCATTGTGCATCGAAGATATTGTCCCAGTTGCGCTTGCAAGGTACATCAGGGGACTCATAGCGTCTTCAAGTCCTGACTATCTGCTGGAAAAGCTATTTTCTTTATTCATGGAGCAGGGGAATATATGGCCGGATGTCTGCAGTCTACCTGAGATGAATGGCCCAGATACATCAGAAAGTAGACTATATGGGTATGCCATGTCCTGAGAAGGCAATATGCCAATTTTTTCCTCATACTATTCTAAAATATGAAGACCATCTTAGCATTTATAAATTATTTATTGAACCGTATTTTAGCAATTATGAAGTTTATCAAATTACATCAAAGAATTTTGCTGTGAGTTCGTGCTCATTCATCCTTCTGGAGGGCTTAAAAGTTTGATAATCTGAAATGCTGAAATTTTATCTTGGTGATTCTTCCCGTATGAACTTCGTATCGTATAACCCACTGTTAGCACTCACCATGAAATCTCTTGCAGTTATCTCCAACAATATATACATATTCTGGAGAGAAGCAGCAAGCTTGAAACTATCGAAGCAATTAATGAGAAGCTCCGTAAACGTTTCAAGAATCCGAAGTTGTCAAATAGTAACTGTGCAAAAGTTTGCAGACATGCTTCTGTTGCGTGGTGCCGTTCGCTTATCATTAGCTTAGCAGCAATCACTCCATTGGAATCTGGACAATCAACTGAAATCCAGTCAGATGAAAGATTAGAAAGTACCCCTCTGCTTTGCATCGATCTGCAAACGAATGAACTATGGAATTCTCAATTTGAGGATGCTACCCAGTTGAAAGCTATAGAGATGAAGTGGACTACTATTCTATCGAAAATTAAAAACACGGTGATAAGGAAAGTTTTTGATCATCATTCAGATACTGCCAACTCTCTTCTAAGATGCTCGTTCAACTTCTACCGGGATAGCTCCTGTGTAACACTCCCAAATGCTGTGAACCTTTATTTGGTGTCACATGGAAGATTAGCAGCAGACACAGCAATTCAAACAGCAACACAGGGGATTGAAGTTCTTGATCTTAGCATTCCCAGGAAGCTTCTCTTGTGGGCCTATACCCTATTGCATGGTCATTGTCCTAGCATATCAATCGTTGTGAAATATTGTGAAGAAAATCTTAAGGTATGGGAGAAAACATGCCTACCAGACCTATAGATGTCGAATCATGAAGATGGTTGCACTATAGATTTCATCTTTGACTAGAGATATTTTGCACCTATAGAAGTCCTTCGGGTGATAAAATTGTTTGCAGTTATTTCTTCCTCCTACCCCAGACCCAATCCCCCAACCCCCCACCAGGGTTCCTTTAGTGACAGAGGTATATTTTCAGGAGAAGTCCAAACGTTAGTGGGATTTGGGAACCTCCTCCATTATAGTTTTAGAGAGTCGTTTCCTGTACCTGTGGTGGATATATAATTGAATTATCTGACTTGCTTATGTTTGATCTTGCAGCCAAAGACGAAAAAAGGAACCGGAGCTGCATCAACAAGTACAAGTGCACCCTCTACCATGGCAACACAAACAGGTTTATTAATAATCGTAGCAACCTCTGTATTAAATTTAGCCCTTCATCTCATCCTTAATCCGTTCTTGGTCCAACCTTATTTTCATCCTTCTACTAGATGAAATAAATATGATTAAGAGTTGAAACAAACTGGCATCATCGAATGAAAGCCTTCTTTTGGTTTTATTTTACTAAATGTACTCCTCATTCAATTAAATCAATTGGACAGGTCCGCGTGACAGGTGTATGAACAAAGCAGGCTATCATATAATGACAATGTCACATGATCTACATGGAGGAATATGCCTATATATTTACAGATTTATATGAGAAGAAATTAGAATTAGGCCTAAAATGAATAAAATTAGATTCAAAGTAGAAGTTTGAATGGTCATTTCTGTTGCAGCACGTTCTTTGTTGTATCTTCCTCCTCCTTGCTTCTTATACTAATGTCCTATCTGATTTGGTGGCTTTAGGTGGAGGGAAAGACAGTGCAGTTCACAGCACTGGCCGCGAAGGAGACACTGCTCCGGTGAGCATAGTTTTGGCACTGCCAGAAAGTAGTGGCCTATCTCGAGAATGGCAGGATAGGAACAGAAGCTCACTTACACAGGTTACTGGCGGCGAGAGCAACAGGAATTTATTTTCTGCTCCCCAGCTGCAACATTGCAACAACTCCATTGCAGAAAAGAACACCCCAGCAACACACGACCAGGGGGTGGATGATGTAAATGCGGCATAGTAATTGTCCTAAAATGTCTTAAATTTTGATATCATCTGATTGAATGACATAGGTTGATGATACATGATGGAGAAACATTGTAGTTTCTACAGTAAAGTAAAATACACAGCTTAGCTGATTTCTCTTGTTGCGGGATTTGCACGAAACGGGTACCCGTCTGAAAGCAACAGCCTACTGAGGTAAGTGGAAAAGCGGATCTTCCTTATACGCAAAGGCCATAACCACCAGCACCCTTCAAAAAATAAAAAATAAAAAATAAAAAAATTCATGTAAAAAATGGTTGTCACTCATGAAAGATTGTGAGCATGGAATGTTTCCATTCCCGACCACCCCGCTTCAAAAGACGAACCAAATATGAAATAGAAGGATAGCTAGAGACTGTTTTGGTTTCGTTCCATTTTTATTGATGAGGGAATGACTTTTCTTGGAGGATTAGGATTGGTACGATCAAATCCTGGTCTCATACTTGAGAAGACAATGCCAGTTCTGCAATTAGGGGAGAGCTTCGTTGGATCGTAGTATAGCTTGTTGGAGATGGTTTCCAGGGACTAAGATAAGGTATTTCCTGTAATTTAGTAATGCAATTTAAGAGTACTGTTTCAGAAAGAAATTTAGATCGTCAATATAATTTTGATAGTTTTTGGGAGATACTAATCCCAATTTTGGTTAACAAATATATAATTTGACTTGGGAGGTAACATTGTGTTTAGATCGGTAGAAATCGAATTAAACCAATGGAAAAGAGTGAAAAGTTTGTGTTTCGCAATTGAAAATGAAAGTTGAAATCTAAGGAAACGATGGAGAAATGGTGGAAAGTTTTCTACATTTAAAGTCATTGTGTTTCTCTTCAATTTTAGAGAGAGTGATGGAAATGGGTGGAAATGAATTGAAGATGTAAAAACACTATTAATGTTTATGTTTGCTAAATAAAAGTAAGGGTAATATAGTTTATTAAATCACTCATTTTCTTCCATTTTTTTCTTTTTATTTCCACTCTTTTCTTTTCTTTTTTCTTTTTTCTTTTTTTATATTTCTATCTATTTTATCCCTTCTATAATTTGTCAAATACAGTGTAAAAGTGAAATTGAAGAGGTTGTTTGTTTAGAAAGCCTTAGTAAAGATACCTCTGAAGGTCCTAACCTTAGGAGCCAACATGACATGGGTGCTGATTAGAATGATATAGGGATGTAATTAGGGCGGGTTTGAAACGGATTTTGTGAAATCCTAACTCATCATTATAGGATCTAATGTTTTCTAAAACTCTATAGGAGGGTTTTACTACCATTTCCAAAACTCGACTCTATAGGGTTCTTGACCTTATAAGGTTCTTGAAGCAAGTTTTTATAAAATTTAAAAGGACCTATAAGGGTAAGTTATTATAGAATTTATATGGTATTAAATGGAGAATAGAATAGAAAAAATTAAGTAGGATTAAGATTATACTTATAGACTTATATAATAATAAAAATTGAGAATTAAATGTATTATATAATGTAAAATTTATATAAATTAAAAGTAAATATTTTTATCAATATATACTTTTTTTTACCAAGTCGGGTTTTTCATCTAGTTTTTTTGTAATCTTAAAACCCAACCTTTAATCATATCCCAAAATCTAATCCTAAACTTTGTACAGTATTACCTTATAGAGTTTTTATCAGGTTAAATGAGTCGGATATCCTTTAACAATTTACCTGATTATATCCCTAGACTGATAGTATCATGAATAGAAAACCCATTTGGTATATGTTAATGCTAAAGGTTAATTTAGTATTATATTAAGAGGATACATTTTCGACTGTCAAATTTTTCGAAGGTGCATAAATATATTATTTTAGAAATTCGGAATGTTTGTATGATGATGATGGATTTTTGGGGGTACGTGACTTATCAAGAATGTGATTGTCATTCAGAATGTCCATGCATACATATTTCGATTCAGATGAGGGTTTAGCACTGTAAAGTAAGTTTTATGGGAAAATTACACAACATGTCTTCTAATTTGATAAGCAAAGAAGCGATCTATATTTTCATTTTTGATAAATAAATGATATGTGTTTCCTCGTCTTAATGATAGATGGCAAACATGTGATGATTTCTTATTAGTTCATAGTAAATAATTTAATAAAATAATATTAAAAGGGTCTAATTAAATGATATAAAAATTCATTTAAAAAAATACAAGAATAAAATAAGAAAAGAAAAAAGAACGTTAAAAAAAAAAAGAAAGAAAATTGAGATAAAATCTTTTAAGTCGTTTTCCTACCGTCTTAACGATAAAAGAGATCACGCAATCTCTCTAATTAAGTCATTGACCAACCCCATGGTACGACTAAAAATGGCAACTAACACAATAGTGAACCATGTAACCCAAACCCACATATAGCGATAGGCAATCCATTTATCCTACCAAAAGAAAGAAAAAAATAATATATCAACTTATAACAGTAACTAACCTCATAGTTTCTATTATAGATGTAATCTATATAAAATGTTCATGACTCATCGTTTTGAAGTAAATAGTTTAATTAAAATTTAATTTAAAATTTACATAAAAGTTAGAATTATCATTTATATATATACATACATCCATATTATCTCAAAATCCCAAGAAATTACACAAACTACAGTAATCGCTAACTTATATCTCACACCTAAGTTCAAATGCCTAAGGTACTATCAAGATATTAAACAGACTCGATCGTATAGCTATTTGATCTTTATTCTCCATAGCTTCAAAAAAGAACTGACCTCAAGATAATTGTAACGTGGCATAAACCTGCAAAAGAATTTATGTAGGTATGAGCAACTATAGTTTGGTTGAGTTGAATTGGAGACTTATAAAAGTATAACAAGCACAAACAAGGTTATCATGTAATTAATTATATACAATATAACAAGTAAATATCATCACATAACATATTTTGATCTGTTGTGAAATCAAAATAATTTCACCAGCTTTAATTCATATTGAGGAGTTTCCATTAATATAACAATTTCCAACCAAACCTAGGTTTGTGTAATGGAGACACTACTCTTCTTAAGACTATCATTTGAACCAATACCCTTATACTCACTACAACCTCTTTTCCTATCATTTAGTTTAGCTAAAGATGAGGAAAAAATTATTCTGCTATCCAATGCTATCTTTTTCGAAGGTATCAATGTTTGGTTGGAAAATTTTAATGATCTCTTAAAGGGTTGTAATGTATGTCAAATTAAGGTATTTAGATCGGTTATGGTTAAGTACGGTTTAAAGTGATCAAATAATTTCACACCAGTCTACACACATCAATCATTAAACACAACATAGGATTTAGCACGAAATTAAATACTCAAGCACATATGTACATAACTACTTACAACCACAATCAAATATAATTTTAAGTCTTCGAGTACTTTAAAATAGTACTTCGAAATACAACGAAATATTAAATCCAATTTACTTAGAATCCTGAGTTGCTCACTTAACAAATCGCAAATCGACTCGTCTCCGTGTATCCTATAATATAAATGTGCTCTTTAGTATTTATACTTTGATGATATATGTATACTCTAGGTTATGATTTAACCTAATTCTTTTTCTATACATATTATTTACTACCAATTCATTTTATGTTAGTTTCGAGTTCAGTTTTCGAATCCGATTCCAGTTTAGGTTCTAAATCGATTCCAACTATAAATAGATGCTAAAATATGTTCCAAATCTTAATGTGAAATTAATCACATCAGACTCGAGTATCGTAAATATCATGCTTAGTCTTAAATCGGTATTTTATCTCACACAGTACGCTATAATCCTCATTATTATACTGAATTTATTCCCAATGTGAGGAAATTTTATATTTTTCATATAATTATCTAAAATTAAGTTTTATGCCAAATTTAATAGATATTAATATTATTATATTATCCAATTTAACATATTATTTTACATCTATTATAATTACAACTTCAAATATTATCAAATTACCTACATTTACTATATAATTTCTACGATAATTACATTTAATATTCCAAGTACTATGATTATGTTACCACATTAGAAAAGTAACATCCTTAAATATCTAATTACATACTAAATCAGTAATTAGTTATTTAATTACTTAATTAATCCAAAATTACTTATTTTATTCATCATTTTAGTGCTTTAAAATTACTTAAAATTTTCAAAAATAACTTCATAGCACTGTTCTATGTCACTAAAATAGTATTAAAAAAAAAGATGAGCTTAAAATTACACTTCTAAACCTATTTATTTCTAATTCAAAATATGCTCAGTTTTGCTTGGTTTTTTAAACACTATATATTTACAAATGTAATTAAACCTAATCAATATTTTTTCCTAAATATATATACAATAAACCACCAGAATAATAAAATTCATAATTTTCTGGATAAAATTAATAATTTTATAAGTTTTACAAAATTGGCTGGAAATTTGGACTCAACTATTTCTTGGACTTTCAGCCACCAGAGCCAGTCTAGAGTTGGTTGGCCGGTCTAGACTATCGATTTGGAGTAGTGTGGTGGTAGTGATTTGGTTTCGGGTAGTGGTGATGACGATGGCAATGTATGGGTTTGGCTTAATTGCTCATACTGCACAGATTTTTGTAAAATCCCTAATTCTTTCTTAATTTCGGTGCTATCTAATTTTCTAAGGTTTCAAATTGACCAAATGAGCCTCTGTAAAAATTTAGCTATTTATAGATCTCTAAAGGAATTTTCGTGTATTAATTAGACAAAACAATTGATTTATCTATTTCCATTTTGCTTTTTAAGAATGTGGATTTAATTGGTTCAGGTTTTTTTTCTTCATCCCCCAGCTACTACGACCCAAATCTGGATTATTCTCTACTTCTCTAATTTTTTTCTTATTTTTCCTTGATTTTTTTTATAATTTTCTTTAATTATTTAGCTATTTTACAATAATTTTCAAGCATTTTAGACAATTTCACGTATTTTTATCTATACATAAATATATATGGGGTACAAGTAAATACTCTTAAATATTGTTTATGCTATTCTATAATTTTTAATATAGATATAATTTATCTCTAATAATGCGTTATATATGGGGTACAAGTAAATACTCTTAAATATTGTTTATGCTATTCTGTAATTTTTAATATAGATATAATTTATCTCTAATAATGCGTTAGTTATCAGGATATATTTTATGTATTTTCAATAAATAACGAGTAATATACTTAAAATTTGAAATTTTTATATTCTATTTTTTTATTACTTATTTTTTAAAATTCAAACTTACAGGGTTACTTTTACTAATATTTCTAGTTTTGTTTTATAATTTAAAGTCGATTGGATTCTTTAACTAATTACCCTAAATTTTATATATTAAATTTATATTTAAATCTTACATTCACCATGTGTGGGTCATACAAACCCCAGTAGTGGATAATGACTCATTATTGTGTGTAGCAATTTTTTGACTATCTTAAAGTTTAAGATAACGGAAAACCACCAATATTTAGAAAGGGGTCATGTGCCTACATAATAAGGGTTGGCTACGATTAACCTAGAGTTGCTAAAAAATGGGTTAGTGTTTTTATTCTTTTTTTCTTTTTCTTCAAATTTTTGCAATGTTTTGTGTTTATTTTTTATGATTTATCAATCTATCATCTAATTAAATCCATTTAATAATATTTATTTAATTAATTAATATAAACAAAAAAATGTTATGTATCTCTTATTTATCGATGATACAAAGTGAAGAAATATATCATACATTTGTCAAAAATCAAAATACAAATCACTTGTTCGTAAATGTACCAAAAATATAGGTAATGCTTTTATGATTTTGTGAAATTTTATTCCTCTATTTTATAAAAGTTTTTCAAAATATAATCATATATAATAATTGCTAATATATTTATAACTTAAAATTTTTCGTATAATTTTTAGTTTATTCATATTAAATTTTTTCGAGTAACCTGTATATATTTTAAGACAATCGTAATGTACTTTTTGGATTGTATCAATTAAATGGAAATAGACCTATAAACTTTTATGCTATATTTTTAAAAAGGAAGGAAAATGGAAGAAATAATTTGGGAAGAAAAATTAAATTAACTTCATCTTATTTGGAAAAGAAAAAAAAATGAAATGAATGAATTTTTAATACAAATTTATTCATGAGCTCGTAAAAATCCATTTACTCTACATATGAAGAGAAGTAGAGAAAGTTGATTCACTTAAATAACCTTCCTTTAGAATGATACTTTTAAGACATTACGGAATTTTGGTAATTTAATAAGTTAAAAGAATAACATGATAATTAACTTTTCATTCCCCATTATTCATTTTATATTTTTTTCTTTTCTAAATAAAAATTATTTTCTTTACTTTTTTCCTCCATTCTTTCCTCTCATTTTCCTCCTTCTCGTTCTTTTCTTTTATCTTCAACGTAAAATTAAAGTTTCATTAACTTTGAAAATATAACAATAATTTCCAACTTCAAATATGTACACAATTTTTTAGGAATAATATCTTATTTGACATCCGAATTTTACATTATTTTATAATTAATTATCTAAAGTTTAAAAGTATCAATTTATTATAAAAAAATTTTATAATATCATTTGTAATCTATAAATTAGATAGTTAATTAAAAATATATATGGATAGCTAATTATAAAATCGGAAAATTCCCTTAGTTAATTATAATAATGAGTACTTTTAAACTTTATGTAGTTAATTGTAATAATTTATAAAGTTGATTTACTTTTTCTTTTAATATTTCAGCTTGCTAATTTTGGAATTTCGCAACTCCTTTTCTTATTTCTTTATTAAGAAAAAAAGAAGTGAAAATTCAATGTTCATAAACCCAACAAAGAGAAGATGAAGAACCGGTGGTGGAGAGCTGAGAACAAGAAGTATAGAATTGCTTTCTTCCTCACAATCTTCAAAATCTAAGCCCTTTTAATGGACACCATTTCTTTAATTTTCTCTCTCCAAAACCAAAACAACAGCATCAAACTAACCATAATAAAGCCATGGGCTTCAGGCTAAATCTCAAGTGGGGTTTTCCAACTCAATCTCATCTCCAACAACCCAACGGACTTCCTTCTTCCACTTCTCGTGAGTATAAATTACAATATTCAGTTGAATATAAATTCTGGTACTTTGTATTACATCTTCATATGGATAAAGTTTGTTTCTTTTCTTTATTGAAAAGGATTTGGGTCTCTAAAGTTATTATCTCTGAAGTTTCCTAAATGAAAGCACTCCTTAGGATGTTTTCTATATTTCACAAGCTTAAGTTTTCCACATTTGTGTCAGTGTTAAGTGTGTCTACTTCATGTTTTTCTAACGTTTGCTTGGCTTTCCTGCTTGTTTTCTGAAAAGCTCTCTATGCAAATGCACTCTCGATAAAATTTTATTGCTTGCCTAGATAAGATATATGGGCAAAGCGTACTTGAATGAGGTATAAATGTGAACATCGCGCAAATAGTTGGTTGTGAATCTAAACTTAACGTGGTACCAAACCAGGTGTAACACTATTTGAGTCTATATCATTGTCATTTGAACTGCTATGATGTCTCAGTCGAACCATGAGAGGAGTATTGTAATGTACTTATAAGATCATACAATATTCAATGGCCGATCAACTCTTGTTCAAATCGAATGATTTTATTTGTTTAAACATATCAACTCCTGTACTAAATGTTAATGGTATCATGAATAATTAGTTCTTTTCCAAGTACATTTAAAGCACCTTTAATCAACTCGGTCCAGTCCAATTCGTTTGATTAGCGATCCATGTGAATAGGCACTGTCTTTAATCAATATACGTGGTCCGTTTACTTCATGTAGAAGTAGCATGGGTGTTATTTGTTCGTATCAGTATTCACTAGCATGTATGACTATGGAATTTGATCAGCAAGGAGCAAGGAGGCTTCTCATGACCCAGGAAGGCTGTCTTTCCTATCTAATACCAAGGAGGATGAAGCCGCTGCTCATAGAAGTCCAATAAGATCACGCACTTGTTTGTCTGCATCTTGTCAAAGTACAGTATTGGAGCATGATTTTTCAGAGTTGGAAGTAACAAAGGCGAGTAGTATAAGGTTGTTACCTTTAACTTGTAAGTAGCACGAATAGAAGCCTTATATGAGTGCCTGTCTTGCAGATGACCATTGCTAAGGGACCTTATAGTAGTTTAACTAACAGTATCAGTGATCCTCGATTGCCTTCCAACATGAACAAATTTACAGCCCATACAAGCTCGTCATCATTCAAAGTTACTCATTTTCGTTTGTTGGTGGAAAATCTTAATGCTTTAGAGGGAGCATTGGCCGATTCAAATGTCTCAAGTTTGGAAAAAAATATTCTGATACAATTAGGAAAGCTTGGAGCTCTAAATCTATTTCATGCATGTTTGTCAAGGAAAATTCAACCTTTGGATGCTTCTGACTTGTCTGCCATTCCAGCTGAACACAAAGATGACAATGAAATTACTAGAAAAAAGGATGATCATGTCATGCAGATTGCTTCTCCCAAAAAACACGATATAAGAAAATTAAAAAGGAAAAGAAAATCAAAGAAGGCTGCTAGAGATTTCACTCAGTCCATGCCTTCAACTGCATATCACAAACCTTTTCAACAATCTGCGGTTTCGTCCACAAAAAAGACGTCAAACACCAAGAAAAGAAGGTTGATAATTGCTAAAAATGAGGCCGAAATGTCAAAAGGAATAAAGGTAATTCTTGATTCTACAATTCCTTATGAAATCTCGTTTCTCTAAGAGCATCTGAGCATGGTAGCTCTTAACAAATTACAGGTAATTGCAGAATTGGAGAAAATCAGAATGGTTTTGGAGGAGGAAATGGGGCAGGTAGCCACCCTCAGTTGCTGGGCAGAAGCAGCTGGAGTTGATGAGAGAGTGCTGCAGCAACACCTGCAATATGGTTGGTTTTGCCAGGATGAGATCCTGCGAAGTACTCGCTCCTTAGTTCTATTCCTTGCAAGGAACTATAGGGGTCTTGGAGTTGCACTTGAAGATCTTATTCAGGTTGGAGGCACTTTATTAAGAAAATAGTAGCTATATCCAGATTCAGTCCGTCTAATTATGAAAATTTCTTAAGTATATATATTTCAAGTTGTGTCAGTAAATCTCATGCTTCTCATTTTAAAATTCTGCTAAATCCCAAATTTTGTATTTGACTTTGATTTGGATAACCAAATGCGACTGTTCCATGACTCTTAAGAAAGGGAACATCAGCATGCTGGATTTAGAATGCAGCTAGCTCTGATCAATCTTATCACCTAAAGAATCATATTTCTTCTGACTGGCCAGCTGCCGAGCATCTGCTATTTTATCTAATGTTAGGAGTAGAAAGATCAAATGCAATAAGTTTAATGGTCCAAATTTTCACAAGTTTAACTCTGCTTTCTATGGAATTCACATTTAAAGTGAATAGGTTTCAGATTGTTTATCTTGTATGTAAAACCGATTTTAAGTATCGAGTATTGCTATCTTCCTGATAATAGCAATTTATATGCTGAATATGAATTGGAATTGTCTTAACTACATTATGTTATGTAATTAGTTTAGGGGAATAGATATCTTCTTTTTTCATATATATATCTTCTTCTAGTTGAGTGCATATTCTGTGATTAGGAATTTTCTGATTAAAGATGGTAATTTAAGCCTTAAGCACTTTTTCTTCAACCCAATATCAGCATAACTTATTTTTGTCATTTCCTAGCTATATCAAGACTACATGATACTTAATGTGGTTTGTGAAGTTTTACATTGGCGAATGAATAATACTTTGCAAAAAGCAAAGCATGAAGTTATGGAAATTAGATAAATTAATGACATTGGCACCTTGTTAGAGATGCGGGGTTCAATTATCATTATGTGTCTTACCATGTCCTTTTAGTATTGTAATATTGACTTTATATGGATGGGAACATTCATTAATATATTAGTTCAAAGAATGTAATAGATTCATAAATGGGTTAGTTTATTAGTGGATTCATACGATAGGGGCAAGGGCCATCCTCAACTCCTACATAAATAGGTCTCAACTTCTCACTTGGGGGAGGAAGGGAAAATAATTATCTTAGTATTTTAAATCTTTCCTTTAGTTTCTCTTTAGTTTTAAAATAGTTTACAAGATAGGAAGGTTCTTTCTAAATGAGCTCACAACCCTTTCTATACATGTAGCACCCTTTACTAGACCCATGACAACTTGGTATCAGAGCTAATGATCATGGGTGATGCCAAGGAAGATTGATTTGAAGCCTTCCTTCAACAATATGAACAAGACCAAGCAAAACAAAAAGAAGGCTGGCAACACATAGCGGATACTTTAGCTGAGTTGTCGAAAATGGTAACTTTATTGGAGACTAGTTTGCCTTTTGTTTCACCTAGAGCCTACAAATTGAAACCTTATTACAAGGGTTAAAATATGGTATTTGATGTGTCACCTCCTATTTTATCTGCTTCTGTTGAGCATCAGCATGTAATGATTCCTTAAGAGTTCTCAGGTTACAGATTTTTTTTGTTGGTGATCAAGTTCTTGATGGAAAGTACATTGGTGTGGAGATAATAGCTGATGGTCATTAAAGGTCCATCGCTGACAATCAAGGGTGTTAAAAGCTTGATCAGGTGGTCACCTGTCAATGACAACCATAACAATGACCCACTTTTGGTAGTAGGGCTGGGCTGCAGGTGGTGGTTATAGTGAAGTTATACCAATGGATGAATTTAATCTTCATCTTACTGGAGATATCCATGCTATTACTGCTTCAAGTAATCATCTGGTTGCTGCAATTGATACGTCGATATTTCATGAGTCAACCCAATTAGACAAAGCTTTATCTAACAATTTGTGCCCACCAAAAAAAGAAGGAAAATGTAGTTTTAGTGACATTAGGCGTCTAAAGAAGCTTGACATGTCCAAAAATAAACCTGAGGAATTCCCAACAGAAGAGTTTAAGAAGTTTGCTAGGTTGAATATAAATCCAGCTTCCATCAAATGGAGAAGAGTGATGGATATGCATGATAGATTACTGATGAAAATAACTACTAGACACGGCCCTAGGAAAAAGGCATGGTGAGAGAAATAGGCTTTGACATACCAGTTGCTAGTGAACAAATGGCTGTCTTAGCCCTTACAACATCTCTTGTGGATATGAGAGAAAAGCTTGGGAAAATAGTGGTTGGAAAGAGCAACACCAGTGAACGTATAACAGCTGATGATCTAGGTGTTATGTGCACTCACTGTGCTCATGAAAGATGTGATTAACCCCACTCTGATGCAAACTCTTGAGGTACCCCAGTTCTTGTTCATGCTGGGCCTTATGCAAACATTACTCATGGGAACTCTTCAATTATGGAGGATAAAATTGCATTAAAGCTGGTGGGTCCGGGGGGTTTTATGGTCACAGAAGCTGGTTTTGGTGCTGATATTAGGATGGACTAGCTTATGAATGTAAAGCACAGATATAGTGGATTAACCCCCCAATGTGTTGTGATAGTGACAACAATTAGAACCTTGAAGATGCATGGTGGAGGGCCTGAAGTTGTTGCTAGGAAGTCTCTTGATCATGCATACACATTTGAAAATGTTGCTCTTGTTGAAGCAGTATATGTAAATTCAGCCAGGCGTATTGTAAAGACAAAGGCTTATGGTGTAATTGTAGTTGTTGCTGTGAACGCATTCTCAACTGATTCTCAGGCTGAACTTAATGCTGTGAAAAATGCAGTACTAGCTGCTGGTGTCTTTGGTGCTGTTGTTTGTACACGTGACACTTATGGTGGCAAAGGAGTGGTTGACATTGGGAATGCAGTTCAAAGAGCTTGTGAAAATGTGACAAAACCACTGAGATTTTTATATCCACTGGATAGTATAAAAGAGAAGATTGAAGCATACTCACTTCAACTACCTGAAAAAATTATTGTGGATATTTTAAATAGTGAGGGTGAGACTATTGATAGTATTATTGCCAAGAAAGTTTCTGATGGAGATGTACAAGAATCCTACAAGACTTGTCTATTTACAATGGGCTGATATTGGATTTGTGACACTATATGGTGGCATGAATCAAGATGACGGCGTGCATGGGGGGGGGGGATTATGAACCATCAACTTTTAGAGCAAAATGGTTTTAAGCAACAGATATTTCTTTTTGGTCATGCAATTACTTGAGCTGGAGGACTAGCTCATTGTCTAAAGGGGGTGTAATGTTAGAGATGTGGTTTCAATTATCATTATGTGTTTTACTATGTCCTTTTATTATTATAATATTTAGATTAAAAGAATGGGAACATTCATTAGTAGATTAATTCAAAGAATGTATTAGATTCATAAATAGATAAATTCATGAATGGGTTAGTGCATTAGTAGATTCATGAATGGCTAGATTCATTGTATAATAGAGGTGAGGGCCATCCTCTTCTCCTACATAAATAGATCTCAATTTCTCACTTGGGGGAGGAAGGGAAATGAATTATCTCAGTATTTTAAATCTTTCTTTTATTTTCTCTTTAATTTTAAAGTTGTTCATGAGATAGGAGAATTTCTCTCTAAACGAACCCTCAAGCCCTTTCTATACAAATATTATCCCTGACTAGATCCTTGACCTGGGCCCATAATGCACCTGCACATTGAGTGAGTTGTAGTTTTGCTGTTGGAGTTCCTTACCCTTTTTAGCATCAAGTTTCATTTCCCCTCAGATGTTGATTTTCTGTTAATAATTTGAAGTTCATATTTTTCAGGCAGGAAATATGGGAGTCCTTCATGGAGCAGAGAGGTTTGACCATACGAGGGGTTATAGATTCTCCACCTATGTCCAGTACTGGATCAGGAAATCAATGGCTAGGATGGTGGCACAACATGCTAGAGGAGTGCGAATTCCTGTATGTTTTGTTTTTACAGCTTTCTTGATATTTTTAGCAACAAAGAAATCTGGGAGCTGACATTGTCATCCTTGTTTCTCTTCTTCTTCTTTTCTCTTACAGTACACATTGTGCACTGCAATAAATCGGATAGAGAAGGCTCAGAAAATGTTTCATCGTCAACATGGTAAAAATCCAAATGATGAGGAAATCACAAAAATGACAGGTCTAACTGTTGCTAAAGTCAGATCTGCCAGCAAATGCCTCAGAGTTGTGGGTTCGATAGATCAGAAAATTGGAGATGCTCTCAATGTGAAATATATGGTATGATGAAAGTTCCTCCTTTTCTTGTATCATTTCCTAATATTTGAATTTATAATAAATTAGCTTACCGAATCTTCTTTCTCAACAACTTCATCTGCTTGCATAGAATGAGCAAAACTGTAGCTCACTGTTGATGGGTAGTATTCACATCAATTGCTTGGATTTGAGGTGTTATTGCAATTACCTAAGAGTCTATTCTCTTTAGTTTAGCAACTATTTGGAAACATGAAAACTGTTTAATGAACTCTCTAGCTTGCCTCAGTTTAACATTTGCTGTTGAATTAAAAACCAACTATACAGAGCATGATCAACAGCTGCTACGGAGCTATGGAAACTTCTGATTGCATCTAAAGTGCGACTGATTTATCATCCATACTATATCATGTTGTTCATCTGGGGATGTATTTTGTGTTTGATTATAAACAAGCTGCCAAAAAACATATTAGCCTACGAGAGAATTCTTGTCAGTATACATCCATGTACGATGTATCCTGGATAATCCACATTTAAAACATGACATGGAGATGTAATGCTTAAAAAATCGGTAAATGTATATTTCCTTTAAAATCCATATAAAGATTTTCGATTTCTTATTCAGTTTGTATTTTGATACAAGCTCGCTGACTTTGATGCAGGAATTTACACCTGATTTCTCAATAAAAAGCCCGGAGGAAACTGTGTTGTCACAACACAAGAAGAATGAAATTTATAAAATCTTAAATAGCCTGGATTTAAGAGAGAGGCAGGTCATAATGTTGAGGTACGGTCTCAATGACCATCAACCGAAGTCTCTTGAACAGATTGGAAGGCTTCTTGATGTAAGCAAAGAGTGGATAAGGAAGATTGAGCAAAAAGCTATGAAGAAGCTACGAGATCAAGAAGTAAGTGCTAATTTAAGCCATTATCTAAGTTCATAGCTCATTGATGCTGTCCTTCCCTTGGGATGTACAACATTTCTGCTTATGTAGTGAATAGGACACGAGAAGACCGTAGAAACTATAGAGAATTGTTCGAAAGACAGCAATGTTCTTGTACAGAATACGTCCCACATATTTTTTCTATTTCGGTAATCAACGTATTGCATGCTAGATGGCCAAACTTCAAATAGGTTAGTCTGCTGGTCTAATTATTGTGGAGGTTCTGGATAATCGGTTGTTCATCAATCCAAAAGTTGAGTAGTTAATGTAGGTTGCTATTGGATTATAATAAAGGATTGTTGATTTTCTTCTTAGTCCTCATAGATGACTTGTACCAAATTGAATTGTACAGTTCATATCATATTATGACTACAAATTAAGCAATTTTTAAACCCCTTCTTGTTGACTTTTCATTGCTTTGGATTAGCACGATTACTTGTTCCCTAGTTTTCATTCATGATCAATGGTATCTTGGATGCTGGGAAGATTTGACCTGATCCATCTGGCTTTAATTTGTCAAGCTTTTGCTTAGAAAGTTATCCAAGTGAGCTGGAGCCTGGAGTATTATTCTTGGCATACTTGTCATCAAAGACTTTGTAGGTTCATCATTCCATTGGTCTTGATGGGTTCTCCCAATCAGATTGAAAAAACAAAAAAGGATATTAGTTTCATGCCACTTGCACGTGGATTTATGGAGTGTAGACTGACAGATACGTTGTTATATCGACTTTACCTTTAGTTAAAATGCAACCACTTTCTTGCTTTCAAATCCTTGAATAAATTCAGGTGTAGGTAGACGGAGGCGCAGGACCCCAATTCCCATGCCGGTTCCTTGAAACCACCGGTTTAGCCGGTTGACCGTCTGGTTTTTCTGCTTTAATTTACCTTTCTTCATTTTTACTTCCCCGCCCCTACCCCCCCTCCCTCTGTTTCCTTTAATTGTTGTCTTACTACCTCCTATACTTACGTACATTCATTACCTAAAATAAAAAATATATTTATTATGTAAAATATAAAAAATATATCATCAATTAATTTGGGTTATCTTATTAAAGTACCAAGAAATTTCATTAGAGTTTAAGATGGGGATACGAATCGTTTTAAAATAACATATTACAATTTTGATTAAATGAGGAAAAGAAAAATAATAATAATACGGGATTGGGATAAAGTCATTAAAATAGACATAATAGCATCGATACTAGCGTCAATATTTTCCACATTTTAAACAGTTTTTATAAGTGTCTCTATTACTTGTATTATAATCATTATTAACCTCCATTTGTGTGGTGTTACTTCCACTTGTTGGATTACAATAAGTCAATGACCATGTTCTCGCCCTTTAAATCCGTGAGATGTTGAAAACAAATGATTGGAAGAAATAGAAATATAAAATTCAAAAATAAGAGGACAATGGCCAGTTTTGGACATAAATATGGAAAATTTTTTGAGAAAAATATGTATTTCAATCATTTTTATATCACTTTGAGACGAGCCATTAGTATAAGTTATATGAGTTTTCTTCGCAACCTTAACTTACAATGCATCTTCCCTCATCCAATTAGCTCTAGTTTGGCCACTTTCTCAAACTTTATCATCAGTCTTTTTTTTATTTTTTTGCAATATTATGGTTTATATTTTAATTTTACCACTTTTTACAATTATATACATAAAGTTTTGATTTGTCTCATTAAACACTTAATTAAAGAATTAATTATCACTATATATACTTCAATTAATCTTAATTGATATTATTATCTAGTAAATAGGACCAACCAATGAAGAGGTTGCTTACGCCACAATCTTAGGAGTGTTACTCGACGCCCTTTAGGCCATAAGCAATCACCCATAGCTACCAATAAATCTCATGAGCCACATTTTTTAAGTGGGCTAAGATTGCAAAAGATAACTAGTGATCATTTGTAAGTGGTTTAGTGACCCCCAAAGACCATAGATGACAATTTTATTAGTTGATTGTGTTAACTTTATTAACGATATAAATTTGAATTGATTTTAATGTAAACAACGATAGTTAAATCTTTAATTAGGTATATAGTTGGATAAGTAAATTTCACATATATAATCGCAAAAACTAGTAAAATTGAAGTGTAAATCGTAATATTGACCCATTTCTTTTTAGGTAATGTAGATGTTTAAGCAAGTTATAGTACTAGAGTTTGATTGGGTGAATCGTATAGTTTATTATAAGGTGAGGTCAGCGAGAACTCAAACTCATATATAATCAAATACTAATTACTCTTCTCAAAGTCATAGAAAAAAGAATTGAAAGTACATATTTTTATCATAAAATTTTTCCATATACTTCTAGAGTTTAAAAATACCATGTATCATCCCATGCGAAATAAACAAAACATTGCATGAATCTCTATCTTCATCTCTCTTTAATTCTTAAAACTTTATATTTCTTTCATTCTAAACCTTTGCTTTATTTGTCAAGAATTTCAAAATGAACTGATAATACAAATAGTGCCATATAAAAATATACTGATGTTTATTGCAATATATAGCTATCGACGAGTGGCAAAACTTAATGACATGAAAAAATATTCACATGAGTGACATTTTGAAGAGGAATGAGTGAAATATTAAGAAAATAGTCCAAGTTTGAGAGAGGCAATGTAGCATGCAGCCCCATGTATCTATGTTGTGTGTATGTATGTTTTTTTCCCCTCTAAACCAAAGGAAACTTTATTTGAATGATGAAAAAGAAACTTACATTAAAGTGGCACGCTCGGTATAGCTTCCTGTTTTGGATGACATTTGTTATTTATCCTATTTACCACCAAACTTGAAGTAGATTTTATCATTATTTGCTTTAAATTCAGCTTTTGACAAAATATCAGCTCTTGTTTCATAGCATATAGTTCAATTAATTCAATGTCTCCGAGATGAGCCAGCGCATCATGAACCAACGCCATATATTGCCGCGTTTTGTGTGTTCTTGTTATGTAAAATGAGAGTGTATGTTTGTAAATTTATAAGATGCATAAATGCTTGTAAATTTATAAAGTGCCATCACTCATTTGTCAACCGTCTTGATTTATGATAAATCACTTTTGATTTTAGTAAATACCCATTAACAATAAAAATAAAATTATTGATAGCAAAAAAATAGAATTGTTAATAGTTTTTATGGTAGTTGTCGATGATTGATAGTTTTTCATATAAATCACCAACAACTTCCATTTAGTGTTCATGGGTATAATTTATTGAAATTAGGAATGATTTATCATAAATCAAGATTATCCATGGATGATTTTATGGTACTATTGATAGTACCATAAAATTTTCCTAATTAAGTCAATCTTAGATTAACCATTGAAAAATATTCTTGTTATTACAATTACATTGCATTTTATATACATAAAAGAATTGTTATTTTAATAGTTGAATCCACAACATCTTCTAAAACATCATAGAATAAGAAAATTCTTTGGCGATATGATTAAGAGTGGAAATACTTCATAAAATGTTAAAAGAATAATCTTTTTACCTTTTCATTATAACATATATATTAATTGAATCTAATTATGAACTTCAAAAAATTATAAGCCCCGTACTTACTCAATTAAGTATCGAGCCGGTAATTTAGGGTATCGGTGAAATTAACTTAATTAAGTTAAAAATTTACAAGCGAACTCAAGACTTTAGTCAATTAGAATATGTGAACTTGAATCTCGAAAATATAATAAAATAAAAATGATATAGCTAAAATAGTATAATTTAATTATACTATTTAATAATTAACATAATCGCGTAAAATAGATATCAATAGTTACCAAATTTGTAGAGATAAATTATATATGTAATAAAATAATATATAGAATATATATATATATATAGATATTGTGTAATTGTTATGCATAATTATGTACCTATAATTATCTAAAATATCCTATTGACTACAATTAAGCTAAAATAAGCTAAAAATTTACCAAAAACTACTAGAAAAATTGTAGGGTTGCTAAACATTACTTAGCTAGGCATGCAAGTGCCTTAAGGATAGATGCAGAGTGATTAGCTTAAGATCATGCAACACTTAAGCTTAGTATAAATAGAAAATTCTTGCATAGAGGAGAGGGAAAATCATTCTTCACCCATAAAATGCTTTGTAAAACTCACGAAATCTCTTCAAGAGCTCTTAGATCCAATTGAGAATTTGGGAAAAATAAGTGGAAGTTGAGAAAATTAAAGATAAAATTTTGCAAAAATATATAGGAAAGTGGTGTAGCTTTAGCTTATAGGAGATTTGTGGGCTTAAGCTGATATTGGGGACCCACAACCACCACCACTAGAAGAACAACTAGTGCTAAGGCTAATTGATAGCCATGGAGGAGCAGATGGTGACTAGAACTTCCATTTCTAGTGAGGATTTAATTTCAAGCTGATTTTCCTTAAATTATTAAAAATATAAAATTTATCCAGAAAATTTTAGAAAAAAATTATTCTAAAGAATTTTCATGTGCAGAATTTAAGAAAAATATTATTTTGCATAAATTTAGCAGATAAATTATACATTCTTAAGAAATTGGAAAAACAGCTATTTTCTATATCGAATTAAATCACCTTATTAACATAGTTTTAAGTCCATTTTTCTATAAACTTTTCTCTACTTATCTTGAAAAGCTATGAAAAGTTTTTCAACAATACTATTTTTTATATTTTAAAGAAATTTTTTACTTTTGAATTGTAAATAAAATGGTAATTTTTGTAAAAATTAATATATTCTTCTATAGACCTCACTTGGAATATGTAGTAAGTTGATTATTGGAGTAAATTGTCGTTTACTGATGTTGTTGGATTAAATTTTATGGGTAGGAATTGTAAGCCCTAAAGCTAAGCCAAGTAACTGTACGTTTGAGCCTAGAACCCAAGGTTTAAGGCGATCGGCTAAAGGATCCGATCAAACCCAAATTATAAACTATTGAGAGAAACATCAGTAAAAATGACCCGGTAAACTTAAATTTAAGAAAATAAGTAGTAAAATAGGAGACTATAAAATTTTCAAATTTTAAGTATAATAATTGCTAATTACCGAAAAGGCGAAAAGTGTAATCTAATAACTAATAAATTACTAGAGATAGATTATATATCTACTAAAAATTTTAGAATGACCAAAATAATAATTAGGAATGTTCACGTGTACCACACATGTATTTACGTGTAAATAAAAATACGCAAAATTACCTAAATTGGCTAAAAACTAAGCAAATAATTAAAGAAAATTATAAAATAATTATGGAAAAATCAGAAAAAAATCAGAAGAGGATAAGATGATCTAAATCAGGTCGTGGCAGGTCCAAAGCTACAAAAGAAAAATCAAATAATAAAATTTGAACAACCTAAAAGCCAAAAATTTAGGAAAATGGGCAAAGTCTTGTCAAAATTAATGCATATTAATTACAAAAAAAGTCTATAAATAGGGGAAAATTTTTCAAAAGTCATTTGGTCAGTTTAGCATCTGAGAAAAATTAGAACACTGAAAAAATCGAGAGAAAATCTAGAAAATAAAAAAAAAAAGGGAAAACTGTGCAGATTAGGCAAGTGAACTAAACCCACCACTCACCACCACCTGGGACCGAACCACCACCACCCCCCTACACTAGAACCACCGCCTGGACCGACCGACAACCTTGGACCGGGTTTGGACGGCCAGAAAGTTTCGAATCAATTAGTCATTTATTCACCCCGATTTTTGAATAATTTTGTAAAATTAGTTATTTTGCCCATAAAATTATGAAACTTGTTATTCTGAGGTTTTATTGTATGTAGATTTAGGAAAAAATATTTATTTAGTTTAATTATGTCTGAAAATATAGGGTTCTTAACAAATTGTTTAAAACCGAGCATGATTAAATCGAAAAATAAATAGGCTTAGGAGCGTAGTTTGGAGCTCAAAATTTTTCTATAGGATGCTCATATGATGTAAAACAGTGCTATGAAGCCATTTTTTTAAAATTAATTTTTGAAATTTTTAAGTTAATTTTTAGCTCTAAAATGATGGAAAAATTAGGTGATTTGGGGTTAATTAGGTGATTAGGATGTTAATTACTGATTTAGATCTTAATTAGATGTTTAGGGATGTTAATATCTGAAGTGGAACCTTAATCCTAGCCTTTGGAGTATTAAGTATGATTAATTAGGGAAATTAGGTAAGTAATGTAAGAAATTAGTAATAAGTGAAATTGTAAATTAATAAATCTACAAAATTAGAGTTATTTAGATAATATTATAATAGAAATCAGAAAAATAATAAATCTGAAATAATATTTAATTTTAAGTAAATATCTCAAAATGTAAGATTTTCACACATCGGGGAATAAATCCGATACCTCAATTAGGGTTAGCGTCTACCGAATGGTTTAGAATACCAAATTACGACTCAATAGGATATTTGAATACCCGAGCGTAATGTAATTAATGTCACACTAGGATTCGAGCCTATTTAAGACTTAGGAATTAAAACTAGAATCTAGTTTAGGATTCGAACCCCGAAATAGAGTACAATGAATCATTAGTACGTTATAGGTATACATGGGGAAAATGAGTTACATTATGAATTAGAATAAGAATCTATAAAATATAAGTACTAAAAAGACCTATTTGTATTATAGGACACCCAAAGATAAATCAGCTCACGACTAAGGGATTGAGCGATCGAGCAATTTCAAGTAAGTTGGGTTATTGCTTATTGTAATAGAGTACTAGTTTTGTAGTGCTCGGAGACTTAGGTTTGTATATGCTTGTGATTGTAAGTAGTTTACGCATGTGTTTGATGTATCTGAATTCATGCTGAAACTTACTTTGTGAGTGATTTGTGACTGATTGAATTGGTATGAAATTGTTTGAACACCTTAAACGGAATATAATCTTAGTTAACCCTAATAAGCAAAAATGTCATGCATTGCAACCCGTTAGGGGATCATAGGATTCTCCAACCAAATACTGACCCCTTCGAAAGGGATAACGCATGATTGCAAAATGATCCCTTCTTCATCCTCAGTCGAACTAAGTGACAGGAGAGGAGGTCACGGCGGAGGTGAAGTCAATGGTTCGAAGGTAGTCGCGGGAGGAGCGAAGTCTCCATTGCACAAGCCTGGGTTTGGTTGTGAGCTGCTGCATAACATGGAACTCCTCAACCCGGATTAGAGCGGGTGAAATTTCTCTGATTTCACAACAGACCGGACTACGTTGTGCGATGACACTTGAATGTTGCATTGCATGAAAATAATTGTTTGATAACCCTGTTTGTGCTTGTATGCATTCATGAGTCTCCAATTCAACTTACTGAGCTGTAGTTGCTCATACCCTTATAGATCCTTTTGTAGGTTTTGATTTGTGATCACTTCAAGTACTATGCCGCCCTACAATTACCCAGAGGTTAGTCCTTTTGAAGCCAGGGGTGTGAGGATCAAGTTACTTAGTATAATGTGTAACTAGACTGACCTTGTAGTTAAAGGTTAAAGTCTGATAGTTATTCTGTAAATTAGTAAACTATGGTGATTATGTAAAACTTCCTGGGAAGCTTTGTAGACTTACTTATAATTATCTATGTTTATTAGAAATTGTAATATTTATCATAATTGTAGTATAATTATTAATCGAACTGTTTACTTTAAAGCGAGGAGTCGTCAACGCCTTGTGTAGATCATGTCTATGGTAGGCACTATGAGACCAGTTACTATCATAGAATGGTTTATACGGTGGGACTGTTGCGACTCTGCGACTTCGGGGCGTAACAGGAATGACATGTATCATGGCTATGCCACTTGTATGAGTATGTTAGTAACATGTGAAGTTGAAGATTAGTGATTGATGATTTATTGAATGAGATTTTCGAGGAGTAATTAAGTTGAAAAGTGTTAAATAAAGTATTGAATTAGTTTCTCAAACTAAAACTTTAGAGGAAAATGAATAGATTAATTAGCTATTGGAAGTTGGTATAACATAAAGGATAACTCAAAGTTTTTTTTTGTGAGTATTGTACTAAGGAATATAGTTAGATCTTGGGTTAGAGGCAAATTTACAAGTTAATTGTAAAACAGGAGAATCTTAGAGATTATGTCAGATGGTATATTCTTAAGAACATTGAAGTTTTAGATAGTAAGTTGAAAATAGATTCTCTAAAGTTACATTTTCCTAAAGTTATAAATAAATGGTGATTATTGTCTTGATATTTAAAAAAAAAATCATAATGATATCACATGATATTTTAAAAATTTAAATAACAATAATTATTGGTCTGTTATTTTATTTTAGGAAACATTAGAAAAATATAACTTTAAAGGATTGGAAAATGGATAGAAAAAATGATTTCCTCCTTTCTTTCTTTTTCTTTTTTCTCTAAAGTAGATATCAGTTGCCTTCTTTCTTATTAATATCTTGTGTTGTATTTGGACCTTGGCTTCCATGTTTGCTCCTTGCCTTTATTCCCTTTGAAATAATGTTTGATAAATATAAAGATTAGATTATGTCAATGCCAAATTAATTGGAAAATATTTTCCATAAGACATGAATGCATTTGTTTCACCACAAGCAGAGGTAGTTGTGAGAAATCAAGGTAGCAATGAAAGGTAGTACTTTCCACTGCTATTTTATCATAAGTTACTAGTAAACATACCTTTTTCATATTAATGCAAAAATATTTGATGATTCAAGAGTAAATATATTATCTGACTCATTGTAACCTAACGATATGGATATTAATCTCTTAATGAGATGGGTCGGGTTTTAATTCCCTCCCCCAAGTTGTAATATGTGATGTGATTGGAAAAAAAAAAAAAAAAAAAGAAGAGAGAGAAGCAAATGCATCTTAAATAATAATAAGGAAAATTGCTCAAAAGATATCGTAGAGGACTAAATTTGATTTTGGGCTTTGAGCTTAATAATTAAATAGATTAAACTCATTGAGTTAAAGTAAGAGGTCTAGGGAATTGAGTTTATGTATTCAGGATGATAAAGGAAGATTTAGTATGGTAAACTTGTAATAGAAGTCGTTGGATTGGCTTGCCTTGGCTAATAATAATTTTTCTCGATTTGGTTCACATATCAAATAAGGCTTTACTAAGCCTAAGATTTATGAAGAAAGTGAATTTGAAGTCCATTAAGAGAAGGGATTAATTCTAGAAATTGATCATCATCACAATCAAATGGATCAAATCAATGGTTGGATGAGATTAATAACTAATTCTTATAAATACTCCATTCTTTTCCTTATTTAGATAAGAGAGATCTTGATAAAAATACCATTGTGCTGCTGGATTTTCATTACAAAGAATCAAATATTTAAACATCTTAAGAACAAACCTTATTCTTTATCAATTGTATAGTTTAATATAGTTGAATTTATCCACCTGTTACCACTTATGTTAGAATTTTATTGAGATTGCTTACTATTTCTTCTTACCATTTATCACTCGATCATCCTACACGTACAACTCAAGTTGATCCTCTTAATTAAGCGTAGCTCGAATAATCAAGATGCATGACATATTTACCGAAATTTTCGACAAAATCAAACTTCTAAATAGTAATAAATATTATATATTTATTAAAAGCTGTTTCATTCCAATCGGCTTAATTAATATGCAATGAAATCGATTTGATTTTCGTTGGCACGGCTTGTTATATGATTAATAGCTTCATCTTTTATGTGCAATATAAAAGATCAATTTGTTGAGAAAAGACTTATGTGTAATTTGCTGTTAAGATTAATAGTGGCTCCGGGGCTGCTATACTCCTCTTACAAGATAATTTCAATTATAAATATGCTTTCCATCATATTATTAATGTTCTCAGGGAAAAGCTATCCGGCCTTCATCAATGGAAAATTGAAGCAATACCGAGGAAACCTAATGCTGTCACGAATGCACTCGTTGAATGAATTCAAGTCGAAGAAGAATATGTTAATTTTGTTTATCCTTCTATGTTTTGTCTTAATTTGTTAAAAAAGAAAAAAGAAAAAGATTTTTATTGTTATGGTTGTACTAAGAATACATTTTGTTTAGGAGGTGGGGGGTAGCAGCTTTCTGTCTGTGCATGGTGGTTTTTTGCGAGCCGGAAGCTCCACATCCCTTGTTTAGCAGGCAATAAATACTCCTGCTGTTTGTACATATATATATATATATATATATATATATATATTCTATCTCTAGATAATAATAATATTGTCTCCTCAGTTTATTACCGAGAAAAATATGCTAAGATCAATTTGACCTACACCACTGCATAAGAACTAGGAAGCAATGTCCCGTTATTTCATGTTCATAGCACTAACAAGAGAACAACAAAAAAAAGACCTACGCGAATTTTGTGCCTCACGTAATATTCAAGATGAAATTCAAACATTAGAAAGGAAACTATAATAACGTTTCATTATAAGAACCAAATTAAATAAATAAATTAGATAGGACAAGTATAAAAATGACTTGATAGTAGAAGATCATGTTTTATTTGTATAGTACTTAATATAAAATTTATATTAAAAATTAATTATTTATATTATAAAATAAATAATTTTTTGTCATATTTAATAAAAATAATATTAATTAACTCAATATTATAACATAAAGGCGTATTTTTTAGAATACAAAATATTTTTTATTTTTATTCAATGAATTTTATTTTTTTACTATGATATAGGTGAGACAAAATCTAGGTTTTTTATCCACTCCATTAGCCTAATTTTGGTCTAATCATCAAGCAAAATTATAAAACTTTTTGTCCAATCGAGTACTACAAAAATTGTACAACCAAACACTATCTAAATATAAAAACTATCCAAATAATAGAATTTGCATAAATCTCATTCTAGACACTATAAATAAAATCTTGTAATATCTCTCACAACTTAGTTCACGAAGAATTAAATGTGTAGAATCCAAATCTTATGTATGCTTATTTGGGGGTGCAATACATATCTACCGATTTTGCAAAAAATATATATATAATTACAAATTCTTAAAAAAAATTACTAAAATACCGATATATGCACATTACAATTTGCACTAAAGATGCGATATTAGCTATTTATACTATAAGTGCGATATATATATTATACTAATATCGTATTTTTAAAATGCAATATTAGTATAAATAATTATATCGTATTTTCAAAATGCGACATATAATCGGATTTTAGTAATTTTTTTATAAAATTTGTATTTATGTAATATTTATTAATTTTGAGGTAGTAGATGTAGTATCCCATAAATCAGTAATCAAGACATAAACATCTAAGTATTAGAGTAAAACCTTATTTTCATACAATTATGGTTAATAGTTAATCTAGAACATTCGGAAAAATAAACCGATTAGACTAGAAATTTACAAAAAACTTGATAACCCTAATCGAGGAATTTTCGTACGTTTGGAAATCTATAATATAATAAGAATATCAAGAATACAATTAAAATAGTGATAATTTACTCTATATGAGACCCTAAAATTGAATTTAGGGCAATCGTACTTAAATTTAGAACTTTCGAAAAAAGTTATCCGATTGAGCTCGAACTTTATTATTAAGTTAGAAAAGTTAGTTAAAATAACCCAGTAAGGTTAAATTTCAAAAATAACGATCTAAAATCCTAAATTTAGCATTAGAAATATGATTATTCAATACATTATAAAAATAATCGAAACCCCTAAAACTAAGCTCGAAATGCCATAAGTATTTAAAGATAAGTTAATTAGGCAATAAAAGAAAATAATATAGCACAATATACTACACAAGTATACACATATTTTTATGAGTATACTCGATATATATAATAAATATACTTGTAAATTAACCTAAAACTATATAATTATGCATAATAAATATTAAATTCGCAAAAATCAAATAGGAAAAATATCTTAAAAATAAAAAACATATTGAAAACATGGTTATATACATATAATTACTCATTACGTGTGTTACATATATAAGTTATATATACATGTATGTTAATATAATAATTAAATATACTTAAATTATTCAAATTTCACTAAAATTACACTAAAAGTTAACCAAAACTTATCCAAATGATGTCGGAACAACTGGAATCTACGTGGCACTTTAACGACAGTCGGAAATGATGGCTCAAAAGTAAATCATCAATTATTTGCCACTTTATACTTTTTATTTTTCAAGAAAAATATTAAAGTAAATTACTTAACAATTAAGAAAAAATTCAACCAACCCTAATTACTATCAATAAGACTCCCTTACAACAGATACATGTTTAGAAACCTAAATTGTAGAAAGGGAAAATTAGAAAAAAAAAAGGAAAATAGCAAAAAAATATTAAAGGAAAATAGAAAAAATTAAAACAAAACAAAGCAAGGACCGAGCTAAGACAATTCCCAAACCATTTGATGACTTGATGTAGAGCCTCGCCGCTACCCAGCAGAGCCATCACTACCTAAGCCTGCCGACAACTCATCTTTGGCCAACGACGGCCGGAGTTCTAATGAATTTAGGTTTTGAGTTTCTACTCTATTTTTCTTTATTTTTAAAAAATTATTAAATTAATTAGGAAAAATATAAAAAAAAATAATTTCCAGGTTATTTTAGATGTACTTCCATTTTGTAAATTTATTTTAATAAAATTAGGAATATTTAATATACTTGCCTAACAAATGTACTATTCACTCAAAATTTGAAATTCAAAATAAATACACTAAATGATGTAGTTTCTAGTTCAAAATTTTAGTGTAAAATATAATGATATATAGATAATTTCTATGTAACCTGATTTTTTATTTGAATATTGTTAATATTTATTATATTTTTCAACCTAAAAATAGCTCGAAAATAAGCCGAAATTATATAATAAATAAGAAATTATGAAATTAAATGATGAAATGGACATGTATTGATTTCTAGTGAATAATAATAATGTTGGAATAAGTTGAAATCAATTTGGTGCAAAAAGGTTTATAATTAGGTAATTTAGGATAATTCAAAAGTAAAATCGTAGATACAAATATATAGATTGAAAACTTGAAACCAAGTGACGACTTAGTTTCCCATATTTTTAAAAGTCTATATAAATTTTTGGGGAATTATTTGATAATCCGAGCTATTTATTACGAATTTACGTAGTAAAATAGCTTAAATTATAAACCAAGCCTCATTTTTAGTAATAATAGGTTAAAATATGATAAATAGTTAAATAAAAACTATATATATATGTACTGGTTAGATTGGATAAAATTATATTTTTAATATGTTTAATGATATTTTAATTATGTTATATATGTATTAAGGTTAGATAATACCTATATTATACAGACATATTGACAAATTAGATAAAATACATATAATACGATGATATTTATATAGATACATATAACTATATTAAAAGCTTGAATTACTCGTTAAAAGTCATTTCTTAAAGTGAAACCCGTAACACAAGTCGTTAGGTCTGTATGAACCTAACGATACTAATTTTATTAGAATAAGACAATCTTATGTAATATAACCTATAATTCTATAATATTCTAAAATATGCGTATTACAGTAACTTTATTGGAATTGAAACATGATTTAATAAATTAAAAGTACGTTTTGATACGATCGAAACGATATATAATACGTAATAATATAAATTACTTATATTATCAATAATTAACAACTTAACTTAACCTATATAATAAAACTATATATTGTTATATAAGGAAAATGATAATATACTTTATATATATATATATATATATATATAGATATATATAATCTTTTGCATATTTTTTTATTGATTCTTGATTTAGAAGCTTGATTGTTGTTAAACCATCAGAAATAGGAATATCCTTTTCTTCTGTAGTTATAACATAATATGGCATTAGTAGGCTTATCACAATATTAAGACTGTTTCACAAAGGATTCGTCTCAAGTGATTTAGAAATATAAATTTCAGATCGTCACAAAGACAATCGTCTCAAATAAGAAAATATAAATGTACTTATTATACCTATATACCCTACTTGGCTCTGATACCAAAGTCGCTAACCCAAGGAATGCCTATTGAATGTTTAACATTGATTTTATTTGAGGAATTTTCTTCTTCCGTTTTAAATAAAACTCTAGTGTTTTCGTAACTATTACGAAAACTAAAATTAGGTTTTATGTATATAGGATTCCTCGATTGTCAGATCGTTGATAACCCGAGTCTTCCGTAGTGAGCATCTAAATAAGTAAGTGAGATCAATACTTTACAGTATTTTTTTATATTATTTTAGAATATTTGGGGATTTTAGTATGTATTGGCATGTAATTATAATTAGCTGTTTGTACGTATACAACGTTTGTGGTTGGGTTTCAATTTGCTGTGATGAGAACTGAGTTCCATGATATGGGTATTCTATGAATATTATTATACTTGAATTGTTTAAGCTCAATTAATCACCTTGAAAAGATAAACTAACTCAAACTTGACTTAACATCTAATCTTATATACATTGTAACCCACAAGGGGTAACGATTAGGATTTTTCGACCAAACATGAACTCCTTTCGATGAGAATAGTTGAAATGGTCATTTTCCTACCCTTAGCCGAATTAAGTAACTGGAAAGGAGGTCGCGGTAAAGTTGGGGCCCGTGGTTCAAAGGCAGTCATGAGAGAAGAGCCCCAATTTGATTTCAATCCGTGAGTGTATAACGTTAATCTTCTTAATCTGGATTAGAGCGAACGCAATTTCTCTTATCTCATAACGGACCAAATAATGTCATGCAATAGCATTTACTTATATATACATTGCATTTAACTAACTTGATTGAAAACCTTATTTGTAATGTACTGAATACATACTTCTATTTTCGCTCTACTTACCGAGTAAATTGTCACTCATTCCCCTATAATTTATTTTANTATATTACAACCATTGGTATTGATTCTTCTACCATTCTATAATTATGTGTTTTGATTTGGAGAATTAATGAACTCATGATTGTTTTATCCCTAAGGGCAAGGGTGATATTTGGATGACACGCAAATTGGATTGGTCCACTACTAAGACTAGTTTCAATAGTAGCATGAATTGATCTTTCATATATTAATTCTCTAGCATCTCTGAGAACCATACAAATTGAAGTATCTAAGCCTAATTTAGTAAGAGGTTTTGCCCTTACTTGAACTAAGCCTAAATGCATATAATTCTAATCTTTTGCATATTTTTTTATTGATTCTTGATTTAGAAGCTTGATTGTTGTTAAACCATCAGAAATAGGAATATCCTTTTCTTCTGTAGTTATAACATAATATGGCATTAGTAGGCTTATCACAATATTAAGACTGTTTCACAAAGGATTCGTCTCAAGTGATTTAGAAATATAAATTTCAGATCGTCACAAAGACAATCGTCTCAAATAAGAAAATATAAATGTACTTATTATACCTATATACCCTACTTGGCTCTGATACCAAAGTCGCTAACCCAAGGAATGCCTATTGAATGTTTAACATTGATTTTATTTGAGGAATTTTCTTCTTCCGTTTTAAATAAAACTCTAGTGTTTTCGTAACTATTACGAAAACTAAAATTAGGTTTTATGTATATAGGATTCCTCGATTGTCAGATCGTTGATAACCCGAGTCTTCCGTAGTGAGCATCTAAATAAGTAAGTGAGATCAATACTTTACAGTATTTTTTTATATTATTTTAGAATATTTGGGGATTTTAGTATGTATTGGCATGTAATTATAATTAGCTGTTTGTACGTATACAACGTTTGTGGTTGGGTTTCAATTTGCTGTGATGAGAACTGAGTTCCATGATATGGGTATTCTATGAATATTATTATACTTGAATTGTTTAAGCTCAATTAATCACCTTGAAAAGATAAACTAACTCAAACTTGACTTAACATCTAATCTTATATACATTGTAACCCACAAGGGGTAACGATTAGGATTTTTCGACCAAACATGAACTCCTTTCGATGAGAATAGTTGAAATGGTCATTTTCCTACCCTTAGCCGAATTAAGTAACTGGAAAGGAGGTCGCGGTAAAGTTGGGGCCCGTGGTTCAAAGGCAGTCATGAGAGAAGAGCCCCAATTTGATTTCAATCCGTGAGTGTATAACGTTAATCTTCTTAATCTGGATTAGAGCGAACGCAATTTCTCTTATCTCATAACGGACCAAATAATGTCATGCAATAGCATTTACTTATATATACATTGCATTTAACTAACTTGATTGAAAACCTTATTTGTAATGTACTGAATACATACTTCTATTTTCGCTCTACTTACCGAGTAAATTGTCACTCATTCCCCTATAATTTATTTTATAGATCTCAATTGAATTACAAGTGTCTACTCAACACCAGAATACTAGTAAACTGGGACGATGAGTGAGGTACAACAAGAAAATAGCTAGTTATTGCCTTTAGTAATAGTTTTCTTATTTTTTAAAGAAAACTACATAAGACTCCTTAAGGATCTTGATAGTTTTTAATATTTTGATCTATATGTGAAATGACAGATACCTATAGGATTTACTACAACTCTTTTATAAGGTCAAATTATAAGTTTATTTTTAATAAATTATTTTAGAGAATTACTCTGTGTCACGCCCTGAAGCGGCAGAGTCGTAACAACCCCCGCCGTGTAAACCATCCTAAGATAGAAGTTGACCTTACAACCGCTATCTTAGACCTAATCTACACAAGGCGTCCACGACTAACCCGCTTTGAAGTAGACAATTTGTAATTTAAACAAATCATTTAAGAAAGTGAGAAAAGTTATATATAGTCACTATAATTCAGTTATTACATTAATCAGAAATGAAAAGTAAAACATGTGTTGATTCTTCAATGTTTTTCCTCACTCCCCAGGATCCAGCAGTTGCTAGCTTCAGAGTAGTTATTGCCGCTTCTTAGCCAACACCTGCACGACGTCTATAGGGATGTGAGCAACCACAGCTCAGTAAGTTAGGACGGAGGACTTAAAACTATACCATACACACAACAAGGTTTTCAATCACTTATTAGGTGCAATGCATGTGCAAGCAAATGCCATCGCACGACGTTGTCCGGCCGGTCGTGAGATTAGAGAAATTACGCCCGCTCTAATCTGGGTTGAGGAGTTGCCGTTAATGTAACAGCTCACGACCAAACCCAGGCTTGTGTAATGGAGACCTTGCTCCTCCCACAACTACCTTCGAACCACTGCCTTCACCTTCGCCGCGACCTCCTCTCCTGTCACTTAGTTCGACTGAGGATGAAGAAGGGACCATTTTGCAATCCTGCGCTATCCCTTCCGAGGGGTCGATATTTGGCCGGAGAGTCCTAAATTCCCCTAACGGGTTGCCATGCATGTCCGATTATGATTACTGGTCGGATAGTTAATTAAGTCCAGTTTAAGGTGCTCAATCCTTTCATACAAATCATACAGTATATGCCAGAGCAACAAACAGAATTATAGTATCACCCATAATCAAGCATATGCGTACATTCAACTATCTAACAAGCACAACCAAGCATAATCTTATGCCTCCAAAATACAGCATCGTATTAATCCCAACTTACCTTGACTCCTCGCTCACTCACTCGAGGTCCGATTTACTCAGGCCATCGCCGATTATCCCTATAACACGAACGTGGTTTCAGCTTTTCATATAAATATTACAAGTTCATTTTATTCTATAACGCTTATTGTTAGGTTTTGTTTAAGGTTTAATATGTCTAATTATCTAGGTATTAAGTCTTTTACCATTATTCTAGATTTAGGGTTAAGTTCAGGTTTGGTTTTCGCATCGATTTCTAAATTAGGTTTTAGTTCGATTTTTAAATCTTTAACATGTTCGAATCCTAATGTGAAATTAATCACATTAAGCTCGAGTATCCAAATATCCTATTGGGTCGCAATTTTGGTATTCTAAACTATTCGGTACACGCTAACCCTAATTGAAGTATCGAATTTATTCCCGATGTGTAAAAATCTTACATTTTGAGATATTTACTTAAAATTAAATATTATTTCAGATTTATTATTTTTCTGATTTCAATTATAATATTATCTAAATAACTTTATTTTTTAGATTTATTAATTTACATTTTCACATATTTCTAATTTCTTATATTCTTTACCTAATTTCCCTAATTAACCATACTTAGTACCTACAGGCTAGGATTAGGGTTCCACTGCAGAGATTAACTTCCTTAAACATCTAATTAAGATCCAAATCAGTAATTAACATCCTAATCACCTAATTAATCCTAAATCACCCAATTTTACCATCATTTTAGGGCTAAAAATTAACTTAAATTTTTTGAAAATTAATTTAAAAAAAATGGCTTCATAGCATTATTCTACATCATATGAGAATCCTACAGAAAAATTTTGAGCCCCAAACTATATCCCTAAGCCTATTTAATTTCCGGTTTAATCATGCTCGGTTTTGAACAATTTGTTAAGGACCCTATATTTCTAGACATAATTAAACTAAATCAACATTTTTCCCTAAATCTACATACAATAAAACCTCAGAATAACAAGTTTCATAATTTTCTAGGCAAAATAACTAATTTTACAAAATTATACAAGAATCGGGCTGGAATTTGGACTCACCGGTTCAGGTGGCTCCGGCCACCGCGGGCCGCCGTGGCCTTATTGGCCGGCCTGGGCGCTACCACCACCATGTGGTGGTGGTGGCCGTCCACTTCCAGCTGCTCGTCTGATGGGGGTTCCCTTTAGAAGCCCTAATTGCACAGATTTTTCTAATTTTTTTCCAAACCGAATTTTTCTCTCAATTTTCGACTCTCCCTAATTTTCTCTGATTCCCAACTGTCCAAATGAGTTCCTGGATTTTTCCTGCTATTTATAGGGTTTTAGGGGATTTATTGTGCATTAATTTGGACAAGACAAATGCTTTATCCCTAAATTTTTGGCTTTTATGTTGTTCTAATTTAATTGGTTGAATTTTATTTTTCAGATTCTGACTTTCCACGACCAACCTTGCATCATTCCACACCCTTATGATTTTTTTCTGATTTTTCCACAATTATTTTATAATTTTCTTTAATTATTTGCTTAGTTTTTGGCCAATTTAGGTAATTTCGCGTATTTTTATCTACACGTAAATACATGTAGGGTACACTTGAACATTCCTAATTATTATTTTGGTCATTCTAAAATTTTTAGTATACATATAATCTATCTCTAATAATTTATTAGTTATTATACTACACTTTTCGCCTTTTCAGTAATTAGCAGTTATTATGCTTAAAATTTGAAAATTTTATAGTCTCCTATTTTACTACTTATTTTCTTAAATTTAAGTTTACAGGGTCATTTTTACTGGTATCTTGTTAAATAGTTTATAATTTGGGTTTGATCGGATCTTTTAACCGATCGCCCTAAACCTTGAGTTCTAAGTTCAATCCTACGGTTACTTGGCTGAACTTTGAGGCTTACACTCTGTAAGTTGATATCAAATAGATATCGAATTGGACGCTTTAAATGGATAGAGTCGAGTACGCCTGATGTGAATTAGGTCTAAGACAGCAATTGTAAGGGCAGTTTATATCTTAAAATAGCTCATACGATAAGACTGTTACAACTTTACCTTTTCGAGGCGTGACAATAAACACGTAAATTTCTCGCTTATTAGGTAACAATGATATGATAAATGAATAATTGATAGCAACCTTTCAATTCAAGGCTTGACCTTATGGATATTATGATACTTACTTATTCTTTATCACTTTGTGACTTGTGATAAAAATATTTTCGATGGGTGTAATATATATCTATCGATATTTAAAAACAAAAGTTATATAATTATAAATTATATAAAAAATATTATTAAAATACTAATACTATATCGTTTCTTGAAGATAAGATATTAGCATTTATATATGTATCGTACTTTTAAGATGCAATATAACATTAGTATGGTAAAACTAATGTTATATTTTTAAGATAACATAGATTCAAATACACTTTTAAGAATATTGAATCTTGAAGATATAATATATATATATATATATATATTAATATAGTATCTTAAAAATGTGATATGGTATTGGTATTTTGGTAATATTTTTTGTATAATTTGTAACCATGTATTTTTTTTTTTTAATTTTAACCTCTACTTTTAATCAAGTTGTTCTATTATGACAAGTACGTGAAAATTATAGATATAATCAACTTTTCTTTTGGTTGAAGTACGAAAACATAAAATCTAGTAAAAATCGTTCCATTGTAATAAATCGTAACAATTATATGTTTTAACAACTCTTTATTGATTGTGATAATAAAAGCATATCAAATATGGTGACCGATACCAACGTATCAACTACTGTGTTGAAAGCATTATATTTATTTTATACTATTAAAAAATGGCTTCGTTATGATGTGTCCTCATAATTATCGCTGATGTCAATGTTTTATAGACTATGTTAAGATTTCGTCAAAGCTAGTGAATTTCACCTACTGTGGTATTGATCAAAATTATTATTATTATCAACTTTTGTTTTTTTTTTTTTTTTGGATCGATAGAATTATCAGATTTAGATCGAATCGAATTATTGATCTAAAGGTCAACCTGAATTGAACCGCATAGGTGAACTTGGATTTCACAATATTGAGAAATACTGCAATTGTCCTAAATTATTTTAATGATTGCAATGTAAAAAGAAAAATGGCAGCTTTTTTTTATTCAAATGAGGTTAACTATATTCTACATGTAGGAAAATCGTTCAAATATGATAAGAAATCCATTTATGATAATCACCAACTTTTTTATTTGTGGTAAATTTGCTCTAAAATTGATGAAATTCATTATATTCGATAAAAAATTATTGAGACTTAATACAAATCTTTTACAAGTGATTTAAAGCAATAAAATCTCATCGGCATCTTAAACCCATCTGTATATTGTACAACCTTTATTTATTTATTTATTCAGCTGTTTATTTATTTTTGCCAAACTCGTCTTTATTTAACTTTGGACGGTCCAAGTTGTCGTTTTCGTGCCTCGAGTTGGGTTGTTTTTGGGTTGAATCCTGCTATGCGGTGAAAAGGGGAAGGAATAAAATATTTAAATAAGCAACGCAAAGTATAATTAAATGTATCCTCTCATTTTCAATATATTTGTCGCTTTTCGCGATTAATTAATTTTATTTATCTACCTTATCAAAACAGATTGGTTTTTAAGTAATCACCTCTTTAAACATTACCATTTAGCCATTCGATAAAAATTTTATTGAAAAAAAATCATTATTAAAAATAACTTATTAAACTTGTAATTGTTTTATACTAAGGATAAAATTGGTATATCAATTCATCTTTTCTCATTAATCTCTATCAATCTCAAAACTTACTTTCTTTATTATCTCTTCACACAACATGATCTCCTTTTCTGTTTTCTTTCCTATATTATTTTACGTATGTATATGGTATGACCAAAATTCGGATTATAATTAAATATAATCATAATGATTATTGATATCTACTCATATGAATGAATTTATGTTCGTACTTTTAAATAAAAAACTAAAAGATTTAAAGTGAGTATAGATAATGAAAAAAATAATAATTTTATATCTATATTATTTAATAAAAATTATGATTTTTCATCGAATAAATAATAGTAAATAATAAACATATAAATTTATTTTTATTTAATCCGTACATATATATATATAATCATCGTTTCCGAAATTGGAAATTTCCATTAAATAAACTTAATACAATGATAGTAGGGCACTGACCCATCGATAAATTCGAATATATAACATTAATGCAATTAAAATAGAAACTCATTCTCCTCACTCACTAACTCCGTAATGCTATGGATGGAAAAAAAAAAAGATTTACTTTTAATAATAATTATCATTCTTTTACTCTTCTTTTCTCTCAACGTCCAAACATATTCAAATTTTATATGGTGTGGTGAGAGGGTAGGAAAGGAAATATAAATTATATTTTATTTAGCTACTCTAAACTAAACTCGATTGAAAAGAAAAAGAAAAAAAAAAAGCTTCCTTAGCAATGCCCTATCTGTCCATGTGACCGCGTGTCCTTATCGTTTAAGTATATGACGACATGACGTCGTCAATCAATTTTTTATAACCTACAGATCCTTACTTTATTTGATTTCCGTCGAAAATGACAGTCAAGCTTTTCCACCAAGTCCCCTGCGTCGCACACTTGATACCTTACCACCTAAGAATTCCAAAACCCGTGAAGAGACTCTGGTGGAAGGCCATGGTTAGGTTTTCCTCAATGGAATTTAGAATCTTTTTTTCGAATCAATGTTTTGACTTAATCCATATGATCGGAACTAGATTAATTTGATTCGATCACAAAATTAATTCGATTCAACATTGATTTAACTTTTAATTGAATCTGATTCATCATTTTAACCTTTAATCCTTTTACATATTCAGACTAATCTCTTGAATTGGAATCAATAACATAAGCTCACGCAAAAGTAAAAGGAAGAATGAGAGACTATTATTTTAAAAACACATATCTGTCCAATCTATGTACACGTATTTGTTTTTTTTTTTTTTTCTTTTAAAGATTGAAAAGATCCTTAAAAATTCTAATAAACTTAATTAAAAAAATTCTAGAAAAAGTAGCATATTCTGTGCTAACCATCAATCAATTTAAACTATGTTTTTATTTTCTTATGTGTCTGCACCATCAACTTATTGACATGCTATACAATTGAAACGGCTTTGAATTCAATCTTGTTCATCATAATATTAATCTATTTATTTTTCAAGGAATATTGATATGCACCAAACAAAGCTTACAGTGTAATTTAACTGAAATTTTTTTCAGCAAATGTAGGGAAGACATATATAATCAAGAGGTAGAGTTTTATGCTAAGATCTCAAATACAGTTTGACTCTATTTTGAAATGATGTTTGATAAAAGCTTTGCAAGTAAACTATAACGTACCAAACACAATTATTTGAAGATGAACGAATCTTGCCTCTATCATCTAGATTCATATGATATTAAGGAAATGGAATCATGGGATAAAATCAAGAGTAAAAGAAAAAGTTATGCAACATGGGTTGAGTTCAAAAGCATCACCTATCAATTCTATACCCGATTCATAACTTGAAAGTTTCTCTGATCACTTATTAATCAAAGCTAAAACTCTGAAAATTAAAAATGCCAAAATAGAAATAACACTTGATATTATTAGAAATGCCCAAAAAATACCATATTTATAGAGCAAAAACATAAACAAACGTCTATTAGTGTGAAAAAAATATATACTCGATTAATTGATTCTTCGTCGATTCTTCATAAGCAAAATCGTGCATTTAGGGGTTTAAAAAGTCAAATTAGATAAGATGACCTAGTAAGAGCCAACCTGAGGAGGAAATTCGGGACAGTTGACTAGGTCTACATCAAACAGCTTAGGTTGGTCTTTTTCTAGCCACATAGACTTATTTTTCCTTTTACCCTTATTTTATGATGATATTAGTTATATTTTATTTAGGTTTATTAGTTGTCCTTAGTCACTTATTTAAATGTTATTTTTATTTAATTAGTTTTCTTTTCAAATGAAAGTTTCTTAGGTTTTATTCGGAACCGATAAATAGGCAAGCTATATCACGAAAGTATTTAGAGAGTTTTGTTATTTTTTCAATATTGATAGTTTTTGTCTTTGAGAAATTGTACCAATTATTTTTTTCAATCCTTCCAACTAAGTAGGATTTTATCAATTGTTCATGCTCTACATTCATCATTTGTAGGTTGATTTCTTGTAGGAGATAAATTTCAACATTGGTTTTCCTTGTCTACGGGATCATTCTCTCTATCAACAATTGAATGGAACTTAGAGAATGGATCTTAAAGTGGTCTAATGTTGGAATTCATCTATCTCTCCAATTGTTAAGCCTTCACCATTTTTCACTTGTTATGCTCTTCACTTTTAATGATATCCCTATCGGCTAAAAGACTATACTAACTCCATGAGGCTAAGACCATTTTCTTGCTTCCTAAAATTATGAATATGAGAAATGAAGACCCTGGAGAACTTTGTCCTTAAAGAGCAAGTGTCTAGTCTTCACCATTTCCCACCTATCACAATCATTCACTTTTAATGGTACCTCTACTAATTGAAAGATTATGCTAACTCTACAAGGCTTAATGCCATTTTCTTGCTTCCTAAAATGATGAATGTGAGAAATAAATATCATTGAGTGCTCTACCCTAATTATGGCTCAAAATACATAAATTTTTCCTACTTTAAAGCTCATATTTGTGCATCAATTTGAGAGAAATTAGTGGATTTTATATAAAAGTGAAGTTCATGTACAAGATATACCAACTTGAACAAACTTGATGAAAATAACTTTATCTTATGCATACAGGCGCACGAGGGCTACCATGGTCTTAGTAACCCCTGTCATTTGGTCTAAGAAACTAAGAAGTGAAGGTTGTAAGTCGATAGAAATCAAGCTTATCGACTGATCCAATCCATGGAGCAACTGATCGAAAGCACTAGATCATATCTGAACAAAAACTTTTAGTGGGGATTCGACCTTACCAATCAATCGATACTCTCTTTACTAATTAGTAAAAGAGATTTGGACTAAGGTTTTTCTGAGCTAAAATGCTAGCTCTTAAAACACCGCATTTCATAAAATACGGGAAGAACACCAAGTAACACGCGTCTACCGATGATCAGTAGACCCTCTTACTAATCAATCGATAGCATCAATTCATAAATACTCTCATTTTGTGCGGAATTTGTAAGCCATAATTACGAATTTCCTAAGGTTTAGTGTAGTTTTGCAAGAACTTATTTATTTTTACTAGTCTATTGCTACCTCTCTGACATTTAACACTTATCTTTTAGAATGATATGCATATTTCTTGATATTTGAAATAATTTTGACTTGTTTAGCTCTTTAATCTTCATCATATTGTTGTTTTCATTTGGGTATTTCTTTATCTTGATTATCTATGGAAGTTGTATCACGCTCCGAAGTTGTAGAGTTTTAACAACCTCGTCGTGTAAATTATTCTAAGATAGAAGCTAACCTTATAACTGCTATTTTAAACTTGATTTACATGAGGTGTTCACGATTAACCTGTTTTGAAGTAAACAGTTTATAAATTAAATAAGTGATTTACTTATGATCTTAAGAAAAATATATACTTGCATTAGAATAATCTGAGTATTTTACAAGATTTAACAACCTAACATAATCTACTTAAGTAATTTGTAAAGTAATACTAAAAGCTTTAAAGATAAATTTAAACTTGAGAATGTATCTGGGCTTCAGTTTATAGCCTTACTTCTTAGGGCTCAGCAATTGTTAGCTTCAAAGTAATTGTAAGCCGCTTTCTAACTAGCACCTATAACAAAGTTTATAAGGATGTGAGTAACCATAATTTAGTAAGTTGGGGTAGAGACTTAAACCATATAATAAACACAAATAGGGTTATCAATCAAATCATTAGGTGTAATGCATGTTCAAACAAATGCTAATGTACGACGTTGATTGGCCTGTCGTAAAATTAGAGAAATTGCACTGGTTCTAATCCGAGTTAAGGAATTTCCGTTAATGCAATAATTTAAGACCAAACCCAGACTTGTGCAATGGAGACATCGCTCCTCCTACGACTATCTTCGAACCATTGACATCGCCTTTGTTACGACCTTCTCTCCTGTCACTTAATTAGACTAAGGATGAAGAAGAAACTAATTATGCTATCCAGTGCTAATCTTTTTCGAAAGAGTCAGTATTTGCCTAGAGAATTCTAATATTTCCCTAATGGGTTGCTATGCATATCCGATTTATGATTACAAGTTATATATTTGATTAGATCTAGTTTAGAATTATCAATCTTTCCATGCATATCATACAAATACAAGTTAGATAGCAAATCGGCATCATAATCAGCAACTTAGAACAAGCATATGCATATAACCAATTATATAACAAACACAATCAAGTACAATTCAAGTCTTCGAGTACTACAAATTAATATTCCAAAATACAGCAATTTATTAATCCCAATTTACCTGGTATCCTTGGTCACTCACTCAACCAACTACAGGTCGACTTGTCTTCGCGTGTCCTATAATATATAACATAAATGCATTTTTAGAATTTATATTTTGATGATATGTATATATATACTCTAGATTATGATTTAACCTAATTATTCCCATATACATAATAGTTATTATTAATTCATCGTAGGTTAGTTTAGGGTTAGGTTTCCGAATCTGATTTTGATTTAAGTTCTAAAATGGTTCCAATTAAGGATATTATATATAAAACCTAAAAATGTGATTCAAACACAAATGTGAAATTCATCACATTAAATCGGTATTCTATTTCACATTAGGCTCAAGTATCCTAATCATCACTTTTAATTTTAAATCAGTATTATATTTTACTTAGTATATTTAAATTCTTATTAGTGTATCAAACTTACTCTTAATGTGAGAAAATTGTATATTTTTCATATAATTACTAAATTTAAGTCTCTTACCAAATTTTATATATATTCCTATTATTAATATAATATCAAATTCTATTTTAATAGCTTCTATTTATTATTTTTTCAATATTTGCATATTGTGTATTATTACCAATTAGGTACATAATACACATCTAATATTTCTATCACTCCAAATATCATTCTCCAACATCAATTAACATCTCAAAATGTATAAATTTTTCCTAAATCAGATTTTACTCTTAATTATCATAATTTCCAATTTAACTTAAAATTCATCATTTTTACCTATTACCTATATACTACATAATTCCCTAATAATTATATCTAACGCCCTAAATGCTACAAGTATCATACTTCATCATATTTCAACATCCTAAAACATATAATTATGTACTAAATTAGTAATTAACCATTTAATTACTCAATTAACCCCAATTTACCTATTTTATGCATCATTTTAAGGCCTAAAAATTATCTAAAATTTTTGAAAACTCATTTTTGAAAAAGAGCTTCATGGAATTGTTCTATATTATCTAAATAATCTACACAAAAATTTTGAGTCCAAAACTATATTCCTAAACCTATTTATCTTTAATTTTAAATATGCTTGGTTTTGTTCGATTTCTTAAGTAAATTATATTTATAGACATAATTAAACTTAATGACTATTTTTTCCTAAATCTAAATACAATAAAACATTAGAATAACAAAATTCATAATTTTCTAGGCAAAATTAATAATTTTAATAAATTTTACAAAATCAAGTTAAAATTAAACTTACCTACCTGTTGGGATTTTGGCCACCAGTGGCGGCCCTAGGTGTGTCAACCAAGTTGGGTAGTGGTGTGGTGGCAGCCATTCATTTTCAGGTGGCCATCAGGTGTGGGTTTCCTTCTAAAGCTCTAATTGCATACTATCTTTGTAATTTTTTGTAAAATTATCTAACTTAGCCTTTTTGATCTCTCTCTATTTTTCTTGAATGTCTAACTGACCAAAATGAATTGTGAAGAGAAATTTCGAAATTTATAGAGAGGTTTATGGCTTCCTTTTGATTTTTAAAGGGCCAAGTATTTCTTATCTTCTTCTATTTTCACTTTTTTGTTGCCTAAATCTTATTGGTTGCTTTTATTTCTTCATTTCTAGCTTACCACAACCACTTTTTGGATATTTCCTTATTTTTCCATAATTTTCTTGATTTTTTCCTTAATTATTCATGCATTTTCTTTAATTTTTTAACCTTATTTTAGCATATTTCACGTATTTTAAGTCATTAAGCACATTTCTACCTATAAGTAAATACATATATGATATAAATAAATACACCTAAATATTTTTTAAATCATTTTATGATTTTTAGTGTGTATATAATTTATCTCTAACGATTTGTTAATTATTAAAATGCATTTTACGTATTTTTAACAAATAACAAGTAATATACTTAAAATTTGAAAATGTTATATTCTCTTATTTTATTATTTATTTTCTTAAATTCAAACTTACACGATTACTTTTACTAATAATCCTAACTTTATTGTAAAATTTAAACTGGATCGAATGATTTACTTAATCGCCCTAAATTTTACAAGTTGAATTCTGAATATTTAATTATGAGTCTTACAATTAACTATATCATTTTCACAAGGAAAAAGGCTGGTTTAAGTACTAGATTTTAACCTACTACTTTAATATAAGCTAATCGAATTGAATGTAAAGGGAATTACAATTGAAAGTAAGTGCAAGAATCTAAAGTAATAACTAACACAAATTATAAAGGTGTGAGCTCATGACATGCTTCCAATACAGTGATAAGGTTATGTCGTTAAGATATCCTATATGATCCTTTAAGTGGGTTTTGATGGAATTCACTTGAGTTCAATCTTAGGTAAGGCATCTCACTTAATTATGTAGCAAAAAATCTCTTCTCAATCTTATTTTCCTACACAATCAACTAAACATTTAAGTCACATCATGAATTACGTAATCTAGTTATAGAAAGCAAGGGGTTAATCTCCTATCAGTCTCATAACCCTTTTTAAGTCGCTAGAACCACATAAAGTAATTTGAAATCAATAGAATTTCTATTCCCAATTTCCTCTTGATCTCATGCTCATAAAAACCCATTCATTAACAGTCAACGAACTCATTGACAAAGGTAGGAATTTCCATAACTAATATCCTCTGCGTTTCATAATTATAAAAACCCGTTCAACTCTTGAGTGATTATTATGACTAATCTTCTCTTGGTCTCGTAATCATAAAAACCCATCAAAAGAATCATTCTCTAAGACCTCAATAAGTTTACAATAAAGCATTAAACACCAAAATTGCAAATAAACATATAAACTCATATTAAAATTACAATATTTCGCTTACTACATCATTTATATTATCACAAACCCACAAAAAACACTTAATCACTCATGGTTTTAGTAAGAACATAAATAACAAAGGCAAATGCATAAACAACTTGTAATGACCTAACCGGAACTTCTTCCACCAAGGTATCGTTCGCTTTGGCATAAAAAGCTACACGGTTTTGTCATATGGTACAGCAGCTTCCTAGGATGTCACCCATCCTAGGATTGCTTTAACCTGAACACGCTTAACTTCGACTACTATACCAAAAGGTGCTTCGATGATTAAATTTCCTTCTCTTAACATGTAAGGAGTATTACATTAATGCTTGCCAATTTTATAATTGCAGATGATCGGCCACACTAGTCGGTTAATGTTAACCTTTCATACCTTAAAGGGAATTTCGATTTTGTAAGGTCTCTAAGCTTATTTTGCCATTAAAGCGTAATTGAAGAATTTTAACTCCCTAAATACATGCCTCTGACTTCTTTGGAAGTTTTCATGTGCTCTCAGCTTTTCTAATGCATTTCGTGTTCTTTTTAGTTGTCCTCACCAAAAGTTAGCATTAATTCAATTTGCTTCCATATAATATGTAGAGTTTACAAACACTGTAAGCTTAAAAAAAATTTTCCATTACTATGAAAGAGGAGATTAACTTCTAATATTGTAGTTTGCTTATTTGCAATCTTTTCCTTTGCCTTCCTTAAAGTTTTCGTGTAATATCTCTTAAATAGAAGGTAAAGGAACTCTAATGATCAAGATAACTTTTAGTATAACAGCCTAGAGTTCATTTGAACTTTAAGGCTAAGTACATTCTAGGGGGAGTGATAAGTGCCTCTTTTGCACAAAGAGACAAAACCTTGTAACATTTGATGCTAAAGCAACTAACACCTTAGTGTATAAAGTTCCTATCAGGTCATTACAGGCAATATTAGAGTAATCCACTACCTGAAAATAAGGAAGTCGAGTGCCACATAAATAAAATGGCATATGATGAAGGCACTTGTTGAGCCTGTAAGGGAGCACCTTTAAACTCCCTTATTTGGTGGTGGTCCTTAACTTGTATGACAAAAACTAATGAGGACGTAAGTTTCATAAGAGGGGCAGATTGTAATATCACTTAAGTAGAAGGTGGTGAAACTTTAATTGTTCAAACGCTTTTTAGTGTAACGACCTATATTTCATTAGACTTCTAAGGCTAAGCATACTTAAGGGGAGCAATGGGTGACGCCTTAAGAAGTAATTGTAACAAGGAATAAATCCTTATAACGTTTAATCACAAAGTGTACAATACCTCAGTGTGTAGAGATCTGATCGAGTCATTACATTCCAATTTTTTACTTACCCTACAAGGTGGGGATATTTAAGTAATCACTTGGATCATCTATTGATTTTACCTCAAAAATATTGTGAAAAATCTCTTTTTTAAGATCAAATATATGAGAAATGAAGAATGGGCAGCATTTTTCATGACTAATCTTTTGATTTGAAGCTTTCGCTTTATATATAAAAAATTTCAGTGTTTCTTTCGATAGCCTTAAAAAAAGTAAGCACCATTTGGAAAGGGGAAATAAAGGAGGTGCAAATACATTTAAAAAATTTATTGGATGCATAAACATTAAGCATATAAGATATGGGAGCTATTATAAATAAGAAACAGAATGGTGAAATATAATCGTTGTATCAAACTCTACTAATTCTTCTACCATTTAACACTAAATTGAACCTAACTATCCTCATGTATGCCACGATCCACTGAATCCACTTTTTGTAAAAAAATCCCATAGACATATTAAATATTGGTTATTGTTCCATTATAACTCCTAAGTTCCTCTTTTTTGTTTTTTATTTTTTAAGCTCGTTGTTCTTAACTATTAAAAACCTAATTATCTCTTTATTTATGATAAATATAATTTTATAATAATTATCCATTGTCGACTGGTTATGCAATATTCATTATGATTTTGAATTATGAAATGTTCATAAAAATATCTACTGCTTCTCTTTTACTTCTATTTACACCATTCTTTTACTGGGAATTACTGAAAGCTTATCTTGTTCTCTACTTTTATATAAAGCAAGTGATAAATGCTACGAGATTATGTAGTTATATTATGGATCTTGCACTTACATGCTTAAAGAAGGCAAAAATAGTATTTATTTAAGAACTCTTTAACAATAACCCATTCTATAAATGTGTATTTTGTGGAACATGTTAATTTAAGAAAATTTCCTTTTTAAGATACATTCAATAAGTTCATGATAAGGGAATATATGAATAATCGATATATTATATGGAAAATTAACTTTTAGAGAGTGAAACAATATCAAATTTATTATATTAACTTGATATATTTTTCCAATTTCACAAATAAAATTTAAAATTGTTAAATATATATCCAATTAAACTTTTATTTACCAAATTTACTATTTACCTGATAATTATACTTATTTACTAATAAACAATTACCACATCTTCATTCTAAAGACAATGGAGGTACTAAATGTAATAAATCAAAGTTTGATTGAATATGATATATAATAACTTCAAACTTTAAATGTAAAATTTAACAAATAAAAAGCTTAATTACTTACGAAATTTAGTAGTTTTTGAACTTCTGTTAAAATTGAAAAAGCATCTTCAGTTTCATAGTTTTTTTTTTTCTTTTAACCATTATCCCTGGAGTCAGCTTAGTAACTTAGGTCTATAAACTTTGATAACATATTGCATAGAGTAATTGATATTAGTTGTTTTTCCTAATATTTATCATTTGGCATATTGTTATTTTGTTTTCAAGCACTTTATATGTCTATGTTATCATTGGCTTATCAAAGCTAGTTAAAGGAGATGTATCCACTTCTACGAAACAATTTAATAACTAATATACATCATGTGTTATATATATATGGTATGTAAATATTATAGGTGTGAGGGTATGGATGTAAGAATCACGTGTGTGTTGTGTGATAAACGTATTACGTATGATTAGGAAAGTAACTTGAATCACATGTATAGGATGATCAAGTGAAGTAGGATAGAGAGGAGGAGTAGGCGATCTTAATAAGGTTCTAACACTCGCAGTAACAAGTAGATGAGCTAAGAGGCATCAAATTCCATAGTTAATAAAAAACAAGGTAATGTTTTTTAAATATTCAAATGTTTGATCTTTTGAGATAGGATTCCGACAGAATAATTGCATTTGTATCAAAATCTTTCATATTCAAATAAGGAGGGAAATGGGTATTTATAAGAGTTGGCCATTGATCACGTATATTGAATTTTAATGATGATCAATGGCCAAGATCAATTCCTTCCTTTAATGGATCCCAAATGGGTTTTTTCTTAGGATCTAAGCCTAATGAAAGTTTTATTCTTGGTGTAAGCCAATATTGAGAAATGTTAGATTGAACTAATCAAATTTAACAGGCTTTACTCTTGGTCTACCGTACCAAATCTCCCTTGATCATTTTGTATAGATGGACTCAAATCTTTAAGTTTCATCACTTTAGCTCAAAGAGTTAAACCTAGTCAATTAATGGGGTTAAAACCTAAACTTGAATTTAGCTATTTGCAAATACTAATAAAATGATGATATATATGCCATGTATAAATTACGCATGGTAATAGATTTTGGAAATTATTCATACTATTAATATTTGTGTCAATATTTTATTAGTATACATGGTGTGTAATACTTATTAAATATTTTTTCGCACTTTTAACTTTTTCATAATAATTGTTTTTAACAAAATAGCAATATCGATCCATTTGATTAAATAATATAATGAAAAATAATAAAGAAAAATGATAAATAACCAAAAGCCATAAGGGATTTAGGTTTAGAGTAGTTTGCACTTCAAATTGCTAATATTAGTTCTTAGTTTGTGGTTACTACCACAAATGGGTCAAGCAACCTGTTCATTAACTCAAAAAACTAATAAAATAAAATAAATAGGAAAAAAAAGAAAAATTTAGAATAAAAAACTGTGGCAACATAATGAGTTTTTTCACTTACTTTTGTTTTCATCACTATTTTTAAAGTTTCATTTTTAGAGTTAATGCTAGGGCATTGTGGCCCACTATGCTAAAACGACCCATTTCAATTACCTAAAGACTTAGTGGTTGTTGGTTACCATCGAAGGGGATTTTTCAAGCCCTCTGATGATGGTTGGCTATTCTCTAATTTTGGGGTGATATGCCAAGTTTTACAGGAATTTATCTTTTTTTTTTTCCTTCTCTAACTATTTCTTTTTATTTTGGAAAATATTTTGATTTTGATTATATCATTCAATATTACGGAATTAGTTTCTAATAAGTGTTTTTTGTTTAGTAGTAAGGAATGGTGATAAAATACAAATATATAGTGTTAAAAATAGAACTCATTAATCATTAATGATAAGGAGGATAACATATCTTTTGCATAATTTTTTCTCTTTTGCCAACTATGTTTTACATAATTTAAACTTAATAAAAGTATGGTGTATCTCTATTTATATGAATTTATTTAATCAAGACTAAGTTACAAAATACTTAGACTTGTGTTTTAATACTTTTGTAAAGAGGTAGCCGATGATTTTCTTTTTCTTTTTTCTTTTTGTTTTGATAAAGACATTGGTCGTTTTTTTAGTATTTTATTAATCTCAACAAGGGACATATGGCAATATTTTATTGGTTGGTTATTATTTTTAAATAGTTCAAAATTATATTATAATTAAGAAAATAACAAATGAAATTAAACAAAAGGCAAAAAGAAAAAGAAATAAAAAAAAGAAAGATACAAACAGTAATGAGGGAGTCATTCGCCGGCCACCCCATGGCCGATAGTGGTGAGGAAGGCATAATAGTGGACAGCGACCCATCCGCTCGTTGGAGGCTAGCTACTCTATAGCTTTAGGGTGGTAGGAAATACTTACACGTCTTTTTTCTTTTTTCTTTTTACTTGTCTTCTCTCATTTTTCATTTTTATAAATAAAATATGTTATTTATTATTATTATTATTATTAACGCATATGAGCACGCTATGTGCCTCGTTATGCATTTAATATAATTTATTTTTTAAAAAAATGGGACCATCACCTTACAAGACTAGCCTATTATAGATCACGTATTTATAAATCGTAAGTACAAAAGGGAATTCAAGTTGCCATTCATTTTTTCACATTTCGCAAATACCGTTAAGAATCTGTGATATATATAGTTAGGCGTCTGTTAGACGCTCCGTATACTGGCGTGGACACCATTGACCTTTAAGAATCAGCAACACTCCGGTCTAACCATATCTCCCTACTATTTCAACTTCAATGGGTCAAAACTTTACATCCACCAATTAAACAGGAAGTACACCGTAATTACAGTGAGGATGTTTTCATCTTACTCCTCCAGGTGTCCAGGTATCTCTCTACTCACGAAAGCTCATCTTCTCCACCTGGCTCTTTTTCTAATTTACTCGTAACCTCTCTCTCTCTCTCTCTCTGCCCCAAAACTGAAAACCCTCTCTCTCTCTCTCTCTTCTTCTTGCAGAGCCAAAAGCCATTTCTAGAGCTTGTTTAGACTGAAATTCCATAACCTTCTATACGAAGAAACCCTTACACAACCTCTACATATACATATTATAAACTTTTAAACAAGAAAAATTACAATTCGAGCTCTTAGAAATTCGAAAGAAATTTACATTTTTCTTATTGTGTTTAATCACGTACTTTCTTTTCCTTAAATCATGTTTTCCGAATTCCTAAAACCCTAATGAACTCAAGATTCATGAATGGCTCAATCATTCAACGCACACTCTCTCCTCCACTTCATAACCGCCATTTCTCTTTCTCTATTAACCCTAACTGGTCACTTCTCCTCCTCCGCCTCCGTCGCCACCGCGGCTGCATTCTCCGACGATGATTCTGAATTAGTCCTCTACCACCAGGACTACTCGCCTCCGGCGCCACCACCGCCGCGGCCACATCCGCCTTCAGTTTCCTGCGGTGACGATCTCGGTGGAATCGGGACGCTCGATACGAGTTGTGAAATAGTTTCGGATTTGAGCCTCACGGAAGATGTGTATATAGAAGGAAAAGGAGATTTTTTAATCCTTCCTTCCGTGCAGATTCAGTGTTTGAGAGCTGGTTGCGAAATAACTGTGAATATAAGTGGTAATTTTAGCTTAGGCGAGAATGCATCTATTATCGCAGGTAAGGAACACGTATGTGTCTAACTCAACCGTACTTCCTTTGATGTCTTATTCATAATAAAATTAAGGTATTTTTTTTTATATTTATCTATTTGATTTAGAGTTTAAATACGGGAAGTTTAATGAAAAAGGAATGTTATGCTCGTGCTTGCACAGAGCAAGGAGAAGAGTGAAATTCAAATTAATGTGAACGAGAGTTCGAAGATGGAAAGTTAAGTGTAAAAGGAAGTTGTTGAACCAGAAAAGGAATTTTATTGATACATGGAATGAAGAATGTCATTTTAATGACAAAATTACCGGTTTTTAGGGCTTATATTTGGAATTATTGGACAGACAACTATGTTATAGAAATTGTAGATAAAAAATAGGAAGTTGCGGAAAAAAAATCATGGAAGGGTTGAGATCAATGTTGATTTTTAGAACCGGTTTGTGCCTGGTTTAGCATTTATACTGGTTTTTTTCAAAGATCAATGAGTTTTGGAAGTGCAGCGTGAATGAATACATTTGTATTTGCTGACTTCTTACTTTGATACTTGAAAGGGCTTCTCAAGGAAGCATAATTTGAATATAATTTATGTTACCAGAAAGAAAAAAAAAAAAAAAAAACCTTTATAGTGATTATTCTATATTTACTTCAGGCAGAAAAGATTTCCACTAATTCGTGTCCTATGCATTGGAAATTGACTCTTAATGTCAGAGATAGTGTAACAAAGCCCATTTTTCATGTTTGAATGGCACCTGACATTGAAAACAAATTTGTCAAAATAAATAGTTTTTGGTTTTGGAAAAAATCATGGGAAGTCCTAACCTTTATGTTGTTTTGTTATTCGAGTCCTAAACTTTTCAAAAGGTGCAACTAGGTCCTAAATCCTTTTGGGTTTTATCAATTGGGTCCTAATTCTTTCTAGAGATGCACATATGCACTAAATTTTTTAAGAAAACATCAGTTTGAGTCCTAAAAAATATTTTTGAACAGTTATCAAGGAATTACTGATTGTACTCATTTGACAATTTTTAAAAAGGATCTAGAAATTAAAGTATACCTTTGGAAAGGTTTAGTAATTAACTGAGGAAGGCAAAAAGGTTTAGGACTTAAGTGTACCTTTTAAAATGCTTTAGGATTTTTCTGGGACCTTTTCCCTTTTGGTTTTCAAGTAAATAGGACCATAGATCTTTTTCCTAATGGATCTTGCAAGGTGAATTTAATAAAAATTAAAGTGCTTCACACACCTGCTTTCAGGAATTGATCATCTTCTTATAAATGCTGAATGGATATTATGGAGGATTTAACATGTTCTGTAAATGCCAAACAAGCTTTGCTGCATGCTGTGAAGAATGTTGAAACTACAGAGAAAACGTGCATGGAGTTGAACATATAACAAATGTATGTGAATTTTTTTGGTTGTTAACAGGTACTTTTGAGTTATGTGCACATAATGCGAGCTTTTCAAATAACACAGTGGTGAATACAACGGACTTAGCTGGGGCACCGCCACCTCAGACTAGTGGGACGCCGCAGGGGATAGATGGGTATGGGGGTGGACATGGAGGACGAGGGGCTGGGTGCTGGACAGAGAAGGATAAGGAAAAAGGGAGAAAACCTGAGGATGTGTGGGGTGGAGATGCATACTCTTGGCGATCATTGGAGGAGCCTTGGAGTTATGGAAGTAGAGGTGGGAGCACTAGTAAGGAGGTTGAATATGGAGGCGGTGGAGGTGGGAGGATTCGCATTGTGGTCAAGGAGTATCTAGAGGTAAATGGGAGTATTCTGGCTAATGGAGGTAATGGAGGGAGCAGAGGTGGTGGTGGCTCTGGTGGGAGCATCCATATTGTGGCACAGAAAATGTAATCCATCTATTTCTCTGTGTTTTTGCTCAGCTGTGTGGTTTTTCATGTGGGAATCCGTAAAGCTAGTATTGATATATTTGATGTGATCTATATGTAATGCTGAATTTCATATTATTTTGTGTGTGTACAACAAAACCAAAGGAGTTAGTTTATAGAACATTATAGAAATTTCTCATGCACTTGCAAATATATATATATGTATGTATGTATATGTCCATATTCTATTGCTTGGAAAAGGTATTAAATAAATTATTTATGTCAATTGAAGAGCTTTTAGTGATGCAGAGGATCCTGTGATGAATGAAAAACAATTGTGCTAAATAACTGTCTTATAAAGATTGTGAGATTGCATTTGGTGAGTTTGTATGAATGTGCAAACAGTAGATTTAACTATTTTCTTTTTTCAAGCAAGTACTGTTGCAATGTAGGTGACATCCCTTTTATGTTTAGTAAAATTTCGGAATAAAAGTTTGCATGTACTGAAAGTAGGAACAGTTACTATCCTAGATGTTAAGCTGTTTCACCACTTAGAGGACTAGTTTCTTTGGCTGTATGGGGCTTCTGCTTTTCATTCTCCAAATTTCTGTCAATTTCGTTGTGGATGAAAGGATTGAGGAAGTTCCACCAGTTCACATTCAGAGAGAAGGAAGGTCTTGAGTGATGAGAAAAGCCTTCTCTCTCTCTCTCTTAACCAAGAAAAGTTATGTAAAGTTTGAAAGCATTGTTATAGGGTTAATGGTTCTTTTGAGTGCATTATTTAATGAGTCACATTGTTTTACATGCACTGAGTGATTTCAAGGTATACGTCTTCTGTTACCTGCATTCTTTCTCGGTTTTTGTTCTTCTGTTTTCTCCTTATATTTAACAGTGGAAAGTATACGTAACAAGTTTTTTAGAAAGATAAAGTCGTCCTGGAGTGAACATTTCTTTGTTTGTCTTATTCCCAACCCCTCCCACACCCCAACCCCC